>OY728148.1:1749623665-1750110286 GCA_963277665.1 Viscum album | reverse complement strand
TCGGTTTAACCTGTTTAATTCGGTTAACTGTTTTGGACTTTGTATCATTTGGATCTGAGTATTGATCCTCCTGCTGCTTTGGATTAAAGGCGAAGATAAACAATTTGAGGAATTGTTATTCCAAACCTCGGCGTTTTGTTAAGCTCTGTTGTTCTGCTTGTTCGGCTTAACCTGTTTAATTCGGTTAACTGTTTTCTTCCGAATTGCTTATTTATGCGGCGTTTATTACCTGTAGTTGCTTTGATTAGTTGAGACCATATAGCTGCACGTTACCTGAAGTGGGAAAATTTTATGTGATCGAACCAGAACAATTTGAATAGAAAACCGGTCTCCATGTTGACTTAACCCTAAAACCTAGGGTGCCGAACTTAGTTGAGCCAAACCAAAAACCCAAGTCGGTGGATTAGTGGCCCAAAAACCCATGTTTTTGGACCATGTCATCATATTAGAACAAACTAAACCAGAAAAAATAGTCAAAAAAATCCGACAAACTAAATGGGCTAGGTGGGCCAAAAACCTAGATTGTCAAACAAGATCGTGTTGGCCCGAAAACCCAAGGTTGAACCAGATTGGACCAATTCAAATAGGCCAGGTTGGCCCAATGTGCACACGCCGCCAACATTAGCATCATCAAAATCATCAACCAAAATTTTTTTGAAATAAGTCATGTTGAATACCATATGTACACCCTTGTCAGGTACTTAACCTAAATTAAGAATTGTCCTGAATATCAACCAACCATTAGAACAAAAGGGCTCCTCCTAAAGGATGAATTACAAATAGATTGCTATTAAAACATATTACTCAGCAAAAAAGCTGATCTTTGATGATTTTTTTCTGCAAATTAGGTAAAGAGGATGCATGCTAAAAATCAAGAGCACTTGCCTTGGATGATGACCTGGAACAGCTACCAGAAGCTGCATAGGACGATCCACCCAACCCATCAACAGGGGCTTGATTCAGGCATTCTAATACCAAACACCTCCGCTTCTGCAGCTTCATTGAAAATGTCCCCGTCTCTAGAATCTCCGGAACCTGTGTGTTAATACGAGCGATCTTGTGCACATTGAAAAGCCCAAACATGTCCCGGTACCCGGTAAGAAGTTTCGCCAACTCCCTATCCTCATCTGAAACAACAATTCATAACAAATCAACACAAATTTTAAGCACAATCCAGCACTGTGGTTGAAGGAGAAATATAATATACCCTCAATTGCTTTGACCGATAGCAAGGTATCAGCCAAATGCTGCCATCTTTTACAAAACGATTCTGAAAGAAGAGAAGGTGGGAAGGTTAAAACCGCAACTGCATTGGAAGACCGGAGCATGCTTTTTAAAGACTTTATAAAGGAAATCATCACCCAATCCTGCAACCATTACCAATGCCACAAACTAAGAAAAACACGAGCTATGGGCATGACAAATGAGCTTTTAATTGCCATAACTACTGACCATGTTGGAATATTCACATTGTGGAGCACAGAATGACTGTATAGCAATGCGGCCAGTGCTTGAAATACAACCATCGTTCCTGAGATATCAAAGGTATAAAAATAGATTAGCTATTTAGAATTTTTTCAAACAAACAATAAAAAAGTGTGCTAAGAAAGACATTGAAGATGAATTTGCATTTAGTAATGAGTAAATAATTTAATTGGGCAGTTGTAGCAAGGCAGCAGGTGTGAGAGAAACAAACAAAAAAGATCAACAAAAAAGCCTTAAACCCAATAAAATGTGGTCAGCTACATAGATCAAACGTCGCTAATTAACTCTATTGAAGACCATATTTTCATTAAAACTGCTTAGAACAAGATCATCTTGAATTATTAAGGGTCTTTTTAGGTCTGTTTCTACTTCTTTTAATAGGTGAACTAGTCACTAAGCTTGCCCTATTAACAGGTGCATCTCTGAGTCTTCTTCTAACATGTCTAAATCATATTAATCTAACCTCGGTCATCTTCTTGTCAAACGGAGTCACTCCAATTTTCTCTCGAACACATTCATTTCTAATCTTATACATCTAAGTATGCCCACGTGTTTATTTTAAAATTTTCATTTCTGTTATCCATATTTTTTGTTCAAGATGTTTGGTCAAAAGTCAACGCCCACTATCATATAGAATAGTTGCGCTAATAACAGCCCTATAAGATTTACTGTTCAATTTCCAAGGAATTTTGCGATCACAAAACATCTCAGATATTTTCTCTATTTTCTTCATCCAGCTTGAATCATATGAGAAACATCTTCATCACATTGCGAAAATGAGCCTAAATATAGAAAACAGGCAACTTTTGAAATAATGTGGTCTCTAAATGTCACATCCATAACATTACTAGAAAATCATTTGCTGAAACAACACTTCATATATCATAACTTATCCCTACTAAAACAGAACAACATCTATAAAAAACATGCAATTAGGTATCTCATCTTGAATATGTTTTGTAAGTTTCATCTAAGAACAAGGCAAAAAGGTATGGGCATAAAGTCGAACCTTGATGCAGTATTATCAAGACGGGGGAAGTCTGCAGTGTCACCTATTGGAGTTCTAACTTGTAGAAGAATAAAAGAGAGAGATTGAACCCTCAAGGTGTACCCTCTAAAGGAGCCCTTGGGGTTATTTTATAATGAATATTAAACTCCACATCAGACCACAAGTCCGATGTGGGATACAGACTCTAACACACCCCCTCAAACTAGGTGAACCTAGCTTGGACACATAAAGAAAAAACAAGCCAAACCAATGAAGACAAAGCAATCAACAGACTACAAACACTCCCCCTCAAGCTGGACATACCCAATTTGATGACAAAACAAGACAAAGCAGAATAAAAGATAAAGTTGCAAAGTTGTTGTTGTTGGATTGGTGTTGCCCGATCCGGTTGGGCCGAATGCTTGTGGCCCGCAACTGTCGCGGGTCGAGCTGACCGACCCGACACTGTAGCAATGCTGACACTGTAGCAATGATGACCGACCGACACCGACCGACACTGTAGCGGTGCGGACTTCAAGGTCAGCTTCACTGTAGCACTTTTGACTTCCAGCCGGCAGACACTGTAGCGCTTTTGACAAAGTTGGCCGCCAATCACTGTTGCAACGCGGACATCTTTTTCGGAACAGTGGACCGTCTTCTTCATATGTAGCCCATTTCGGGCTAGGGTTTATTACTGAAAAAAAAAACCTCTGTAATTTGTGCTCCCGAATAATGAAATATTCTGCCTCTCCCGTGGACGTAGAGATTATTCTCGAACCACGTAAATCGTCGTGTCCTTTGCTTTCTTTCGTTTTTTTCTCATTTCTATCGTTGTGTCTCCCGGCGATTCCGCAACAGTTGTTCCCCCTCACGATCGCAGCTCCCTCTCACGATGATGGATGAATGATGGCACGGGCGCAACAGAAGAAACCACATAGACCGGCCGGTTGACGGAGCGCCAGGAATGCCGCACTAGTGGGACCGGTCAATGAAACGCCGGGAAATCCACACTAGCACCGGGAAAGCCGCATTTATGGGGCCGGTGACGGGAGGCGGGCATTCCGCAGAAGTGTTGCGAGAACTGGCGGCGCCAACGGGCCAAAATCCTAGGCGGTCGAGCTGCTGCACCAGCGCATGGGCGTGCCGGCGGACAGAGATGCGACTGTCGGGAGTTGTCGGGAGATGTCGGCGAGGCGGGGATTTCGCAGGAGGTGACCGGCATGGAGAGAGCAGCGGTTCACCGAAGGAAGTGTCGGACGATGAGATTCGCCGGACTGGAACGGATGAAAATCGGGATGCTGGAGGGGCCCAGCAGGGGTGGAGGTCGGCTGCTGGAGGAGCCGGCAGGGGTCAAGATCGGCTGCTGGAGGTGCCGGCAGGGTAAGAAATCCGCCGGGAGGGAAGGAGATCCAGCAAGGGGAACCGCATCTGGAAAAGGGGTCGTCTTGGCTAGCACACTGGATCTGGACGGCGAGCAAGGAAGCGTCGCGCCGGTCAAGAGATCTGGATCGGGACACCGGGAAGAAGCCGCAAGGGAGGACTGCGGCGCATGAGACCGATCACGTGCGGGAAGAAGGCAGATTCGCGGCCGGCCATCGGGGTGGAGAGAAGCCGACGGGAAGGGCAGAATACCGTCAAGGTGGAGCAAAGCCGACGGCGGCGGGCGGCCATCCAGCGCACAGTGAGGGTTCCACATCAGACCTCAAGTCCGATGTGGGATACAGACTCCAACATAACTCGAGTCAACTCCTTACATGTCTTGGATGAGTTTAATATATGCCACTTGCACCCCTTTTCTTTCAAGAGTTTTCCATAAAACCTCTCTGGAAACTTTATCATATGCTTTTTCTAAATCAATGAAAACCATATGAAATCTTGAGTTTTTTTGTAGATAATATTTCATCAAACCTCTAATCAAATAAATTGCTTTTGTGGTATGCCCAGGCATAAAACCAAATTGATTACCAGAAACTTTAGTTTCCCTTCGAATTCTCTATTAAATCACTTTCTCTCAAAGTTTTATGATAAGACTCATAAGCTTAATGCCCTCTATAATTCTCACAACTTAAAATGACTCCTTTATTTTTATACACAGGTGTGCTAGAGAACTCTTCCTCTATTCATTGGGCATTTTCTTAGATTTCATAATATCATTAAATAACCCAATGAGCCAATTAATACCCAACTCCTCTAAATATTTTCACACTCCAATGCAAATGTTATCTATAGCCCAACTGTTTTACCATTTTTCATCTTCCAAAAAGCATCTTTAACCTCAAAAGAATGAACTTTTCAATAATAATTGTAACTCAGTTCTTCTCTACTAATACTTAGATTATCTAAGTCAAGTTCACACATTTGCTCTTCATTGAAGAGATTGTTAAACTAACAACCACATCTTTTCTTAATTTCTTTATCCTTAAAATGGGTGTTTCCTTCATATTTTATGCACCGACCTGATCTAAATCTCTAGATCTTTGGTCTCTACCTCTAGCTAAACTATAGATTTTTCTTTCACCATTCTTAATATGTAAAGAATTGTACAGCTCCTCAAAAACTTGAGATCTAGTCACACTAATTGCTTTTTTAGTCTCCCTACGAGCAACACGATTTCAAGCCCAAGTATATTTGTCTGCAGTGTCTGTTGATTGCTTTGTTTTCTCTACTTTGGCTTATTTCTTTATGTGTCCAAACTAGGTACACCTAGCTTGAGGGGGAGTGTTGGAGTCTGCGTCCCACATCGGACTTGTGATCTGATGTGGTTTTTAGTTTTCATTATAAAATAACCTCAAGGCCTCCCTTAGAGTGCATCTTGGGAATTAGGTCTCCACTCTTTTACTTTAACATGGTATCAGAGGAGGTTTTCTAAACCAGAGTCCTCCCTCCAATTTTCTTTCTTGCCCTAGGTTTTCCAGAATTCCCCCGCTAGGGGGCGGCGGCCCCCCATCGCTAGTAGGGCTGGGAGTTTTTTCTGTCGCCGCCCCTCCGGCCTCGTTTCCCAGCCAAGCGACGACACCCTCCCGATGGGCCACTCCTCCCATCGCTCTCCCGTGTGACGGCACCTCCCTGCACAATGCCTCTCTTGCGCGGCGTCCTCCTCCTGACGCTCTATTGTGCGACGGCCCGTCTGCGCTGCCCCGATGCGCTCGACAGTGGCTACCTCCCATGCGGTCTCCCTCTGCGCGCAACAGCCCTCCAGCGGCCTCCTCCTCTGCACGTGACGGACCAAGCAACCCTTTGTCCTTCCCGACAGAACCCTCCTGCCTGAATCCCTTCCATCCGCGCGACGGCTTTCCTCAGCGCCTCAGCCCCCTGTGCAAAACTCTCATCTCGCGCGCATCCCACCCAGACTGCCCTCCGACCGTCTCCATCCCGTGACATCTTCTCCGGCGATCGTCCCTCCCACTGTGCGACGTCACTCGGCGCCTCCCGCATTACCTGCGCGACGGATCTCACCTGCACGCAGCCCCTCCCAGCGGGTCGAGCCCTAGGCTCCTGTGCTGATCTGCTTCCCCGTCGGCCACCATCAAAGTGTCGGATCTCCAATGGCTCGTCTCCTCCTTGCGACGGCTCCTCTGCCTCTCCTCCCTGTCAGTCGACCCCCATCGCGAGCGACTGTTGCGCGTCACCCTCCGTCCCTCCAGTCCAACGACCCCTGCACGACGCCTCCACCACTACTCCCTCCATGTCGGTCTCCTCCTGCGGCACCCCCCCCCCCCCCCGCCTCCATGTCGGCCTCCTGCGGTTTCCCGACGCTCCGACGACCGGCCCGCCGATGCAGATTTTTCGGCACTCCGACAACCGGCCCGCCAGTGCGGCTTTCCCGACGCCTCATCGACCGGCCCACGTTTACGGCTTTCCCGACGATCCTTCGACCGGCCACACCTGCGCAGTTCCTCTACTGTGCCTCAACAACTTGTCCCGCCACTGAGGGGGAGCCGATCATCCATCATTTTCATCTCGAGGGGGAGCAACGACTGCAAATGATTTATCTTTTTTTTTGTTTTGTCTTATTTTGTTTTCAAGCTGGGTATGTCCAGCTTGAGGGGGAGTGTCTGCAGTGCTGGTTGACTGCTTTGTTTTCTTTGCTTTGGTTTATTTCTTTATGTGTCCAAGCTAGGTACACCTAGCTTGAGGAGGAGTGTTGAAGTCTGCATCTCACATCGGACTTTTGGTCTGATGTGGTTTTTAGTTTTCATTAAAGCCTCCCTTAGAGTGCACCTTGGGGATTAGGTCTCCACTCTTTTACTGTAACGATCTTCATTACTATAAAAGTGTGCAGCTTTATAACACTCGTTTCGCTTTAAGTTTTAATTGAACATTCTCATTCCACCACCACGATTCTTTTCCTTCTGGAAATAACCCTTTAGATACTCCTCGAATAAAAGTAGTTATATTGTGAATGCTTTTAGCCACCTCCTTCCACATGAAGTTGGCGGTTCCTTAACTCTCAAATCCACTTATTTCAAAAATTTGTTCTTAAATTTCATTATAAGGTTATCCTTCAAGCACCACCATCTTATTTTCAGATTCCTTAATTGTTTCAACTCATCAAGATCAACACATCAAAATCAAAAGTCAAGTCAACAAAAGAAAACAACTTCACTTGATATCGAAGATGAAGAGATTGATTCAGATGAAACAGAATGTGACACCCACAACGTCACTGATGTATATTTATTATGCTTGTTATTTATTCTAATGATTTACCTTTGAATTTGGGTTAAAATATAGGAAATTCTAAAAAAAATTCAGAATGCATGTGTAGACTGCAGGGGTCAATGGACCGTGCAAGGGGACTGTGCAGGATGGAAAAACGGCTCCATAAAACTTTGGACAGTGGGTCACGCAGTCCAGAGGCCCGTGCAGTCAGGTCAATTGTCCTTTCAAAAGTCAGATTGCTTTTAATTTATCAACTCTTTTTACCTCATTCCAACTCTTAGATTCTCTCATTCCATTCCGTTTTCACCCAGGAATGCTCCTAACAGCATCTCCTCTCCCACCTTGGCCTCCTTGAGAGACTCTCCCTCAAACCTTGATGAAATCAAGAGGTTAGGGTTCCAATCTTCTTCCTTTATCTCTTCTTCCCCTTCTTCCTTCTCTTTGCCCTAATCTGGTCATGGTGGCATGGAGTTTTGATTACGATCCTTCTAAATTAGAATTTTTTTTATTTTTAAAGTATGTGGATCCTTTTCAACGCCCCAATCTAATCTTGTTCTTGGTGGAATAGCTTTGATTCTCTTGTTTCCGATGGGTGATTCCATTCTCCCTCCACTACTTTGTCATAGACCCTCATGTTTGATGTTTGCTAACCCCTTTCTTACATGATTTGGTATCTCTAAGTTTTTCATTTTATTTTCAAAGAAAAAATATGTATGATTTTGTAAATACATGTGTTGTTTCTTAGTTTCTTAGATTATGTCAGGTTCAAAAACAGTTTGCTTGAGTTTGTATGATTTAAATGTGTGAAGAATGATCATTCTGCTGTGGTTATGCCATATAAGAGATTTCATAAATGCTTACCAGATTTAAAGGCGTTTAAAAGTGATTTTGATGAGTGGTAAAAGCTGTTTAGTTGTAATAGTGCCTTGTTTGGCTTATGATAAATAGATTTGATTGAATTTTTGGTATCAAATGACTCATCCTTGTGTTGGTTTTAAATATGTATCAAGTTATCTATTATTTGATAAGTAAAGTGATTGTTTCTCGATGAATCAGGGCAGCTTCTATTAAGGGAGTTTGGGTGGTGGCGTATGCGTGTTTTCAACCAAGTGTTTGCTTGTATTCCATGTTTTGAATCTCCATGAGATTATGGGGTGATAGTTGGGAACCTTAGATATATATATGATAGGAAACCGGTACAGCCTGGAACACACCATATATTAGAAGAGGGTATAAAGGTACTAAAAGGGGCACGTACAGCTGGGGAATCAAGCCGGCCATAGCTGGCTGTTTGTTAGAGCTCTTTGTTTGGGGAATATTCTGGGGGTCCCATGGCTGTTATTTAGAGGGAAACTGGGGAAGGCGGGGCTGTTATTAAGAGGGTAGGGCTGGAGAGGGAGGGGGAGAGGAAGAAAGGAATATTGTGGGCTGCTAGGGCAGATCAGCCGTGAGGCTTGGGTGAGGAGCAGCAGTGTCTCTCGAGTTACTTTTTCTCTTCTTCTGCTAGTCTTCTTCTTCATTTCTGTAATTCCAGTTCCTTCTACAACATGCAATAGTTTGTCCTTTGTTCTCTATCAATTGGTCTAACCTGCCCCTCTTCATCACTTTCTATTGACGAAACATCTCGCTCAGCAGCAGCAGCACGCGCACTGCCGGATAACCTTCCGATGGTGGCGCCATGACGAACCCGACGTTGCTTGACGAAGTGGACCAACGACTCCGACAGATCAACAGTATGCTCAGACAGAATCAGCTGGTGAGCATTGCCGGTTTTCCACTCATGCGGAAGGAGGCACACAGTCGAATAACTTCCAAGGGAGGAACCATGATGAACGAGACGCTGCTTGACGAAGTGGACCAGCGTCTCAGGTGAATCAATGCTTCGCTCGGACAGAATCAACTGAAGCAAGAGGACCGAACTTCGATGACAATGATGGTTGAGCCGCTTCCGGTGGGGAAGGGTGCGACGACAGTGCAGGGATGCGGCGAAGCGAAGTTCAACCTAGCACAGGGGCGGATTTGGCGGAAAATATTATTGACCACGAAGCAGATCGGCTGACGCTGGTCATAAAGGAGGCCGACTCGCGTCTGGACGGAGGTGGCGACAAGGATTCGAGCGAAGGGCAAGCAATTTGGACACCGGTTGCGTCTGACTTGGACGTGTATCAAGCGACAAATATGATGGGCAACAAGCCAGAGGAGTCATCTACACTTTGCCTGCCACGGACAACAGTGCAGCTGCCGGTGATACCAAACGAACATACTTATAAACTTGAAGAAATTGCGATGCAGCATCGTCATGCGATCAGGATGGAGAATCCTACCGCGGTCAACACTTCTGATTTTATGCTAACTGAAGATGGAGAAGGATATATCCTTCTAGAACTCTTCGTACAACAGAACAAATTACGTCCAATTGCAACGCAAGTTGCAGAGCTGATATTTGCAGTTGCACCTGCTCTTCTTACTAATTGGACTACTCGAGCAGCGACGCTTGTCAGCATTCAGAGAACTCGCAGTGAATTGTGAGTGCCAATTTCCAAGCTCTGCCGTTGAAGGACCCACACAGCAGTGGCATATGTCTCTGTTCTCAACCCAGCCATATCAGTCTTGTATTGACGGCTGGGATAAATTACTCGGGACTGTTGTGAAGGAGAAGACAGGTTTGGGGTCCCCACTTAACCCTCAACTTCATCGTTCGAAGGCTGGACCACGGAGCAGGGAGGCGCGTCTGGGAAATTGTGTGGCCAGGATGTGTCAAAAGGGCACATGATTATGCTCCACAGCGACACTGTTTTGAGGTGGAAGTTGCGGCAAAGAACTGCCATGGAAGAGATGACGAAGCCAAAGAATCTCAGTAGTGACTGTGGTCATGGCACGGTATTCAGACTCCGCACTAGATCTAGAGACGACAGTCTGCTTCTTGCTACACCAAGAGATGAAGTTACCTGCCAAGAAAACGGCAAATCCAAAAGTAGACTTTCGGGTAACAAGGCAACCAGCATAGTCAGCATCACAGAAAGCCGCAACATTCAGATGAGCGTTATGTGAGTACCGAAGACCACGGGCAGGGTCTTTCTTTATGTATTTTGCAATGCAGAGGACAGCATTCCACTGAGAATTGGTCATGCTCCATGAATTGGCTCGCTTTACCAACAGCGCAAGCAATGTCCGATCATGTCATGGTGTGGTAATTGAATTTGCCCACAAGACGACGATAGCTCTCTGGGTGAGAAAAGGGTGTCGTGTCGTCATAGAGAGAACGTTCCCCAAGCTCAAGAGGAGTGTCCACGGCAGTTACCTGACTCAAACCCGCATCTTGCAAGATATCTGTTGAACCATGTTTTTATTCTGAGTATTTCCGAGTCCCACATCGGAATACCCCTTTATGTATTTCGTATTTTCAATCTATAAAAGAAGGCTTTCGCCTCACCTTGAGGAATGGAGATTGCCTCTTCTACATGGTATCAGAGGGAACCTAATCCTGAGCCCTCCCACCTTTAGATATTTTTTTTCTCCTCCAGGCTCTGCCCTAAGTGGCACCCCTCCCTGGGTCTGCCCAACGCGGCCACCCCCCTTCCTGCGGGTCTGCCCTACGCGGCCACCCCACCCTCCCTGCGGGTCTGCCCTACGCGGCCACCCCCTCCCCTCCTACGGCTCTGCCCTACCTGGCGCCTCCTCTGCCTCGCCTCCTCAACTGCGCCACCCTCCCGGCGTCCCCATAGCACCTCCCCCCCCCGCGCCTCCACGTTCGGGCTTCTCTTCTCCTACGGCGCCTCTCCTAAGACTTCCCGACAAAGCTCGACCTGCCTCCAGTCGGCCTCCCTTCCGGCAGCCCGCTCCTCGGCGCCTCTAGTTCTCTCGGCGCCCCCCCCCCCCATCTCCAGACGGGATCCCCCGCCTCCGCAGCTCCAGCCGCGGGTCCTCCTCCCGTCGCGGCCTCCCGCCTCCCGCCCTTCCCAGCGCGATCGGTCGCTGCCTCCCACGGCTCCCTCAACCCGCTGCGCCTCCCTCCAGGCGCCCCCCCAACCTCCCTGCAGCTTCGCTCTGCCCCGACGAAGGTCGCGGCCTCCATTCTCGGTTGCGTTCTGCCCTTCCCACCAGGTGCCCTCCACCCCGACGGCCTGCTCTCCCGACTCCATCCAGGCGCAACCCCCACCGGCCTGCTTTACCTTCCAGGCGGCATCCCGGTGTAACCGGCTCTCCCTTCCGAACGACATCCCGGCGTCCTCCAGCGGCTAACCAGTTTCCACCGGCTCCGCCTCTCCCAGCGGCATTCTCCAAGACGATCGGCCCTCCCTTCCCGGAGACATCCCGGTGTCCTCTTGGATCCCTCTGCGTGCGGCACTCACGCGGCTCTCTCCCTACGAACTACCTCAGGTGGCTCCCTCGCGACGTCACCGGCAGCTCGCCGCCTCCACGCCAGCCTTCCTACGCCGGTGCCACCCCTCAACCGGCTACCTGATTCATCAGCAGCTCCCTACGCATCCTCCTGGTTCCTACGTCGGCTCCAAGAGTGCTTTCGACTCCCGACGATGCCCGCCTTCTAGCGGTCGTTCAACGCGGCTGCGGTCCGACGCCTCAGGCGGCCTCCCAACTCTGTCTGCGTCCAGCACTAACCGGATCAACGACGCCCTCTCGCAGAAAGTCCTGTATCCACGCGGTCTCCCCGATTGGTCAGCCCTCGCCGGCCTGCCTCTCTCCGCAATCTCCAAGCGCCTCTTCCCGGTGATCCCGCCTCTTCCCGACTACTGGATCTGATGCGGTCTCCCGGCCCCCGCCCTCCTCAGCGGTCTCTCGGCCCGCCTCTCGCTGTCTCCCAACCCCTATCTGAGCATCCGTCCTCATCTCATCGAGCGCCAGCCTGGATGCTCGACATCGGTGCGTCCGAACATCTCACTGGGGATTTTGGTATGTTCACTACCTACCATCCATCCACTAGTGCTTCTCCAATCACTATTGTCAATGGATCTACAATCCCCATTGCGGGATTTGACACCTGCCATGTGACCTCGTCTATTAGCCTGCCTTCAGTCGTTCACGTTCCTCAGAGTCAATTTAATCTTCTCTCCATCAGCAAACTCACCAAAGATTTAAATGGTGCTGTTATTTTTACATCCTCGGGTGTTGTTTTTCAGAAGCGGTCGACAAATCGGGAACTTGGTCAAGATCATCGGCGGGCCAGGATGTACATACTCGATCTCCCACAACCTATTGCTTGCTCATCCACCTCAGCCTGTGCCCTTGACCTTCATTCTCGCCTTGGTCATCCGCCCGCTTTTGTCTTACATAAGCTTTGCCCCCAATTTTGTCTTAACCTTACCTTCCATTGTGAACCCTGCAAGTTTGCAAAACATCATCGGGTGACATATGTTCCTCGATTGGACCCGCGTGCAGCGAATCCTTTCAACCTTGTTCATTCCGATGTTTGGGGTCCTTACAGGGTTCCTAACCAGCCCGGGTTCCAGTATTATATTACCTTTATCGGTGACTACTCCCGCATGATCTGGCTCTACCTTCTTCGTGATCGGTCTGAAGTGTTTTCTACCTTTCAGACCTTCTATAATGAGATTTGGAGAATGATAAAATGAGAGACCCGAACCCCCAAGGTATTCACTCTAAAGAAGCCCTTAAGGTTCTTTTATAACAAATAATTAAAACCACACCAGACCTCAAGTCCGATGTGGGATGCAGACTCCAACACTCCCCCTCAAGCTAGGTGTACCTAGCTCAAACACATAAAGAAAAAACAAATCAAACCAATGAAGACAAAGCAATCAACTGACTGCAAACACTCCCCCTCAAGCTGGACATACCAAGCTTGACGACAAAACAAAAGAAAAGAAAACATTCGCGATTGCAGCTCCCCCTCAAGATCGCAGCTCCCCCTCAGGATGATGGATGGATGATGTCGCGGGCGCAACAGAAGAAACCACATAGACCGGGTCGGTTAACGAAGCGCCAGAAATGCTGCACTAGTGGGGCCGGTCGATGAGACGCCGAGAAATCCACACTAGCACCTGGAAAACCGCACTTGCAGGGCCGACAACTAGAGGCGGGGATTCCGCAGAAGTGTCGCGGGATCTGGCAGCGCCAAAGGGCCCGAATCCAAGGTGGTCAAGCTGTTGCGCCATGGTGGAGGAAGTGCGAAGACGTGCCGATTGACAGGGATGCGGCTGTCGGGAGTCATCAGGAGATGCCGGCGACGGGAGGTGAGGATTCCGCAGAAGGTGTCGGCGATCCAAAACGGAAGCAGGGCAGCCTCTCAGAGAAACGGGAGCCGACTGCCGGAAAGGAGCACAAGAGGAGGGGGGGCTGCCGCAGAAAAGAATGCAGGGGGCCCGGCCGACGGGAGATCAGCGGCGTCGGGCCTAGGAAGGAAGGCGGAGGAGTCCGCCTGAAGTGTTGCGGGAGAGCCGTCGGGAGGGAGATGCCCGCAGGGGAAATCCGACGGGATGGAGGTCGTGAGGTAGGGATCCGCCGGACAGAGGCCTCTGGGAGAGATCCGCCGCCTAGAAGAGATAGCCGACAGAGGGTTGAGGGAGCCGCG
This sequence comes from Viscum album, assembly GCA_963277665.1. NCBI lineage: Eukaryota > Viridiplantae > Streptophyta > Magnoliopsida > Santalales > Viscaceae > Viscum > Viscum album. The sequence continues at coordinate 1,750,096,601 of OY728148.1, read as the reverse complement.
GGATGGACGGGAGCCGCCGGGCGAGCACCTGGACGAGGCCGGCAGGGGGCGGCGCGAAGAGGCAGGCCGTCGGGCGAAGTCGCCAGGAAGCAGCGTCGGGGGATGTGGGAGCCGGGAGTCGCGCAGGAGGTCGGAAGTCGATCCGCCGGGAGCCACGCAAGGAGGCAGGACGGGAGTCGCGCGAGTTGACAGGGCCGGCGCGCGCAGCGGGAAGGAAACGTCGGGGAAGGAAGTCGTCGCCAGGAGGAGATCCACTTGTCCACCGCGTCCATCGCAGGAGGGAAGGCCGCGTCGGGAGGAGGCAAATCCTCCGCCTCGGATTGTCAGTCGTCGAGCGCACCAGCGCAAGGAGGCGAGAGCCTCGCCGGGAGGGACAGCCGAAGTAGAGAGGAATCCGTTGGGAGGCTGCCTTGGAATCGAGCCCGAAGGGGCGGCGGCAGAAAATAAACCTAGCCCTACATGAGGGGTCGCCGCCCCCCACGGGGGGAAAAATTATGAGAAACCCTAGACGGGGAAAATAAAATGGGAGGGAGGGCTCAGGATTAGGTTCCCTCTGATACCATGTAGAATGATAAAATGAGAGAAACCCGAACCCTCAAGGTGTTCTCTTTAAAGGAGCCCTTAGGGTTCTTTTATAATGAATAATTAAGACCACACCGAACCTCAAGTTCGATGTGGGATGCAGACTCCAACAGGATTCATACTCAATTCTCAACCTCCCTGAAGTGTCTCCACTCCGACAAAGGACGGGAATATTTATCCACTCCTCTTCAACAATTTCTCAAGGATAAAGGCATTATTCAGCAGACATCTTGCCTCGATACACCTCAGCAGAATGGAGTGGCCGAGCAGAAACGTCACCATATTCTGAAGACTGCTCGTGCCCTCCTATTCCACATGAAGGTGCCTCTCAAATTTTGGTGTGATGCTATCCTGACTGCTACATACCTCATTAATTGTCTCCCTTCTTCTATCCTTTAAGGAGAAACTCTATTCTCCTCTCTCCCTCCTCACTCACTTCCACTGCGTGTCTTTGGATGTCTCTGTTATGTCCGTGACGCTCAGCCCGATCAGTCCAAACTCTCTCCTAAATCCCTCCGCTGCATATTCCTCGTCTATTCCCGCACTAAGCGAGGATATCGATGCTTCTCTCCGGACCTACGGCGGTATATCATCTCTGCTGACGTCTCGTTTGTTGAGAGCTCTCCATTTTCACATCCCTCTCCCCATCCAGACACGGACATTGATGATTGTCTTCCTCTCATTATCCACCCTTCACTGGTGTCTCCCCCTGGTGTTGATCACCATTTTGGTACAGTCTACTCTCGTGGTCCATCGACTGTACCTCCTATCCCGACCGAGGACACCATCATCTCCACTTCGTCCGATGCTCCTGCCCCGGCACCAGACGACTTGCACATTGCACTGCGGAAAGGTACTCGGTCTTGCCAGCGTACTCTTATTTGTCTCTTCATAAAGCGGTCTGTCAACTCTGGAGACAGTATTTATTCCTCGCACATTTAGTGATGCAAAATCTCACCCAGGGTGGCTAGCAGCAATGCGGGATGAATTGCAGGCTCTGGAAAAAAGTCATACTTGGGATCTTGTCCCCCTTCCAGCAGGCAAAAAGGCAGTTGGTAGTAAATGGATTTACACAGTCGGGCTGAATCCCGATGGCACTCTCCATCGACTTAAAGCCCGCCTTGTGGCAAAGGGCTTCAAGCAGACTTATGGTATTGAGTACTTTGATACCTTCTCTCGAGTTGCAAAGATGGTCTTCGTTCGATTATTCATCTCTCTAGCCGCCCATCGTCATTAGCCTCTTCATCAACAGGATGTCAATAATGCCTTTCTCCATAGATTTCTTGAGGAAGAAGTTTATCTGCAGCAGCCCCCCGGATTTTGTGCCTCTGGCGCCGAGTCTCACGTCTGTCGACCACGTCGCTCTCTTTACGGCCTCAAGCAGTCTCCTCGTGCTTGGTTTGGCCGATTCAGCGCTGTCGTCACCGAATTTGGGCTCTTCCGTAGCATGAAGGACCACACAGTGTTCTACAGGACGACATCTGTTGGCTGTATCTTGTTGGTCATTTATGTGGATGATATCATCACCGATAGCGACTCGGATGGAATCACCCACCTCAAGGGGCATCTTCACCAACACTTCCACACTAAGGATCTCAACCCACTCACATACTTCCTAGGCATCGAGATCTCCTATTCTCCGGACACTGCCAAAGGAAATATGCGTTGGATATTCTGCAGGATGCAGGGCTGACACAGACCACTGCTGTGGACACTCCTCTGGAGCCTGGGGAACGGTCTCTCTATGACTCCTCAGAACCGTATTCACACCCAGAGCAGTATCGTCGACTAGTGGGCAAACTCAATTATCTCACCATGACTCGTCCCGACAATGTTTGCGTTGTTGGCAAAGTGAGTCAATTCATGGAGCATCTGACCACCTCTCAATGGGATGATGTCCTCCGCATCGCCAAATACATCAAACGACACCCTGCCCGTGGTCTTCGCTACTCCCAGCATGCTCATCTGAATATTGAGGCCTTTTGTTATGATGATTATGTTGGTTGTCTTGCTACCCGGAAATCTACTTCTGGGTTTGCCGTGTTCTTGGCAGGCAACCTCATCTCCTGGCACAGCAAGAAACAGATTGTCGTCTCCCGCTCCAGTGCGGAGTCCGAGTACCGAGCCATGGCCACCGTCACTACAGAGATCATTTGGCTTCGACGTCTCCTCCAGGAGCTTGGCTTTCCTCCGCAGAGATCTGCTCACATCTAGTGCGACAATCAGGCAGCCAACAAGATTGTTTCGAATCCCGTTTTCCATGAACGCACGAAACATATTGAGGTGGACTGTCGCTTCGCCACCACCTGGAGCACGATCATGTCAGCCTTGGCCACATCTCGACGGCGGACCAGCTTGCTGACATCTTCACCAAAAGCCTCCCAGGAGCTCGCCTCGCCTCGCTCAGTTCCCCAAGCTAGGCATTCACAGCATCTGCGACCCAGCTTGAGGGGGAGTGTGTCTGGTATTTCCTTGATATTATCTTTCTTTTGTGGGACTCGTGTTCCAAGCTGGGCATGTCCAGCTTGAGGAGTATTGAACCCTGTTTTTATTCTGGTTATTTTCAAGTCCCACATCGGAATACCCCTTTATGTATTCCATATTTTCAATCTATAAAAGAAGGTTTATGCCTCACCTTGAGCAATGGAGATTACCTCTTCTACAATATCCATAGCATATTTCCATTGGCAGCGAAAGATGGTGTTCGTAGAACAGAAGACCTCGATGCCAAAGAAGTATGTGAGAGAACCGAGATCTTTGGTGTGGAAGTGGTGGTAAATATGCACCTTCAGTTGGGCGATTCCAGTGGAGTCGCTCCCGGTGATGATGATATCATCAACATATACCACCAGCAAGATGCAGTTGTTGGACGTCGTACAGTAGAAGACGGTGTGGTCCTTCATACTGCGATAGAGCCCAAATGTGATGACAACGGTGCTGAAGCGGCCAAACCAAGCACGAGAAGACTGCTTGAAAACATATAGAGCGACGAAGTCAGCAGACATGGGTGTCGGCTCCTGAGGCACGAAATCTGAGGGGCTGCTACAGATATACCTCTACTTCAAGAAAACCATAAAGAAAAGCATTCTTGACATCCAGTTGATGAAGCGGTCAATGATGATGAGCGGTCAGAGACATGGATAATCGGACTGATGCCATCTTGGCAACCGGAGGGAAGGTCTCAAAATAATCGATGTCCTATGTCTGAGCAAAGCCATTTGCCACAAGTCGGGATTTGAGCCGATGGAGAGTGTAATCGGCATTGAGACGGACCGTATAAATCCATTTGTTGTCGACCGCATGTTTGCCTTCTGGAAGGAGGACCAGATCTCAAGTATGGTTGTCATCCAGAGCCTGCAGTTCATCCCGCATCGCTTGTAGCCAACCGGGGTGAGATTTGGCGTCACCAACCATGCGGGGAATAGATATCGTCTCCAGAGTGGAAGGACCCCTGTATGAAAATGTGTACATAGAAGTATCCTGACAGGAACGAGTACCTTTTCGGAGTGCAATGAGCAAGTCATCTGGAGCTGAAGCAGGAGCATCGAACAAGTCTGGGACGATAGTGTCATCGTCCTGGACGGGGGATACAGTCGACAAGCGGCGGGAGTAAACAGTGCAAAACTGGTGACCATCAGAGTGGGGCACCGGAGATGGGTGGATGATGAGTGGAAGACAATTATTGATGGTGGTGTCTGGATGGGGAAAGGGTAGAATGAAAGTAGAGCTCTCAACAAACGACACATCACCAAAGATGATATATCGCCGTAAGTTGGGAGAGAAGCACCGGTATCCGCGTTGAGTGTGAGAATATCTGAGGAAAATATAATGAAGGGATTTGGGAAAAAATTTGGAGAGGTTGGGACGAGTGTCCCGAACATAACACAGACACCCAAACACACAGAGCGGAAGTGAGTGAGGAGGGAGAGAGGAGAACTGAGTCCGAAAAGGAGTCTCCCCCTGAAGGATAGAAGAGGGCAGTCGATTTAGGAGGTATGTAGCAGTCATGATGGCATCGGACAAGAAAATGAGAGGGACCTTCATGTGGAATAGGAGGGCACAAGCAGTCTCCAAAATATGGCGATATTTCCGCTCGACCACTCTATTCTGCTGAGGTGTATCGGGGCAAGATATCTGATAAATGATGCTTTTATCCTTGAGAAACTACTGAAAGGAAGTGGATAGATATTCTCGTCCATTGTCAGAGCGGAGACATTTAAGAGAGGTGGAGAATTGAGTATAAATTTCATTATAAAAGGTTTGAAAACTAGAAAAAACTTCAGATCGATCACGAAAAAGATAAAATCATGTCATGCGCGAGTAGTTATCAATAAATGATATATAATAACTGCACCCGGACTGGCTAGGAACCCTGCAAAGACCCCATACATCGGAATGAACAAAGTCGAAAGGACTCGCTGCACGCGATTCCAGTCGAGGAACATACGTCACCCGATAATGTTTAGCAAACTTGCAGAATTCACAATGGAAGGAAAGTTGGGGACTAAATTGGGGGTAAAACTTATGTAGGACGGAAGCCAATGGATGACCAAAGTGAGAATGTAGGTCATGGGCACGAGCTGAGGTGGATGACCAAGCAAGTGATGGTGGGGTATCGAACATGTAAACCCCATTCCGAAGATGACCTCGACCAATTTCCTGATTCGACGTCTGCTCCTGAAAAACAACACCAAAGGAAGTAAAAGTAGCAACACAATTTAAGTCTGGTAAGTTTGCTGACGGAGATAAGATTAAATGGACTGTGAGAAACATATGCGACCGAAGCCAGGTGAATAGACGGTGTCAAGGGGCATGTGTCAAATCCGGTAATGGGGATTGTTGATCCATTAGCAACAGTAATTATAGAGGCACCAGTATACAGATGATAGGTAGTAAACATACCGGAGTCCCTTGTGAGATGTTCCAACGCACCAGAGTCAAGCATCCAAACTGTCGGTCGATGAGATACACAAGCAGTAAAGTTGTCAGTCTAAGCAATGGGGGCCGGAGAAGAGGACGGTGGTACAGCAGCTCGATAAGATTGTATCAAGGCAACCTCATCCGTCGAGAGCGTTGTTCTGTAACAGGTACTGGGTGAAGGGGGACCACCTTGTGGGAGAGCCGATGACGGAGCATGGGACAGCTACTCAGGCGGACACACAGATGCACGAATGAAGCGTGGGGATGTGTGGGAAGGTCGGGACGTTGCCGCAAGAGGCGGGTTGAGAAACCGCAAGGGAGGCGAGGTCCGGGAGACCGCGGGAGGTGGGCCAAGAGTGCTGAGGACGAAAGGGCCAAAATGCAACGTCGGGCGCGGGCTGAGGAGTGTCGAGGAGGCAAGCCATCACGCGAAGGGCTGGGCCGATCGCGACAGGAGGCAGGGGTTGGAACCGCGACGGGAGGCGGGGCCGAGAGTCGCGACGGGAGGCAAGGCCAGGAGCCGAGACAGGAGGCCGGGCCAGGAGCCGCGACGGGAGGCGGGGCCGAGAGCCGCGATGAGAGGCGGGCCGGGAACCGTGAGAGGCGAGCCGAGAAGCCGCGGGTAGGGCAAGGCCGGAGCCGGGAAACTGTAGGAGGGCAGGGCCGGACAAAACCGAGAGGCCGCTGGGAGGGATTCTCCGGGAGAAGGAAGAGCAACGGGGGAAAATTTATCGGGATTTTTCCTCTGATACCGTGTAGAAGGTGAATTCTCCTTCCCTCAATGTGATGTGGGGACATTCTTTTATAGATAAGTAAAAAAGGATTACATGGTGGGATAATCCGATGTGGGACTCAGAAATACCCATTATAATAAAACGGAGTTTAACAAAAACAAAGAATTTCTATTATCACTAGTAGCAGCAAGGGCAAGAATCACAGAAGAAAAGTTTTCCCCCAGAAGGCACTGCTCCCAGCCTCCCTATTTATTATCCCAACCTAACACAGCAAACAGCCCAACCTCCTCCTACCCCGGCAATAGCGCCCCAAACATTCAATAGCTGCCCCAAGCGCACCAACAACACCAACTGCCCGGCAGCAGCATCGTCCCAGCACCAGCGTCTCAAATTCCTATCATCTCCACCCCCTTGAAAATCCATTTTTCCTCAAGGTAGAAATCTTGCTGAGTTTTCCGGGGTTGTTGCCCCTGCTGTTGAAGCTGACACAGCTGTTGCTGCCACCGGAAAGGAATTTGGAGAGGCTGGAATTGTCGATTGCCCACTTCTTTAATGTTATGCTTGGCAAGATCAGCTGAGGGAAACCATTTTGCAAATATATTGACAGCAGACAAAGCAGTAAAAGCATTTTTCCACCATAATCTGCCTCTTTAAAATTATTTTTTTGAAAGAATTTATTCCACCAATCCTTAATGTTCCATGGGTAACTCATTCTCCCACCAAACCAGTTGTAATCAGTTTCCAAAGACCCAGAGACAAACTTTGCAATCAAAACAGTTCCGACAGCCTCCAACCTTTTGCATTCAGGTACTGAATCTTAATCCTTCAGTCCATGCAGAATCCCGTGGAGAGAACCCAAGTATCCTCCTTCGATAAGTAATGCATCAGTCTCTTTTTCTTGCTTGATTGCTAACACTTCGGAGTTGCTTGATTGCTAACCCTTCTGTATTACTTGATTGTTAACCCATCGGTATACACGATTGGATTCATTTCAATGGATCCTGCCTTGTATAAAAGAATAATTGTAAGTCTTTTATACTGGACAGCAACCCATCCAGATATTGTCTTTGCGACATGTTTGGCAGCTCGTTTTCAGAGTTGTCCAAAAGAACAGTATCCTGCAGCGGTTAAACGAATCATGAGGTACATCATCCGTGGTTCTCCCAATTATGGCATGGTGTATAATGCCAGAAAGGATCATGAGCTTTCAGCATTTTCATATGCGGACTGGGCTGGCAATGTAGTGGACCAAAAATCCAACAGTGGCGGTGCATTCTTTTTAGGGAACAAATGTGTAGGGTGGTTAAGTAAAACGCATGATCACTTCACTAAGCACAACAGAAACAGAATATATTTTAGTGACCAAGGCGTGCACTCAGCTTCTCTGGATGAAACAGTAAATGAAGGATCTCAGTGAAGAAGTGAAACAACCTATGGCAATCTTCTGTGACAACAAGAATGTTACTGGACTCACAAAGAATCTTGTTCAGCATTCTCGAACCAAAAATATTGAAATCCGGTATCACTTTATCAAAGAAAAGTTGAACAATGATTGATTAAAATGTAGCATGTTGGAACTCATGAGCAAGTGGATGATATCAACAAAATCGTTGAACACCTCCAATGTTTGAAAAACATTGGTTGAATCTTGGTGTTCAACCGCCTCCCGCGTCTTGAGGAGGTTTTAAAATTCCCCTCTCCCCGTTGTATACATGTCTCTTTGTGGTTGACAAGTTTCTTCTATTTGGGTGTATTGTCAAAGGGGGAGAAGTGATAGTGAAATACAAGTGATCAACAAGTAGCTTCAGAGATGGACTCTCTCATTCAGGGGGAGCATATAGTGTGAAAATCCGAGGGAGATACGATCCATGGGGATGTTTTAGTCTGAGTGAGGAATGGACGTTGAACGAGCATAGAAATGGGGGGAGTTCTAGAATATGGAACGGAATGAGCTATGGAAGATATAGAACGGAATGAAGCATTGAATGTCCTCTTAAACTCTTTTTTCTACACTAAGCAATACACACACTTAAGGGATGAATGAGTTATTTCACTGTTATCTGGAAGTTGGAAGCTTGTGTAGAATTGAATTTCAGTTTGGATTGCCAACAAACTCAAAAAAGGGGAATGTTGGAACCAAGGCAATCGAATCTGGTGTTTTTGGGGTTGGGTTTGTTGTCAATCCATTTCCCAATTGATCGATGAGTTTGAAGATTAAGGGAGCTTGTCTGTAAGAAGTGGAAAACCAAATGATAAGGCAAATGATGAAAATACTATAAAGGTCATTGAGCAAAGGTCGGATTCTCATAAAAGACTTGAATTTCACGACAAGTGGAGTTTCGCAAACCCTGTAAATACAGAGGGGAAGTTTCGCGAAGACGGAGAGTTTCGTGCGAAAAACATATCTGGAGGCGACGTTTTTTTGGGCGTTGAAAGTTTCACGAAAGGTTGGTATTGCCTATAAATAGGCCACTAATCGCCATTTGAAACATCAAAGATTCAGAGAAGGGTTAAACATTTTGTTTTCGCGAAAGACTTACACGAACGTATTTCTTGCACAAAATAGGAACCTTTCGCGAACTAAGTTGAGCACATAAAGTTCGGTAAAGGGAGGGTTTTGTGAAAGTCAGGAGATTCATGAAAGTTGACAGTTTACAGTTTCACGAAATTGGAAGATTCGCGAAAGAGGAAGTTACCCGAAAGTGGTTACACGAACTGAGGTTCACTTGGGTAATGGTTAAGATAAATATCGGAGCATCATATTCCAGGATTAATGATGCAAAACATTAAACGCAATCTTGAATACAAGGGAGTGACCTTCAAGTCGTTAAACTAATAAAGACTTCATCTAAATCAATGAGCAAGGAGGTGACTGAGGTGATCCGACGGAGACAGTACGTTATCTCTAAACATTGTCAAGGCAGTCTGGCACAGAGTGACCGTGACCGAAATTTGTAATCCACCGAACCTAGATAAGTATAGTGGATTTTGGTACGCCGAAACAATGTTGGTGTATGCTCCTTAGACTAGCCCATAAAGATGAACTAAGTAAAAATTGTTGTGTCCTGCTTTGATTTTTGCATTTGTGATTGTGATGTATGTGCATAATCATCTTGCAACTTTAACGAGTTCCTACCAATGTGAGGACAAGATTCATTAAATTGAAAAGAAAACGTTGCACCCTGAATCACCTCTCCCCTCTCAGCGTCCCAGGTTTTAACGGTTCAAAAGGTTTTCCCCAGACATGAGACTTCACCAATATTTTCCAAACAGCTGCTAATACTTTGTGGATGGATCCTCCTAAATTCCTTACAGGAATGTCATGAAGCTTAGATTGTGCCCCACCATAGCCACTTGGTCAATTGCCTGCGACACGAACCAACGCTTCTTGTCTCCACCTGTGTGCAATATATCTGGTGGACTTAGCAAAGGAAAAACCCACGGCATAAACTCTGATATCAAGGCATCTCCATGTGCTAAAGAAATCCCCCCTACGACAAATTGGAAACTCTATCCAAGAATTTCTTTATCATTGTTCCGCTTGTCTAAATTAAGATCGATAACTTCCACAGCTGGCCGAACCAGTATGGAAATCATCTTCTACTTGCGGGACTGTACCTGCCCAATCTGAATTTGTTGCTCAAGATTAGTCTGTTGCACTGTACATGTTGTTCTCTGTTGTTACAGCGCCAAGTGTCGTATGTCTTGCATCCTCAATATTTCGCATTGTTGTAGTATGTTCGATGCTTGTGTCTGCTTTATTTGCTCCATTCTTTATTGTCGTTCTGAAAAATCAGCAGAGTCAGTCGCTTGCTCCAGCTGCTTTCCTTGCAACGTGATAGAGATCGCTACTCCTGCTGCTAAGGAGTCTCGCGCCTTAACACTCGCCACCGCTGGAATTACAGTCTTGTCTTCAAAACTGTGAGAAGGAAATTGGTTGTGAATTTTGAAGGCATCCTCTCAGGTGGCCTCTGCCTCGGGGAGTGTCTTCCACTTGATCAACAGCTGGGGAACAGGAGTGTCAGCCGAGTTTGTATCCCGTCTGGAAATGATGGCCTCTGGTTCAAGAGTCAGCAGGATCTGCCTGGAGGTCCGTGGGCAAGGTAAAATGGAGAGTGTGGTTTCCAAGGGCCCGTTTGAGCTGGGAGACAGACTGGGTGGATACTAATAGAGCCCGTGATTTACCTGGCAGCTGCAAGGTATATTCAAGAAGGGGCAAGAATGTCCATCCAGGGAAAAGCAGGTTGTTAGGCAGTTTGAACAAGCATGGAATTTGTTTGATAAATACTAACGGAAGAGAGAAGGCAGGGAATTAGTTACTGGAGAACTCGGCCAGGGGTTTGGGCAGGAGAGCATAGGGCCTCCTGAGAACTCTCTTCCCCTGTTCCTGTTTCTTTTTCCCATTCATCAAATTCGGATGATGGAAGCAGACATTGACAAAACTGATTTTTGTACTCACAGTGGCCCTTATGAGTACTTGGTAATGCCTTTTGGACTCACCAATGCTCCATCTACATTCCAAACAATGATGAATGATCTCTTCTGGTCCATCCTCCGTAAGTTTGTGCTCGTTTTTTTCAGTGATATCTTAGTTTACAACTGTGATTGGTCTACCCATTTGGGACATCGGGAAACTGTTTTTCAGATCAGTGTTGACTCTCAATTTTTTGCCAACCATGGGAAATGCTCCTTTGCTCGGCATGTTGTCGCTTACTTGGGCCTTGTAATTTCTGAATCTGGGGTCTCTATGGACAGCGTCAAGGTCCAGGCAGTGTTGGATTGGCCCCCTCCAACCTCAGTTAAGGGCATCCAGGGATTCTTTGGCCTCACCAGATATTACAGGAAATTTGTCCGGGATTATGGTAAGGTCGCTCAATCCCTTACAGCTCTAACAAAAAATAATAATTTTTCTTGGACCCCTAAACTATTCAGGCCTTCCATTCCCTCAAAAAATACATCACAACAGCACCAGTTCTGGGGTTACCCGATTTTTCCAAGAACTTGGAAATGGAATGTGATGCGTCTGGGCGCGGGGTTGGGGCTGTCCTTATGCAAAACCGCCAACCTATAGCTTATTTTAGTAAAGCTTTAACAACGGAAAATTTAGTTAAGCCCACTTATGAGGAGGTGATGGTTTTTAGTTCTCGTCATCCAACATTGGCGACCCTATCTTCTTGGAAAATCATTTATTGTTTACTCTATCACCAGAGCCTTAAATACCTCCGCCAACAAATATCCATGGCTAACCAACAATGTTGGATAGCCAAACTACTTGGGTATCAATTCAAGGTCTTCGACAAGACGGGCCATGAAAATTCAGCTGCCGATGCCCGTTCTCAGAGGGATGATCCACTTGAACCTCAGCTACTTCACTCCTCTCCAAAATGGAAAACAAACCCCCATTTGTTCAAGGGTGTTCTGGAGGATCCTTGCCTAAGCAAGATTGTCGTTGCCCTTCAAAAAGGAGACTCCACTTATACATGTATCAGAATGAGATCCTTTGCTATAAGGGTTGAATGGTTCTACCCCAATCGTCCCCTTGGGGGCCACAATTGCTAGTTGAATTTCATTCTACTCCACAAGGTGGGACATTCAGGTTTTTACCGCACCCATCGCAGATTGGCAGCCATCTTATATTGGATTGGTATGAGCCCCCGGGGGTGTAGCCTAGTGGTTACGCCTTTGAGGGGTCTCGCGGAAGGTCTCGAGTTCGAGTCCCCCGAGTAATTGTAGGTGTCGTAGATTTTCTTTGTTTATTTGTATCCCCCTCCCCCTAAGTGTTGTAATATTGGATTGGTATGAAAAAACATATTCAAAATTTCATCAGTGAATGTACTATTTGCCAACGCAGCAAATATTCTAGCCTCTCTCAAGCTGGGTTGCTACACCCACCGGAAATTCCACAGCTTATTTGGGCAGAGCTCTCCATGGATTTTATCACTGCACTGCCCAATATAAGGTGTTTTCCGTTGTCGTTGATCGCCTCTCTAAATATGGCCATTTCATACCCCTGAAGCATCCTTATACAGTAAAAAGTGTGGCTGAGGTTTTTTTTCCAGGAGATCATTCGCCTCCATGATATTCCAACGTCCATCGTTAGTGATCGTGGCCCCATTTTCATCAGTAATTTTTTTACTGAATTATTTCATCTACAAGGCACTTCCTTAAAGCTCAGCTCTGCTTACCACCCGCACAAACCAACACCGAAGTGGTAAACAAATGTATCGAGACTTATCTACTTTGTTTTGCCGAGGAGCAGCCCAAACAGTGGTCCTATTGGCTTCCATGGGCTGAATTCTCTTACAACGCCACATGAAATGCCGCTATCAACACCACACCATTTGAGGCAGTGTATGGCAGACCAACACCCACTGTATTCAATTTCTTGTCAACTGAAGTCAAAGTGCCCACTGTAGCACAAGCCCTGATAGACCATCAGGAAGCTTTGCGCCAGCTTAAATACCATTTGTCTCACTCCCAAGACTTTACGAAGCAGTAAGCGGGGATACCCATCGACGCCCGATTACTTTCCAGGAAGGGGACTACGTGTATCTGCATCTCTGTCCTCATAAGCAGCACTCTTAGGCTCAACGCATTAGTCAAAAACTCTCACCTTGTTTTTATGGCCCATTTCAGATTCTGAAACAGATCGGCACCGTGGCGTATCAGTGAAAGTTGGCTCCTTCGGCTCGCATCCACCTGGTTTTTAACGTCTCTCAACTCAAAAACAATGGTGGGCCAACACTCCCTCCCGACTTGGAGGGCGATGAGACTGCTTCCATGGTGCCGGAGGATAATTTGGTCAGGCGCTATCAGCAACAAGAGGGCCTTGTTCAACCACAGTACCTAATCAAATGGCAAAGCCGTTCACTGAAAGATGCTATCTGGGAAGACGAAAACGTTCTCCATAATCATTTTTCATTTTTCATTCTTGAGGACAAGACTGATTCTCAAGAGGTGACAAGTAATAGAGCGTGTGATTTACCTGGCAGCTGGAAGGTATATTCAAGGAGGGGCAAGAATGTCCATCCGGGGGGGCAGGTTGTTCGGCAGTTTGAACAAGCAGTAAATCTGTTTCGTAAGTACTAACGGAGGAGAGAAGGCAGGGAATTAGTTACTGGAAAACTCAGCCAGGGGCTTGGGAGCATAGGGCCTCTGAGAATTCTCTTCATCCCATGTTTCTATTTCTTTTTCTCGTTCACATTGTAGTTCACACTGTAATTCCTTTTCTGCTTTCACTTAATACAAAGAATCGCCCTCAATTGAGGGCTGGTGGTCTGAGAACCCTATCACATGGGGGCAACTCCAGGATGTACGCTACACTGTCAATCTGGCAGAGGACTCGAAAAGGGCCCAAAAAAACGAGCAGAACGTTTCTGATTAAACCGATGAGCTACGGACCTCAGTGAAGGTGACGTGAGGGACGATCATGAGCCACATGGAGATGTATTAGAATTTTTTTATCCCATTTTTTGTTTCTTTTTTAGGACTAATGTATTCAGCCTTATCGACCATTCCATCTCTTTCATCCTTCATCTTTATTTTTCTAGTTACTGTATATATATGTGTGACATTTGCCATGTATTATATTTCAAGTGATTTTAAATGGGTGTGTATATATGTGTTTTCTGGTAAGTATTTATTATGGTTCCATGTCAAGAGTTGGATATTAGGTCGTGTTGGGTTTATCATCTATTTAAAAATGCATTATTTTTGTCATGATAAGTCCAAAGTACGGAGACATCATGACGGGTCTTGGGATGAAATCCATTTATAATGTTTTTAGTTTTAAACAGGGCAAAATCGTTACCAGCCTGTGTTACTAATACCCTTAGGACTTGTGTCAGCCTATAACGATCGGGAACACACTTTAAGCCTTGTGAAGTACCGGCTCGGGTGTCAGGTATCAAGTGCTCGTCTTCTTTTGATATTTTGTCTGTGACTCAACTTCTATGATTGAATTTTATACTATATATCTTTCTGTTAACTTGAATTTAATAAATTTAAATATACATATTTTGCATTTTTGAATATATTTACCCTATTTTGGTGATTTATTTCAATCATGTGTGCACTTTCACAACGCCTCTAGCCTAAGACGTTATGGGAACGTGAAGCCTTGAAGGATTTTTCACCCTGGACGGGCTTGAGCGTTATTTTGTCTGAAAACAATAAAAAGGAAAAGGTGCAGATTGACTTCGTAGATTCCAGCATTGAGAATACCTTGGAAATTGAGCGACAAATGAGGCACATTGGTCACGAAAAGATGCAAGATTTGACAACCCTTGAAGGCCAACACAATGAATACTTTGTCTGCTGACAAAATGCCTTTCCAATGGCTTTCGCAAATCAAAATCGTTGCTGTATTCATACTTCTCATCTGCTCATTTTTAAAACAAAAAGGCGTTCCCATTAAACTCCACATCATGAGTAACCAGCCTTCAATTTTTTTCACCAGCAAACAAAAATTTTGAATAAAAGCAAGAGTTTAAAAACCATACAGTAAAAAAGATCATTGACATCAATTTTGACACGCAAATATAACATTAAAAAGACTGCACATCATCCCAAACACATTATCTACCATGCCATGCATGTATCTTACGTAAAAAAATAATTGAAGGAGCATCAAATACAATCGTGCATATCATGTATGCAACACTCATTGTAACACCCCAGGTTTTACTTGTTCTGCGTTAGAACAATGAGCCTACCGATGATCCCACAGTAGAATATAGAGAGAAGGGGCTTACTGATATGATGTATTATACTAGCACAAGCTCCGAACTAAGAATTACAGTGATATAGTGGGAGAAGTGATAGAAGAAGAAGATCTCGAAGAAGAAGACCACTCTCTCAAGAGGCGTGACCACCCAAGGTGGACACCTCCCAGCAACCAGTTGTAATTCCAAATACATCTGCAATCCTCACCCTCAGCCTACTACCCTATTTTATTACTCAACTACCTCTAACAACTAATAATGAACAAAATAAAAAACTGCCCCTCGGCAATTACTACCACTCTCAACATCACACAACCACTCTCAACATCACACAGGCTATACCTGTCAAAAAAACCCGCAAGACCATGAGTCGATCCATTGGCCCGTGGATTTATGTGGGTTAGGGCTTTGAATATTTAGGCTAGCAAAAATTCACACCGCATTTGATCCAACCCACAACCCGCGCGGACTAGCCCGCCAGGTGTCCGTAGGTCCCGTTTGACCCGTAATTATAAGTAGGTCACCAAAAAGTTATGATTGAAAAATAAAATAATGTAATAGGATAAATTAACATGAGTGCGGAAAAATATATTTCAAGTTTAAACTCATCTAATATAACCATACATAAACCATCAAAGATATAATTTTTTCGAAGGTTGTTGTTAGGGTTGTTAGTGTCAATTGAAAATTAAATATTTTCTCTCAATCTCAAACATTTCTCTTTTTCCTCCTCTTTATCATGATTTTCACCAATCCAAAAAACATCATTATATATTATTTTCTTTAAACCCGCGGGCCTGCCCGTTATTCCACGGGTCTCGTATGGGTAGGATCGGGCCTTTATTTTTTAACCCCGCATTCTTTGTAGATCGAGTTAGACCGCTCAATAAAATCTGCAACAAGCATCATCCGCCCTGTGGGCTGACCCGCCCCACCCCGTTAACACCTCTAACACAGGCGCCCACTTGCCCACCTTGAGGCTCACACCCCCACGTATCTAATGTAGGTTCCGGGCGCAACGGAATCGCCTGTATGGCATGGTCAACTCAGCATTTTAGTCAATTTACGAATAACCATTGTTGTGCACAACAAATGGCGTCATGACCATCAGAATTTGTAGATTACTTGAATAGAGTATACATCGGAAACCAAAAAGAATGATCTTCACATGTAATTTATAATTAATTTATGAGCAGATCTAGAATTGCATGAATTTGTAATTATTTCTTTGTTAACGATCCGGTTGACTCGATCTCGTCGTCTCATCGTTGCGCTGCAGGATCCAAATGCAGAATCTCTTTAGCGATGCTTCACACGTGCATCACAATCTCTGAACGTCGTTGTAGAATCGTCGGGTGCGAGCACGGTTGATCTCGGTCGCTTATGTCGTTCGAGTTTGATCGCAGCAGAATTCTTCTACGAGGACGAAGAACTTTTGATAATTTCTCGAAAGGTTGAGAGAAGAGGAGAAGAGAGCACGCTTTTTAGATCTTTATAACTATCCCTAGGGCTTGAGAGAGCTCCTCTTGATCCATTGTGCACGACAAGTGTGCTTATGGAAAGTGATATAATTAGATATTTATTATGGTAGGGTTTAGGGTTGACAATTTGCATACAAAACTCTTTCCAATTACTGAATTCTTAGTAAACTTCATGTCTTAATAATAATATAATTATTATTCACTTGACATGAGCGTCACTTAAGAATAAATAAATATCATTCATATTATTTCCAATCAGACCATTAAGCTCGGTCCGTTTATCCTCCATGGCATTTACCAAACCTTGAATAATGACTATTTATTTACCAGCTAGGACACGGGATTTTAGGGCCCCTATGATCCAGTGCACGGACTCTGAGTCTATTGAACGACCAAGTGAGATGAACCTGCTTGCAAGGTAGAGACCTAGGAGATGCACATGTATCATAATGACTTGTATTCTTGTTTGAATTGGGTTGTTTTGGGAAAGTTGAAATGAATAACAAAAATGAATTAAATGAGTTGAAATGAATCTTAATGAAATTTCATACTACTTTGGCTTAGAAAATCCTTATTTGCCTTTCAGCTATAGCTCTCGTTCGTCATTCGCGTGTGGCTCGGGCAATTGAGGTTCAACAGGCTGATCCGGTTGATCGTCGTAGGGTTGATCCGGTTGAGGAGGATGATCAGTGGCAGAGGATGTTACACGCTTTCCAGCGACAGGCTTTGGCAAAGTACGAGGGCAGTGTTTCGGATGTGGAAACAGAGAGTTGGCTAGAGAAACTTGAGATCGCTTTCAGTTTGATATGGGCCCTGACGGAGAACTAGGACCCTTTGGCAGTCAGTCAGATGCGAGGAGTTGCGCGTCGGTGGTGGACGTTGTATCTAGGAGAGCGAAGGGAGGCAGACGTTTTGTGGGTCAACTTCCAGAAGGAGTTCCGAGCAGAGTTCCTTTCATCGACCATAAAGGCAGTGAAGAAGCAAGAGCATCTTTCTCTTCAACAGGGGAGCATGTCAGTACGGGAGTTGAGTTGGGAATCAAGTTCAAGGACCTTTTGCATTTGGCCCCAGAACTTTTTCCAGATGATGAGTGTCACGACCCCCTCCCCACAAAGTGTACCCCTCCTGGGCCGGCAATGTGAGAAGGAAGATAATGACCCCCGAGTCCCGCTTCCAGTAGGCCCCGGGTTGGCGACTAGCACCGAGGGTATAATAAACACACAAATGGAAGGCATTACCCTCTAAGAGAACATATGCGAAAGAGAGAGATAAGATAGACACCAACCAACTCCAACTCAGAACTGAAGTATAAAAGAAAACCCAAATGCACATATGTAATGTCATGCAAAAGTACTACAACTGAAAGGGAAAACTGCAAGTACCCAAAAGAAAGTAAAAACAGCAGCAATCACAAGCCCGAACAGCTCCTGCAACCGCAAGCTAGTAGTAACCGGCCTGATCTCCAACCTGCTCCATGTGACCTGAAAAACAGTTTATATATACGTAGGGTGAGTATAACAGCATACTCAGTAGGATCCTTCCCGAAACCTCTCGTGCAAAAGTAAAGAAAGCATGCTAAAACACAGTAAACAACAAGTGAAACTAACTCGCCACCTAAACAGGTATACTATGTTCTCAACCTCACCATGGCTACTCTCACCAAGTAACGCATACAAGAATATATCATATAATAAAGAATATCAAGGGTACTCCGCTACTACTTCCCCACTGGTTTGCCGCTTTGCCCCAACGACATGCGTCATGTGCATCTCTCTCCAAAGGCTTGCCCATATACACCTGGGCTAAGTTCCACAATTTGCACCACGTGCACCACAAAGGCTTGCCCGCAGACACCTGGGCGAAGCACCACACCATCCTCACAACCAAAAGTAACCAAGTAGTTTCCGGGAGCCACCACAGCTCGCATAACGTGTATCATACGTTAGGTATTACATCTCAAGCCATTACAGCCCATACACCGAGTAAGGATCCTCAAGCCATCACAGCCTATACACGTTACACCTATAGTAGTCCATAGGATACTATATCCAGAATATATGTGGGTGAATAACCACAAACCATTACAGCCCTCTACACACATATATGGGGAAAACTAACCGCTGTGCCTAATGGCACTAGTATCTACCAAGAGAAGAGAGCGGGGTCAAAGGGAGTAGTCAGCCAATCATCCTCCCACCGGAATGTTGGGGAAAACACCCCCCCAGGGCTCAGAATCCCTGGGGTGCCAGTTGCCCTTACTGACAGGGTGGAGTAGCGTATAGAAACACAAAACGTACAAAATATACTATAACTCACAACCACACTATGGGCATAACTTAGTCTTAGACACAACTGCAGCTAACGTCTCTCGGACTATGGGCTGCCACTTCTAAGACTATGTATCCTATAAGCACACAACCATTTAAGGGCTTTATTAGATTACTTCATTCCCTTTTTATCAATTCCATTGTACGTTAATTAATTCTTCAAACATTAATTAACCATGAACAATTTCACATTTAATTCCATTAACATCACATCCAAAAACCATTTTCCCTTCAAAAGTTCTCAACCTCATCATTAAGTTTCAACAACTCCAACCCCATGGGTTAACATCATTTATTCAAACATTCATTACAGAATTACTTTCTCATATTCTCAGGCATTCTAGAAAAGCATCTTATGCTACTAAACACAAGGGGGCTCAACACGATGAGTAGATGTACTACCCGTCGAGTCTTTGTCGCCTATAGCAAGAGCGTAGACTCATTCTCCCTTGAGAGGCTAAACACGGAAAGCACGTGGCATACCCCGCGTGTCTTCGCCTCTTTCGGAAGATGAGTAAGCAAGACCAGCTGCCTTGAGCAGTGGGGAAAAGTAAAGCAGGTAAACAACCAAACAAAGCACCAAACATCCAACAATCACATTCATCCCATTCCATCATCTCTGGTGTCCTCCCTGACACTCACATGCATAAACCAATGCATCTCGCCACTCTATCATCTCTGGTGTCCTCCCTGACACCCACATGCATAAACCGATGCATCTCGCCACTCTAGGCGTCATCTGCTGCCACAACCACAAGGCCTCCATGCCCCCACATATCACAATATCCATCCAGGATCACATCACAGCACAAGCAGCAGGAAAATAAACATCACATCAATTTGGGCTCTTGGCCCCTTAACAAGGCATCTAGCCTTCAAACAACAAGCACCAACAGTTTTCAGGTTTACCCACCAACTGAATTGATCACATACATCGGCATCAATTTGATTAACATCAATTTGGATCAACAACCACAACAACAACAACCGGATTCGTTTACATGCCTCTTTATCTTTAGCCAATTAATTATCAATTAATTCCGGCTTTACGTTCTTTATCAATTTCATCGAGAACA
The DNA here is from genome assembly GCA_963277665.1 of Viscum album. NCBI lineage: Eukaryota > Viridiplantae > Streptophyta > Magnoliopsida > Santalales > Viscaceae > Viscum > Viscum album. The sequence continues at coordinate 1,750,076,758 of OY728148.1, read as the reverse complement.
ACATGCTAACAAGCAAGGCATAGATATCACACTATCTAGCAAAACAAGAGGCGAACCGTTAACACGGTACAAAGCAACAACATGCGATCAAACCAATTCTTTTAATCCGGTTCAAGTATTTAATTAGGTCAATTTCATTGTGATCCAAATGACTAAATCATGTTAACTCTACGATTGCACATAAACAATTAGAGAAGCCACGAATCCCCTACCTCAAAGGTTTTCGAGGAAAACCACAATGGTCGAAGAACGCCCAAGAAACCGAGTCGATTCTCCACGAATCCTCCTTAGATCTCCTCTCCTAACAAAACCAAGATCAAAGCTCATCATATTCGACATCCACACGCTTAGATCTACCCATAACGGGCGTAGATCTAAGAAACCGAGAGAAGAGGAGTGGATTTAAGTAGATCTAAGAAATCAAGCAAGAACGACCACATGCCTCAAGAAACCGGCTTCAATTCGCCAAGAAAAGCCTCCGGATCGCCTCCAAAACGCTTGGGAGAGCTTCTTCTACCTCCAAGGGTAATCCCGAGTTATGGCCGCTTAGAGGCTTAAACGAACCATTTAGAGGCAAAAGAGTTCAGATCCACAATTTTAGGATCTAACTTTAAGTGTCCGCACGGTTAGTCCGCACGGTTAGACAAACCGTGCGCTAACCGTGCGTTAGCCACTGCCTCCAACACCAACCTGGCACGGTTTGGCCGCACGGTTTAGGCAAACCGTGCGCCAACCGTGCGAAAGCTATTGCCCTTTAGCTTTCCTTAAAAGTCCACCCAAACGCACCTCCAAGTCACTTTGACCTCCCGGAACACCTCCAGCACCACATTTTCACAAAGGAATGGACCGGAGAGGTCTGGGCCATTACAAGGAGTCTCGTACGAGACGTCTTGAGGAGGCACTTCATCCTTACATCAAGTATACAGTAACTCCTTTTACATTGCCAACGTACCTGGAGGTTCAAAAGAAGGGAGAGGTGATCGAGCAAATGCACTCACAAAAAGGTTTGTCGCGGGAAGGGAACCAACAGGGTTCCTCAAGGGGCAGAGTTGTCATTGGCAGGTCTCAGGCGCCAGGACATTCGAGGTTTCGACCAACCGGGAGTCGACCTCAGCAACTTATATTTCTACCTTTTGGTTTTTGTGCCTTTCCTGTGGGGTTGGGGCCGATGTGTTTCTTCTGTGGCGTTCATGGTCATCTTCAGAACCAGTGCCCAACAATTGTTCGAGCTCAATTTGGCCGAGGCGAACAGGTTCAGTGTTAGTCTCAGCACCAGTTACCAGTGAGGTCGCGCTGAGGGGAGATGGAGCAGGTAGAGGTCGGTCTCAGGATGTTCCTCGTGTTCAAGAACCGCGACCCGAGTGTGACCGTGGAGATGGTCGTTAGCAGAGAGGTAGAGGAGCTGGACATGGTCAGTTGCACGCAGTGGAGGCAGCAGTTCCAGAGGGGCCAGAGATCATCAGAGGTACGATCAATTTGTTTAGTACCCTTGTATGTGCCTTTGATTCAGGAGTTTCGCACTTCTTTGTGGCACCCGCTCTAGCCCATGCTCTGGGACTAAACGTAGAGAAACTTCTCGTACCCGTGGTATTGACTACGCCAGTCAGAGGCCAGACCAGCTTGTTCGATATGTGTCGGGGTGTAAACTGATGATGGAGTCGCATCAGTCTCATGGGGATCTTTTCTTGATATAGATGCAGTCATACAATGTCATCATCGGCATCGACTAGTTGTATTCTGTAGGTGCTGTTATCGACTGCTTCCGAAGGAATCATGTTTTTGAATGTGGATGGTTGGAGTGTGGTTTTCTTCGGTGAGCGGAGTTATTAGATGGGCAGTCGGCGTGTGCAGCCCCTTTTTCCTTGTTGGCTGAGTTTCCAGTGGAATCAGTAGACGCTGGGATGGTAGAGGTTCTCAAGATCGTTGGGGAGTTCCTAGCATTGTTGTCAAAGGCATGCGGCGCAATAAGGCGCAAAGGCTGTTTGGGGATGCGGCGTGAGGCGCAATTAAGGCGCATGCGCACATAATTAATTATATACAGTTTTCAACAATATTTTAAATTTTAAATAACTTAAATTCAATAAAAAAATACAAATTAAAATACATACCGATATTTTTTAAGAGGTGCTGTTGTGAGTGATGTTACAACAATGTTTTTATAGTCTGTTGTGTTTTGCCTTCCAAAAAAAATAGTATTTTGTGTTTTTTATTAATATATTAAATATTCTATTTAATTGAAATTAGGACTTCCCCGATTTCCATCGTGGTGCACCATGATTTCCGCCTCCTACCCCGATCTACGCTACAACAACTTTATCCGTCGCGCGATCAAAACCCCTACCGTCGCCAGCATCAACCACTTCTCCGCCTGCCAGTGTTGCCGCCTCCCAACAAAGAAGATGAGGGTGAGGCGCGCCTTTACAGCGTCTGGCGCCTAAGCGCCTCAAGGAATGGCGGACGAGGCGCGTGCCTTTGGCGCGCCTCAGCTAAGTCACCTCACTTTGTCGGTGGCGAGGCGCTCCAGACTCGCCTCGTCGCACCCCTTGCCAAGGCGCGCGCCTCAGCGCGCCTTTGACAACCATGGTTCCTGGATGTTTTTTCCAGAGAGGTTGTGACGCTACCCCCTCGACGCGACGTTGAGTTCAAGATAGAGTTGAAGCCCAGTGCTTCTCCGAATTTGATGGGTCCTTATCGGATGGCACCTTCCGAGTTGCGGGAGTTGAGGATTCAGATAAATGATCTGATGCAGAAGGGTTTTATTCGGCCCAATGTGTCGTTGTGGGGTGCTCCAATGTTGTTCGTCAAGAAGGCGGATGGTAGTCTGAGGTTGTGTATAGACTATCGGAGGTTAAATCAGGTGACGGTCAAGAACCATTACCCTCTTCCAAGGATATATGATCTTTTCGAACAACTGAGAGGGGCGAGTTGGTTTCACCAGTTGAGGGTGAAGGAAGGCGATATCTAGAAGACTGCCTTCATATGCAAGTATGGGCACTTCGAGTTATAGTCATGTCATTCGGTGTTAGGAACGCACCAACCATGTTCATAGGGCTTATGAACTCCGTGTTCCGTGAGTTCCTGGACCGGTTCGTCGTCGTGTTCTTCGATGATATCTTGATCTACTCGAAGTCGGAGGAGGAGCATGCCGAGCATCTCAGAGATGTCTTGCACGCTCTTCGACGCCACCAATTTTATGGAAAGTTGTCCAAGTGTAAGTGTGGGACACGAGAGGTCCATTTCCTCAGGCATGTGGTGTCTCACCAGGGTGTAGCAGTTGACCCGTCGAAGGTTGAAGCAGTTGTTTCTTAGGCAGCACCCAAGAACATGGCAAAGGTTCGCAGTTTCCTTGGTCTCGTAGGCTATTATCGAATGTTTGTACCCGATTTCTCTCAAGTTACAGCCTCGTTGACAGCTTTGACTAGGAAAGACCGAGCTTTTGTGTAAAGTGATCAGTGACAGGCAGCGTTCGGTTACCTGAAGGGGAAGTTGGTCAACACTCTAGTGCTTCGGTTGCCAGAGGAAGGGGAAATGTTTGAGGTGTTTTGTGACACTTCCCGTCTGGGCTTAGGATGCGTCTTGATGCAGCAGCAGGCGGTATGGGACTAGGTAGTTACGTCCCCACGAGCGTAACTATGTCACCCACAATATGGAGCTAGCAGCAGTTGTGTTTGCGTTGAAGTTGTGGCGACATTACCTCATTGGGGAGCGTCTTGTGGTCTTCACGGATCACAAGAGCTTGAGGTATATCTTTTCTCAGCGTGATCTGAACTTGCGGCAACGAAGGTAGATGGAGTTTCTTCAGGATTATGATTTTGAAATCTCTTACACCCCGAGAAAGGGGAATGTTGTGGCGGACGCTTTGAGCAGGAAGTCGTGGAAGGGTGTTGCTCGGGAGTTTAGGGACGCTTGGAGAGCAATGGAGGAGTTGGCAGCCTTGCATTTAGATGCAAGGGTGCTGATGCAGCAAGTGGAGGAGTCTCAGTGGGGAGACTCAGAGGCAGAGGTGATACGCGATCGTGTTGGTCATGGTGATGCTGCGGAGGGATGGTCGGAAGATGATCGGAACCGAATGTTGTTTCGTGAAAGGATGTTTGTTCCGATATCAATATGCAAGGAAGTTCTTTGTGAGTTCCATAGCTCACCCTTAGCGGTACACTCGGGAATTTCTAAAATGTATCGTGGCTTGAGGCTTCAGTTTTGGTGGCCCGGGATGAAGCGGGCAGTGGCGGAGTTTGTGGTCAGGTGCTTGGTTTGCCAGCAGGTAAAGGCAGAGCATCGTGTTCCTGGTGGTTTGTTGCAGCCCTTGAATGTTCCTGAATTGAAATTAGATGACATCTCGATGGATTTCGTTACAGGGTTACCCAGAGCTCGAGGAGGTTGCAATGCTATCTGGATGATAGTGGATCGATTAACGAAATCGGCCCACTTCTTAGCGATCAAGGAGTCGGGAACGGTGGATGTCTTGGCTAAGAGGTATGTGGATGAGGTGGTGCGGTTGCATGGAGTTCCGAGGTCCATTGTCTCGGATTGGGACGCACGCTTTACCTCACGAGTCTGGAGGGGATTGCAGCATGCTTTTGGCACTCAGTTACACCTCGGCACTTCTTTCCACCCACAAACATATGGGCAAAAGGAACGGGCTATCCAGACGCTGGAGGATATGGTGCGAGCATGCATCTTGGGCTTTGGTGGATCTTGGGCACAACACCTGCCTTTGGTAGAGTTTGCTTATAATAATAGTTGTCACTCTTCCATTGGCATGGCTGCATTTGAAGCTTTGTACGGAAGACCGTGTCATTCTCCGTTGTGTTGGACGGAGATTGGGGAGACAGTCGTTCTTAGTCCCGATGTGGTGCAAAGCAGGACAGAGAAAATTCAGCTTGTTCGCGAGAAGATGAAAGCAGCGCAGAACCGACAGAAGTCTTATGTCGATTGCAGGAAGAGACCCTTGGAGTTTGAGGTTGGGGACCACATGTTCTTGAAGGTTTCCCCTCGACGTGTGCAGCGGAGGTTTGGCAGAGAGAGCAAGCTTTCTCCCAGGTTTGTTGGACCCTTTAAAGTGTTGGGGCGAGTTAGCAAGGTGACGTACCGGTTGGCGTTGCCACCGCGGTTGGAGAGGATCCACGGCATCTTTTGCGTCTCTCAGCTTCATTGGTATCTTCACGGTGACTCATGTCCTTGACTGGGGAGAGTTGGATATCCAGGATGACGTAGCGTTTGTGGAGCGGCCAATAGAGATCCAGGATCGTTAGAAGAAGGCGCTGCGTGGACGAACCATTTCTTTGATTCGTGTGTTGTGGAGGCATGGTGACCTGGAGGAGAGTACTTGGGAGCCAGAAACGCGGATGCATGCCCAGTACCTAGAGTTATTTTGAGTTTTGTTTTACTCTGTTCTGCTTTGTGATGTGATGTTTGAGACCTTGTTGTTTTATGAGATGAGCTGTTTTCCTTGGTTTGTGATGTGTGTGGTGTGATATGTGATAAAGTCCTGACATATGAAAAGGGGAAGACCCGAATCCTAATCGAGACGCATTAACTGCAATGCGATTAAACCTGTACGGGAGAGTCAGTGTCACCCAAAGCGAATAGTATCTTGAAATGAAAGACGGAATTCTACAATTCATGTGTTCGGGTGGTGCGGTTCGTTCATTGTAGCGACTGTTGGTTTAGGCTGCGTGGAGGTTGAGATTGTTGTGCAGTGGTGATGTGGTAGTTTGGTTGTGTGGGAGGAGGCGGCTTGTGATTGTGCGGTGTGTTTTGTGGCTGTTTAGGTTGGCATGTTTAGTAAGTGGTAGCGTTTGAGGTATGACAAGATCCTTGAGAGGTATCTCATAGGTTGTTCGAACGCCTTTCCTTCTGGGCTTGGTTTTGGATTCTCGAGGGCGAGAATCATTTGAAAGGTATATGATGTAACAGTTTGTGCCCTCCCAGTCCATTACTTTGCCAGTTTTGATTGTTGGTGGTGTTCAGGGGAGGTTTCGGGAGTTTTTGGTGGAAGTTGTACTGCTGCAGGAAATACAGGTCGTGTAAGTGTATTACACAATGGGAAAATTGGTTTCACGACCTGTCCAAGGTTGGTTCACGACATGTAGATTTTCGAGGTTAAATAATAAAAAGGCGACGAGTTTTTCAGCAGAACCCGGAATCCCGAGATTACACGACATGAAAGGGGATTACACGTCGTGTAATTCCCCGATGCAGTACAATTTTAAAGGTTTCAGACGCTCGGGTTTTTCCCAAACCCTACGGCCAGCGGCTCTTCTCTCGTGCTAAGAGTCCGGCAACCTTCTCCTTCAGGGTTTGGAGATTCCTTTCAACGGGGATCGATCCTTGGGCTCTCATCTTCAATTTGTGGTGAGTTCTCCTCTCGTTCTCGTCAGTTTCCTTTCGTTCTTCTGCGGGGTTTCGCTGCAGTGGTACGGGTTGGTTTGGGTAGTGTGTTTGGGTTGGGTCTTGATGGTCTTTTGGTGTGGTATAAGTTGATCCGCGGTTCCTCGTGGTGCGGTTGTGGTTTGCGGTTGTGGTTTGCGGGCGTTCTTCTTCATCGTGCCGTGCGCATCGAGTTGAAAAGCTTCTTTGAGGTAGGATTTCCCTCATTTCTCTTTATTGTATATCATGCGGAAGGGGTTTGCTTTTGTTTACCTATGGGTTATGGTTGTGCTGACTTAATTAAAGATAATGAATTGGTTGAATTGAAATTGAAGGGTACAGGGGTTTGTTTCATATGCCTTTACAGCTTTGATATTATTGTGATATTGTGGATTGTACGGGTCTAATGTCCCGCTGAAAATTGTGGTCGTTGGGGCTTTGTCTGCGCTGGATATGTGTGATGTGATTGTTGTTTTGGTTGTGATTGTTGTGATATCACCCTAAAAATGGAAATTAGGTAACCAATTATATGTGGTTAATAAATTGGTTGCCCCGAGATTATGATTTGTGCGATGACATCCCTAAAATACAGTGGAATGTGATAAAAGCCCCTTTGTAAATCTGTAAAAGAATCTTGATGTGTTGTGATGTGTGGTTGGGGCATGTGGGGTTGATGGTTTGTGGGGCGTGCTTTTTGGGGAAGTGATGTGATAATTTGTGGGCCTTGCTTTTGGGGCGGCGAGGTGATAGTATGTGGGTCGTGCTTTTGGGGTAGCAAGGTGAGGTTGTTGAAGATGACAGGTTGCTTGTGATGTGGTTATGTTGTGCTAGATGCCCGAGTGGTGATGGAATAAACGAATGTTTAATAATGTTTGAAATGGCATATATTGGTTTGGTTAATGGGATGGAAATTTGTTAGTGGAAAATTAAATGATGGGTTGTGTGGTTAAATGTGATTGATGCTAAATAATAAAGTGAATAGGTGTTAAACGTGGAGAAAATGTGAAGCCACGTTAGATTATCAGGGCTCTTCACCTTCTGAAATGACTGTTGCGGGTACTAATAAATGCATTTAGAGGTGGCAGCAAAGGTGACGGTGTTGTGAGTTGGTTAGTTTGTTTGAAAACCCATAGGTTGTGCTTAAGTGTTTGATACTATATATATATTTGTATTTTCCTTGTGATTTATGTACACTCCCCACCCACATTGAGCACTATGTGCCGAACACCCACATAGTCACGTGGGGGGTGTCTTTCCCAACATCCCGGTGGGAAGATGGATGGTTGGTCACCCGCTCTTCCCTGCTCCCTCTTCCAGGTGATAGTGGCCCAGGTGTCTCCGGGCGAGTTGTGATGTGTAGTCTCAGGTGTCTTCCGGATAAGATGTGATATGTGTCTCAGGTGTCTTCGGGATGAGATGTGTTGTGATAGCCCAGATGTGTGCGGGCGGGATGAGATGTGTTGTGATAACCCAAGCGTGTGCGGGCGGGATGTGTTGCGATAGCCAAGGTGTGTGCAGGCGGGATGTGTTGTGATTGCCCAGATGTGTGCAGGCGAGATGTGATGTGATATATTTGGAAGAGGTGGGAGCATCGGGACGTTTGTCGTTGGGGTGTGAGAGCGGCTAATCAGTGGAAAAGTGGTGTGGGGTACCCTATCATCGATATGCTTTATATTATTTGACGTGCGTTACTTGGTGAGCGTGCCTTGGTGAGGTTGGAATGGTTAGTATGTTTGTTTAGGTGTTGTTTGTTTCTATTGTTTTCTCACAGGTGTATTAGTATGTTTCTTTCACATGTGCACGGAAGACTTTGGTTTTCCGACTGAGTATACTTGTATGGTCACCCTACATATATAAAATTGTTTTCAGGTTTCCAAGAAGATTTTGTGGACCATGTTGGACCTTACTAGCTCGGATCCTTGACAGTTGTTGTGTCGCTGCTTTAGCTTTACTTTTGAGTATTTACTTTGGAAACTTTTATCTGTATCAGTTCTATTTATACATGCATGTGGGATGGTTTGGGTTTCTCTTTTATATTATGTTTTGGAGTTGTTGTGGATGATTCATTCTATCTTCTGATCTTGTTTTCTTATAAAGGGTAAATGTCTCCCATATTGTGAGATTTGAACACTCTTGGTGCTAGTCGTCGACTCGAGGCCTACTGGAGGCGGGATTCGAGGGTCATTATCTCTCTCCCCTCATTGCGGTATCTTTGGAGCGAGGGGGTCGTGACAGAACTCCCTTTGATACCATATTGGAATGAAACCGTACCTCACAATGAGGTAGGATGGTCTTGTTTTCTTATAAAGGGTAAATGTCTCCCATATTGTGAGATTTGTACACTCTTGGTGCTAGTCGTCGACTCGAGGCCTACTGGAGGCGGGACTCGAGGGTCGTTATCTCTCTCCCCTCATTGCAGTATCTTTGGAGGGAGGGGGTCGTGACAGAACTCCCTTTGATACCATATTGGAATGAAACCGTACCTCACAATGAGGTAGGATGCTTTATTTATAAATGAGACAAGGAGTATAAAAGAGGACTCATACCGACGTGGGACAAGAATACTAAAAATATCTAATACTCTTAACAAGTATCATTGCACCCGCATGAGTCAGCAATGGCGCTTCTAGCTTTGGTCGTGTGCCATGAGAAAACCGTGTTGACCAGAGAAACTTCCAGCTGGGTTTAGGCCCTTCATGGAAGCAGCTTCCTCTACAACGAAAGTCAAAAGAACATATGTGAGCTCATGAGTATAGGATGAGGTTGCAGCCAGTTTCGCTACAACTGCAGCAGTTGTTGTCGTATTGCTCATGCCGTCCTCGACTTGCTTCATTTGTACCGGAGAAACCTGTTGAAGGTGCTACTTGACTAGTTCCACCTTTCCCACAGCGAGGACTGCAATGGATGTTTGAGAAGAAAGCAATGTGGCTTTCTCTATCCCACACCAATTTCGTGCAGCTGGCGGAACTATTGGACTTGTTACCTCGACAGTCTGCACGCGTCCCATTTTGTGTTGCTCCCTCAGCTCCCTTGAAGCCACAGTCTATTGGCTTCTCTTTAGGTCGTACCAAAATTTCCTGTCGTGTTGACATCTGGGCGAATGACTTCGCTTGTTCCTGCAGCGAAACTTGCAACTCAAGTTGATGCTACAAACTAGTCATTGCGTGCAGAGGACTCAAAAATCTAGGAGAAGAATGTCAGATGGAAAATTCGGCCAAAACTCTTGTCTGATCTGGCTTCGTCACCTGTACCGCCCGTTGTTAACAAACAAGAAACTCAGCTGGAGCCGATATTTGTGCCTACACGGTCTGCAGTGTCTCTCGCAGCTGCCAATTGCTTTCTTCTAGCCAAGCTTCGACAGGATACAGTTCCACCTTCTGTTCATTGCATTCAACAAGACTCGAACTAGGTTATAACCCATTTTCGCGGCTTCGGTCGCTCCTCCAATCTCGTCCTCTTCGCTGCAACGCATTCAGAAACTCACGGCACTGCTTCATAAGCTCAACATGCCTCCCGGTGTTGTCCTCCATCACGGTCAAGTATTTGCATCGTCCATTCCAGATTTGACTCCACCACTGCAACTCTAGTCTCCATTCTAGACATCCGCCAACGATCCACAATCTGTGTCCTGTGATTCTTTCAATGAAAGCACTAATTGATACAGATTCAGAGAAGGAATCTCTATTCAAATCCAGAGAAACTGCTACGGACTTTACAACAGAGGTGGAAATGGAAGAATAAGAAGAAAGAAGAAGCTCTACGAAGAAAACCCTCCTCAAAAACAAAACGTAAGCCTCCCCAAATCAACCAAAGTTGAACCAAAACTAAAAGCCTGACTCCCCTGCAAACTACTCCCCACATTTATTATCCCAACTACCCAGCCATCAATCCCCACCTGCCCAGCTAGCACAGCCAGCACAACCAACAAATAAAGGAAAAGGCCGGTATTGCCCCTGGCAGTAACCAACCCTACCCTCACATGAACAGCCCCTACCCCCACATCCCTATCAGTATGTTAGGCGTGCCATTAGGGGAAATCATGTTGGTTATTGAATCATGCCTTGACAACGAAATTTGATGCATGATCGAATTAAAATTCTCGAGGATTCTATGTAGTCATCTAGTGAATATTCATGAGGATGCCATGATACATGATTATTTCCCTAAATTGTTATGGTGTTGTTGATAGCCCAGCCACGTGAGAGAGACCCTAGGAAAGGGTAAAATTAGTGTGGAACCAATTTTAAAATAATTTATCACTTTTAATATTGATCTCTTGTATCATGATCTTGTTCCATTAGAGATTTTTTCATATATTCTCATTCGTATGCAGAAAATTCAACACATCACAAACACAAGATTTACTTGGTTCAACTCTGATAGAGCCAAGCTGTAGAGGAAAGAGAATATTCTAATAAGGGGTAAAATGGTCTTTTAGGGTGAGTGTTAATTTGTTGGGGGGGGGGGTTTGGACCGGCATGTGGGGTTGGGGAATGGTTTTATAAGCCATAGTGGGGGGGGGGGCACAAAGAGTATTGTTGAGGTATCGGCCATTCGGTCACAAGGCTTGGGCTGGTAGAGTGAGTCTCTCCCGAAGTGTCTTCTCCCATCCATTTTCTTCCTCTATTCTTATCAATTGGTCTGACCTGCCGCCGCCTCGCTTCTAGGGAGGTGCACCCTGCTGGACTGCGATCATCGAACTTGGGCACCGTCGGCTTTCTTTGTCGGATTACATATCAAGGGAGAAGCATCCTTTGAAAACGCGCGCTACTGGATCGTAATCAGAAGTCGCACACGACCTGTTGTTCATCCTCTCCCTCCTCGGCCGCATGACTCATTGTTCTTCCTCACCTTCTCTTGTCAGTTTCATCGCAACCAGAGGCACACACTTGGCGCATCTTTCGAAAGGCTCGCCAGGGAGGCTACGACTATGAAAAGAAGGCAAACGCTCTCTTCACCACTTCTTCCGACGCGCACCGCCAGATTACGTTCCAAGAAGATACGCACTACCGCTTCGCCTTATGATAGAGACCAATTGTCCAGCTGGAGGAGAGAGAATATTCTAATAAGGGGTAAAATGGTCTTAGGGTGAGTTTATTAATTTGTTAGGGGAAGGTTATGGGCTCGCATGTGGGGTTGGGGAATTGTTTTTATAAGATGTAGTGGGGGGTGAGAGGGGCACACAGAGAGTATTGTTGAGGTATTGGTCGTTTGGCTTGGGACAGCGACCGCAGGGCTTGAGCAGGTAGAGTGAACCTCTCTCGAAGTGTCTTCTCTCATCCATCTTCTTCCTCCATCCATCTCATCTGCTGCATATTTGGTTCGTTTCACACTTAAATACAAGTGCCGGTCCTCTGTTATTATCAACCTCCAATACGGAGGCTATATCCAAGATATGTAATCATCTCACTATTGTCATATACAAAATCCACTATATTCACCGTGCATGTGGTTGCAAGGTGTGGAGGCTCCTGGTAAGATGTCAACACGATGAGAGGAGAGGTGAATTAGTGTGTACATTTTTCTCACATTTTATGAAAATCTGTGTTCAATCTTTGTTTATCAATTAGATAAAATGACTAACCTAGCTTTGTTCAATCTTCGTTTCTCACGACATAAATATAAATACAATGGTTCTTGTTGGACCAGTTATGTGTATTTTAAAGTCCCACATTGGTTTTCTCTTTCTTGTATTACTTTTTCTCTATTTATAAATAAAAAGTTTCACCTCTCATTGAGGTAAGGAGTACGGTTCTACATGGTATCAGAGCAGGTCTAACCCGAACCCCCCCCCTCCCGTCTCTCTCCTCTTCGTCTGTCGCCTGCCTCCATCCAGGCCCCCCGCCACCTCCCCTCGTCCAATCTGAGCCATGTCGCACCCCGCCTTCCTCCGCGCTCCAGCACTAGTCGCCTCCCACACTGAGTGTGACCCCGTCGCACCTCCCAAGCGCTCCCCGTCGCACCTAATGGTGTCATCCTTCTCGGGCATCCAATCCTGGCAACACCCTCCCTGGCGTCTCCTCTGACCCGTCGCCATCCTCTGTCGTGCACGCGCACATCCCTACCCTTCGGCGTCGCCACCCCCCGTCGACCACCCTTTCTTATCACGTTGTCCTCTTACGAGTTTCAATCGCGCGACGACCCTTACCGTTGTGTTCCCTCCCGTCGCCCTGCACCGATGCGATGACTACTGTTGTGCATGCCTTCCTGCGCAGACCCCCTGTCATTGCTTCTTCCGACCTGAAGCTCCATCTCCCCTATCGCGCACCCCTACAGGACAAATCTGCAGCGCTCCTCTAGCATCTCGTGTAGCCCCTACTACTCTCTGCGTCCTTTCCGCAACGCTCCTCACCCTCCGCCTCCTACTGGACAAGTCTAGCTCTCCAAGTCACGGCCTCCCAGCGCCATTACTCCCCTATGGCGTGTCACATATGTGATCTCTTTTTCGGGTATTCTTCTATTTTATTTTTGGTCTATTTTTTCTCTTGGTTTCCCTTTGAATTTTGGAGGGAAATGGAAAAAAATTTGGAAAACAGGCCCCTGGGCACGGTTGGCGCACAGTTAGTAGCAACTGTGCGCCCACCCAGGAAACCGTGCGGTAGGAGACAAAACCTACCGCACGGCCTTCGCACGGTCGTGCGTCTCGGCTCAGGTAACCGTGCGGAGGTCTCTGTTTGGACAGAATGGTCTGCACGGTTACCGCACGATTACCGCACGGTTTGGAAAACCGTGCGGATCTGCCAGCACATTAAATTTTCTCTCTCATCTCGGGTTTAACCCCCAAAACACCTAATTTCTCTCCTCCCTCGAGATTTTTCACCCTAGGCGCGCCTCTCCCTCCTTCCACCTCCCTTGGAGCTCCATTTTTGTGTCGGATTTGGTGCAATTCCTCCTCAGTTCTTCAAGTGTCTCCTCTCTGTGATTCCTCCTCTAATCTAGGGTTTTCTCTCTTCTTTTGGGGGTTTCCTCTTCTCCAGCCGTAGGGTTCCGATTTTAGGGTTGAATCTTGATCCTTGGGGCTCAATCTTGTGGCGTAAGGCTCGATCTTGCTTCTTCGTGGTGCAGTGAGAATTTCACACCGGATTTTGGGGTTTCCAACACTAAAGGTAGGTGATTTCGTGCTTAAACGTTGCTTGATGAATTTATTTGGCTTGCTTGTGTTCTTTAGCATGTTTTATAAATTATAAATGTGGTGCGAAAGTAGTTTTTGAAGTGGTTTGATATGTCATTGATTTTAAAACGAACTTTGCATGTGAAAATGGTGTGTTATTGATGTTTTCCCCAGTTATGTTCTTTTGAAATGTTTTATTAATTGAATAAATGATTTATTAAATTGTATTTGTGATGCAAATGATGATTGGAAGGGTTTTGGTGTGAGTTTGATTTTTGAAAGAGGTTTTGGGTGTGGAAATAGTGGCTTTTGGTGTGTGTAGTGCCTTGTTTGGCTTGTGTGTGTGAATGTGGTGTATCTAGTGGTAAATGAAACTTGATTGAGCACGCTAAGGGAAGCCCGAGTAGCTAGGAGGGCGGACTAGGACTAGTGTGCTAGTGATTCAGAAGCGGCTACAGCCCGGTTTCACTTAGCGGGATTGACAATGACAACACTAACTAAATATTGATGATAATTGGAGACCACTGGAATTTTGAATGCTTCTCCTCTCTAGTGGCTCGTGCACGAGAACGTGGATGGTTGTGGTTCTTATACCACTTTTCACTGAGACACGAGGTTCTAGGGTCCCATCGCTAGCTAATGCCCATAGGGCATCTCCCATATTTGGTGCTCTTTGACTATGATGTGCTCGTCGTCGGCATACGGTGTGGCTTTGGGTTATTCCAATGGTAAATGTGTTTTATTTAAAATCGCATTCCTTTCAAAGTTGTTTTCATTAAAATTGTTTTCCATTAAATTGTTCAAGCACTTTCCTTTCTTTTATTGAACTTGCAAGTTATTTGTCATTTAACGTTTAGAGCATGGAATCTTTTTGGGTGGCATCCTACTGGGCAATAGCTCACACCCTGCTTACACCTTTGGATGAAAGAAGACTTGGTTATGTTTAATACAGGTAAGAGTAAAGCTTTTGATGATGGTGATTCGGGATGCTAGTGATCTTTTTGGGCGGTGTTGCGGCGATGGCTTGAGGGAGATGTTCCCCTTGCCTTGTGGTGGTTTTGGGAGATGGTCTTTGGTCCTTTCTTTTGTAGTAGCTTTCTTTTGTTTTTGATTTGAGCTTGTAGACTTAAATCTGAAAACTTGGTAAGGGTTTGTTTAATTGTGATTTCCAGCTTTGATTTATTTTGTATCGTTGATTGTTTTATATTTATACGTTCGGGTAAATCGTTCTCATTTGCTAATATTTATACTCGGGCACTTGTGTCAGTCCGTGGGGATCAGGAACACCCTTCGGGCCTTGCCGCGGACCGGGTCGACGCTAGTTCGGATGACGACCCGACTTGGTTCGTGACAAAATGACATCAGAGGAGGTTGTTCTTTGAGTCATGTTATTTGGAAAGAGTCTGAATAGACAGGAGCTAAGATTGTTGGGACTCAGAGTTCTGGTTACGAGTAGAGTGTCTAGTCAGCACACCTCGTGACAGACCTCGAGCTGCCATGGGATGTTGAGATTTTGATTTGGCTTCTCCTTCAGGTGAGACGTGCAGGCTGCAGACTGTGCGCGGACACCTGGTGGGGGTGAAGCGGTCCCGGTCATTATGTTGCTTCGACGTGTTTGGTTTATTGATGTTTATTGTTATTGTGGTAATTTTTCAGATCGGATGTAGTGATGAGTTTCTGATGTGAATGTTGCTTTTTGTAGCAACATGCCTCCCCGGAAAGTTCCCCGGCAACTGAGGGAAGAAGTCGAGGAGAGTTCTCCCTCGCCACTTGATCAGAGGTTGGTAGATGTTGTGGTTCGAGCCGTTCAGGCCCTGGGACAGGGAGCGGGTCATGCTCCTGCTCCAGTCAGGGAAGCTGAGCCTGGCTCTCAGAAGGATAAAGCCCAAGAGTTCCTAGAGAATAAACCTCCTTTCTGAGGTAGTTCAGAACCTCAAGAAGCGGAGGAATGACTCAAGAAGATAGAGCGTATGTTTGAGTTCCTAAACACTCCTGAAGAGGTCAGGGTGAAGTGTGTTTCGTTTCTGCTAGAGGGTCTCAGTCGAAGGTGGTGGGACTCAGTGATTCGGGCTGGGAAATATGAGCAGATGAGTTGGAAAGACTTCAAGGCGGTATTCAATGACCAGTACTGCCCTGTGGTCTTGGCGTATGCTAGATCCCGGGAGTTCATGGATCTTGTCCAAGGGGACCAGTCGGTGATGGAGTATGCCAACCGTTTCGCTAAGTTGGTTCAGTATGCCCTCGAAATAGTCTCCAACGAGCAGATGAAGGCTCAAAGGTTTGAGAACAGTTTGCGGCCAGAGATTTACTCTCAGGTAATCTTGTTCAAGCTGAAGACTTATGCCGAAGTGGTTGACCGAGCTTGTATGGTGGAGATTGACCGTAAAGGCAGGTCAGGGTCCTCGGGGGCCATGTCAATTATGGGCAGCGGCAGTTCATCGGAAAAGAAGAGGAAGCGTGATGGGCAAGGGAAGAAGGGTAGTGGTAGTTCGGACCATCCTTCCAGGCAGCCTTCCACTATGGCTTCTAATGCTAGGTCCATCGTGTGCCACCAATGCGGGAAGGTGGGACACACTTGACCGGCTTGTACGTCTCCTCCCAAATCCAGTCATCGGTGTGGAGCGTTGGGGCACTTGCAGCGATTCTGCAGGGCTACACGTTCTTATCAAGGAGGTGCACGATCAGTGGCTTCCAGGGGTATGACAGCTCAGTCAGAACCATCCAAGATAGTGGGATCTCGGTTTGGTGATCGAAGCGGCAGGACCGGGTCTTCTTCTGGTCAGAGTCAGCTAAGGGCAGAGCCTCAGGCCAGTGGTCATGGTCAGACCCAGGTTGATACCAGGCAACTTCATGCTATGGAGCAAGCACTAGTGGGACAGGATGTTGGGTCCTCAACTGTTCGAGGTACCATTCTGGTTGCATCTTCCTTAGCTGCAGTTTTGTTTGATACTGGTGCGTCTGTCTTTTATATCTGCTCGCCTTGTGAACCTATTGAATTTGCAAATCGAGTTGTTGCCTTTTGCGATGGAGTTGGTGACGTCGTTGGGCAAGAAGAAGGAGCAGGGTCTCAGGTGCCCGTTATGTGCGCTCTCCGTGTCAGAAATTGAGATGTAATGGGATTTTTTGGTCCTGGATATGAACCTGTTTGATGTGATCCTTGGCATGGATTGCATGGTGTGTTTCCAAGCACACATTGATTGTTATCGACGGTGAGTAAGTTTCATGGCACTTGATGGAAGTGCTCAGGTTTTCCTTGGAGAATGGGATCCTCGGTCAGGTCGTGTCGGGCCTCTACTCCCAGGGTTAGGTAATAATGCTTTTCAATTGTCGCCACTCATGCTGGAGGATGATGGCAGTGCTCCTGAGGATGGGTTTCCTCATGTGGTGGATGAGTTCCCAAAGGTATTCCCAGATGATTTTTCAGAGTTACCTCCAGAGTGGGACGTAGAGTTTTCAATTGATTTGGCGTCGGGAACACAGTTGATATCTCTTCCCTCATATCGTATGGCCCCAACCGAATTGAGAGAATTAAAGATACAACTAGACGATTTGGAATCCAAAGGGTTCATTCGCCCGAACGTCTCTCCTTGGGCTGATCCGGTTTTGTTCGTGAAAAAGGCTGACGGGTCTCTCTGAGCGTCTCTCCTTGGGCCCTCTGTTGCATCTTTCAGTGCTACTCTCGCACCCAGCGCAGCTACTGCTATTTCTCTTCTCTTCTGACCTACAGTGTTATATCATCTCCGTTGATGTCTCCTTTATTGAGAATTCTTCATTCTCATCTTCTCTACTCACTCTTCACCCCGATACCACCATCAATGATTGTCTTCCTCTCATCATCCACCCACCTCTACCTCTATTGTCCCAATATGATGATCATCGTTTTGGCTTTGTTTACTCTCGTCGTCCATCGAGCATATCCCTTGCCCAGACCAAGGACGTCATTTCCCCGACTTCACCCGTCGCTCATGCTACGGGCATAGATGACTTGTCGATTGCATTGCGGAAAGGTACTCGCTCTTGTCTAAATAATCATATATACACAATTTCCTACAAAACCTTCTCTACTCTGGAGACGATATTTGTTCCTCGTACGGTTGTCGAGGCTAAAACTCACTCTGGTTAACTTCAAGCAATGCAGGATGAATTACAAGCGTTAGATGACAATCACACATGGAATCTGTGAAGGTTCCGAGCGCAGCGGAAGCGCGTGGGTAGATGTGCCCACTTGGCTTTTTGTCATTAGCAATGATCAATCCGGGATCAATACGACGATAAACGCCAGTCTCCACGGATCGAATCACAGAAAAAGACAAAGAAGATGGTTTATCCCGGAACCACAAACAAGGATCGTTACAAGTTGATTATAATTAATTTAATTAATTATAAAGAAATACCTTTTGGGTGTTCTTTCTTCGTTGATGTTCTTGATCACGTTGTCGATGTGATCCGTCGTTGCGTCGCAGAAGCCAAACAAGTGTAGACTCCCTCTAGCGGTGATCCACACGTGTACCTCGTATCTCTGGACGCCAAAGGATTCTCCGGGTGCTAGCGTGGAGAAGCATTTGTTTGCGTTGTCCGCCTTAGATCGTCTTGATCCGATGGAAGAGGATCTCTCTCGGTCTTGAGAGCGTTCTTGGAGGAAGAGGTTCTTTTGGTCTTGAAAGAATTCTCCAAAGATGTTGTGCACAACGATTCTCTTGTGTAGGAAAAGAGTTGAGGTTGTGAGGATATTTATAATCGAGTTTGAGGTTGTAGGGTTATGACAATAAATAAACGCGTTACGCGTTTCATTTATTTCATTAACTCTTATTGAAAACCCCCATGTCGAATAATTAATTCCTTGACATGCTTTCACGCTGATTATAATAAATATCATTTAATAAAACGATATTATATCCTCAAAATCCCGACTGGAAAAACTACACGGCGTGTACTTGTTTTTTCATTGAAAACTACACGGCGTGTACATTAAATGTACACGGCGTGTATATCTTGTTTTCATTTATTCATTTCCTTTCCAAAATAAAACTACACGGCGTGTACATTTAATAATACACGGCGTGTACTTGTTTTATTTTATTTTTTCTTCCGTCATTTAAAACAACTTAGGCTTCCTTGAATAATTATTAAACCACGTACGGGAATAATCTTTATTCAACTTGAGATACTTGGATACACTTAGTGTGTGACCCTCTAGGCCTCTTTCTCGTTGGCATTAGGCGGGCTTGCCTAAAGTCCAAGATTACTGTCTAGCAACGGGTCAAGGCACCCAAGAAAAAGAAGTTGACGTCGCATTGACGTATCACCTCATACGAACGCTTACTGTGTAATTTAATCCCTTTGTCTCAATATCTCATCAAGCAGGTTTCATGGAAGTGTCATAAACCTATATGTTTGATCCGTTGTTCTTTGACTACCTGAAATAAACTCGTCGTTTACACCATGGTCATGGAATTTAATGTGACAGTTCTATTTCAATCAAAGGGCCGAGATATCAATTTCCATAAATAAAAGGGACAAATCCTTCATCGACTTATCCATTAACAACATGTCACTCGTGACACACCCAACGTACCCTACTTTCCGCCAACTGTCTGCGTGACGGTTTTCGTCAGTAAATTTAAGTGTGCGAGTCATGACATGAGTTAATGATAATCTTCCAGTCTAAGGACCATTACACACGCTCGCAGATAGCAATATCCGATGACACCAAGACATGCGGAATTACTACTGACGGGTCTGTTCTCATAATCTCCCATCTTGGAGATTACCAAGTGCGAACTCCATGAGAGAGAGTCTCGTCTTCTTACGAGTACTCGCACATGACGGTCTGTATACTATGTGTCATATCATAGTATGTCATCCAACCGCAGAACTTTATTTAAGAATATTGTTATAGCATTTCAAGGTTCTCATCATAGCGGGGATCTGCTATGACCTTATTAATGCAACAAATATTCCAGGACATTATTATATTATAGTCATGCAGAACAATGAACAATATATAATAAGTGAACATTCATGTAATCAAAGTACAAAACAGTTGGTTCTGAGGACACCAACCCTCACAAACTCCCACTTGGACTAGAGCCAACTGCCTACGACTTTTAGTCCGCTAGACCTCACATGATGATCATGTTTCTGCTGAGTCAAGGCTTTAGTCAATGGGTCCGCCACGTTGTCTTCCGTGGAAATACTGTTCACTGCAACTTCACCTCTCTGAGAAAAATCCCTCAAGAGATGATACTTCCGAAGTATGTTCTTTGTCCACTGATGTGACCTTGGCTCTTTTGCAAGTGTCACCCCTGCAGTATTATCACAATAGAGTGTGATAGGATCTTTACTGCTCGGTACAACATCCAGCTTTTGGACGAAGCTTCGCATCCATATTGCTTCTTTAGCTGCCTCAGAAGCTGCGATATACTCGGGCTCCACTGTAGAATCTGCCACCACACTTTGTTTTGAGCTCATCCAGCTCACTGCACCTCCATTCAAACTGAAGATGTATCCAGTCTGCGACTTCATGTCATCTTCATCAGTCTAGAAACTAGCATCTACATGTCTTCTGATGACTAGTTCCTCATCTCCTCCATAAACCAGGAACATATCCTTAGTACGCCTCAGATAGTTGAGGATAGTCTTGACTGCCATCCAATGGCGGTCTCCTGGATCAGCTTGATATCTGCCTACCGCACTTAATGCGTAAGCAACATCTAGCCTCGTACATAGCATATCATACATGACTGACCCAATCGCGGATGCGTAAGGGATCCTTGCCATCCTCTTTCTTTCCTCATGTGTCTGAGGACACATTTTCTTGGAAAGATGAATGTCATGTGACACTGGCAACAATCCCCTCTTGGACTGTTCCATACTGAATCTCTTCAGTATCATGTCAATGCATGTACTTTGACTCAGGCTCAGCATTCTCTTGGATCTATCACGATGGATCTTGATCCCAAGAATATATGCCGCCTCGCCCAAGTCTTTCATAGAGAAGCATTTATGCAACCATGCCTTAACTAACTGTAAGACAGGTACTTCGTTTCCAATTAGCAATATGTCATCAACATATACTATTAGGAAAACGACTGCCCTTCCACTAAACCTTTTGTAGACACAAGGCTCACATTCAATCTTAACAAAGCCAAATTCCGTAACAGCTTCATCAAAACGAATGTTCCATGACCTTGATTCTTGCTTTAATCCATAAATGGATTTCTGCAACTTGCATACCTTGTTGGCATCCTTTGGAGTCACAAACCCTTCAGGTTGTGTCATGTAGACATCTTCCTGGAGGTTCCTGTTAAGGAAAGCTGTTTTGACATCCATTTGCCAAATTTCATAGTCATGGTAAGCAGCAATGGCCAATAGGATTCTGATGGATTTCAGCATCGCAACCGGTGAAAATGTTTCATCATAGTCAATTCCTTGACGTTGTCTAAAACCTTTTGCAACCAGTCATGCCTTGTAGGTGCTGACTTGCCCCTCTATGTCCAGTTTCTTCTTGAATACCCATTTATTACCAATAGGCTTTACATCAACTGGAGGATCTACCAAAATCCAGACTTGGTTTTGGTACATGGAATCCAATTCAAAATTCATGGCTTCTTGCCACTTGGCAACGTCTGTGCCTTCAACTGCTTCCTTGTAGGTAAGAGGATCATCATTGTCAACCAATAATGAGTCACCATCCTCGGTGACAAGAAAACCATATCGTTCTGGTTCTCTCACCTCTCTCGTGCTCCTACGCAGTTCTTGTGTCTCTGGAACAGATTGTTCTTCCACGGGGCTTTGTGGAATCTGTTCTTGTACCAACTCATGTGTATCTTGAGCCTCGACTTCATCAAAGTCTATCTCGTTCCCACTATCTCTTTTAGAGATGTGCTCCCTCTCAAGGAATATGGCGTGTCTTGCCACTGTAACCTTTTTGTCTGAGGGGTTGTATAAGTAATATCCCCTTGTTTCCTTGGGATATCCTATAAAGATACACTTTGTGCCTCGGGGCGCGAGTTTGTTACCTGAAGAGGCCTTAACAAATGCTTCGCTACCCCACACATGTAAATTCGATAACATGGCTTTGCGTCCACTCCATAACTCGTATGGAATACCATTTATCGATTTAGTTGGTACTTGGTTTAGTATGTGCGCTGCTGTTTGTAATGCATATCCCCAAAAGGATAATGGAAGACTCGCATGACTCATCATTGATCTCATCATTGATCTCATCATGTCCAACAGGGTGCGGTTCCTCCTTTCACTTACACCATTCCACTGCGGTGTGTAAGGAAGAGTGAGTTGAAATAGAATCCCAAACTCCCGTAAGAAATCAATGAAGTCCTGATTAAGATATTCTCCTCCTCTGTCTGAGCGGAGTTCTTTAATCTTCTTACCAAGCTGGTTCTCAACTTCATTCTTATATTCTTTGAACTGATCAAAAGAATCTGACTTATACCTCATTAAATAGATATATCCATATCTACTAAAATCATCAGTAAAAGTTATGAAGTACGAGAACCCACCCCTTGCTTCAACTGGAAATGGTCCACACACATCTGTGTGAACTAATTCTAGAAGCTCTTTAGCTCTTTTACCTTTCCCACTAAATGGGGCTTTGGTCATTTTGCCTTGTAGACACACATGACATACACCAAGTGGTTTTAGTTCGAAAGAATCTAAATACCCATCTTGATGTAATTTTGTCAAACGTTTCTCATTGACATGACCTAGCCGGTGATGCCAAAGTTGGGTGTGGTATGAGTCGTGTGAATTAACTTTGTTATCGATTGCCATTACTTGGTTTGTGTAGTCTAACACATAAAGGTCATTATATAAATGTGCCCTACCAAAACAAATGTTATCTTTAAAAAAATAGCAACATCCACTTCCAAACTTGAAGATGAATCCATCAGTATCTAATCTGGATACTGAAATAATGTTTTTGGTTACAGAGGGTACATAATAACATCCTTTCAAAACCAAGACCATCCCCGTAGGCAATGTGAGGTGGTAGTCCCCGACAGCTACAACAGCAAGTCTGGCTTCGTTGGCTGCTCATAGATCTACCTCCCCTCGATCAATCTTCCTGAATCTACTTGGTTCCTATATTTGGATACAGATGTGAGCACCACAAGCAGTATCTAATACCCAATTAGTAGAAACAGATAGATTGCATTCAATAACAAACGCACCTGAAGCTTCCCCTTGCTTCCTTGATTGGGTGCAGTTTTTCTTCCAGTGGCCCTTCTTGCCACATGCAAAACAAACAGCATCATGTTCCTTTGCCTCCCCTTTGATCTTCCTTTTCTTGGAAGGCCTTGAAGAAGCTTTGGGCTTAAAGCTCTTCGTCTTCCCTTTCCTTTTATTCACCATGAGGACAGAAGGCTTTTCACGCTTCATGTCAGTGTCCACTTGGCGAATGAGGATGAGAAGATCAGACAGAGACTTCTCAATGTTGTTCATATTGAAGTTCACAACAAAGTTTGAGAAGCTCTGGGGGAGTGATGCAAGAATGAGATCGGTACCCAGTTCTTTGGGGAGTTTAAACCCTAGAACCTCCAAGCGCTCAATGTAGCCAATGAGCTTGACTACATGAGGCCCGGCTGGGGCACCCTCTCCAAGCTTGCTCTAAAATAGAGCCTTGGAGATCTCAAACCTTTCCTGTCTTGCTCTCTCCTGGTATAGACCACGGAGGTGCTCGAGCATGCTATAGGCATCCATGTCTTCATGAGACTTCATGAGCTCACTAGACATCGATGATAGCATCAAACATTGAACGTCGAGAGCGTCGTTCAAATGTTGATCATAGACCAGGAAATCTTCATCACTCGCCCCTGGGGTAGGAGAATCAGGAAGTGAGGACTCCAGCACGTAAAACTTTAGTTCATGGCGTAGGATAACCCGAAGGCGCCTAAACCATTCCTGAAAGTTACTGCCGGTGAGGATATTGTCTTTATCCAGTATTGATCGCAGAGAAAATGTGGTTGATGAGTTTGTCATTTCGATTCTACAAATTAAAAGAGCAGATTTATCAGTACTTTCTTGATTACATTTTTATGAGAAATAATAAATTAATTAATTCTCTCACTATTTTATCAAGTCTCAATGGCCTTCACCATTGAACTCGGAATGTCCAGTTGCTTTGACATTCTAGTGGCAAGGATCCATATTTCCCTTCGCATAACCCCAACAAGGGTTGGTCAAGCTATTTGAAGGTATTTAGGTAGGCAGGTCTTTGTCAACTGTGAGCTTACAGTTCCTTGATCTGTTGAGTAGACTCCCCAATCCTAAAATCCTGACTTAGATTTTCTCAACTCTTGTCTCCAATATTACACCAAGTCTAGCAAGGGCTATTTCTCTTGATGTAATATGGTTAAGTCAACCTGAAACCTTTCATAAGGGCTTCCTTTATAAAAATAAGTGTCCCAATAAGGGTTGGTCAAACACATAGTTTTATTGAGTCTTGCCCTTAATCAGGTAACGGAAGGCTTGGTCTGACTTAATATGGTATTGAGGGATTTTAGTCTTTATGCATAGTTTTGCATTATCACATGCTTGTTAATATTAAGTGATGTTTGCTTAAGTGATTAACCATGTTCTGATAATGTTTACGCATAGTCCGGTTTTTATTTTATTCCATCTTTGCATGCTTGTTCATTTTATTAATTATGTGATCGCGACAACACACACATAATAAATAAACCATGCAATCAGACAGAAATAAAATAAGATGGCATGATCATGAGCTTCTATTGGTTAGCTTATCTAGCGGTTTTGATAAGCTAACCCTGACCTAGAGAAAACACCTTGAACCTGTTGGTTCGTGTTTTGCAGCTCCCACCTGTCCACCTTTGTATCTTCTTGCGTCGGTTTCGCCTCGGCTTCGGGATTTGAACCGTCTCCTTTGGCTTGGGAGATCCTCCATTACATGGGTTTACATTAAAGAAACCATGGGCACGCAGGCCCTACATTTTATTGGAAGAAGGTTCGCAGGCCAACAAATTTAAATTAAATAAATTTAAATGAAATCATACACATACAAAGGGTCTTTGGTCTAGCTCATGATCATCCACAGCATGCAACGACATTTACGCATATTTAGAATTCAAATTCTTTTAATCGCTCTTTCATTTAAGATAAGTCGCGCTCGAATTCAATTAATTATGATCTTATAATTAATCAATTCTTTATCTTAAATTCCTTTCTGAATTTCCTTGAGATTCTTCTCATCCATATTCCTTCTAGGGGTCTTTGTACATTGAAGGAAACCTGGTGAAATTCCATTTCTGGAAAGTACACGGCGTGTAGTTTATATTTACACGGCGTGTATTTCTTTTTCACCTTGTTTCCAAAGTACACGTCGGGGCTTTGGCGTGTTTTCTCTTCTTTGGAAATTTTGGAGTACACGGCGTGTAGATGAATCATACACGGCGTGTACTTCCTTGTTACGCGGTAACCGGCTTGGCAATCCCGTGTACGCGGAACACGGCTTCTCCTTGTACACGATTTCACCTGGACCAGATCGGACTACACGGCGTGTTGTTCCAACATACACGCCGTGTATTCCGGTTCCCACGCGTCGTTCAATTCTGGTCAACACGGCGTGATTAATACTTAGGCATAATCAATTCACACGGCGTGGTTTGGCAGACCAGTGTCGGTTCATTGAACCTAAGTACACGGCGTGTAGTTTTAATTACACGTCGTGTAATCTCGTGCTGTACAGACAGAAAGAGCGACTCCTCCGGATGAATTCCTCGTTTTTATTTTAATCAAAATTAAAATTAAAGTCATTTTTGTTATATGAATCGAGAAACGAAGGAGGAAGAATAGATCTCGTTTATTCAGATTAATAGAACGATATATTTCGAATTGAATCAAATATAAATGCGTAAATTATCAACGAAAATTAAATAACTATAATCAACGTTGTAACCTCCCTCTGATACCATTTGAAGGTTCCGGGCGCAGCGGAAGCCCGTGGGTGGATGTGCCCACTTGGCTTTTTGTCATTAGCAATGATCAATCCGGGATCAATACGACGATAAACGTCAGTCTCCACGGATCGAATCACAGAAAAAGACAAAGAAGATAGTTTGTCCCGGAACCACAAACAAGGATCGTTACAGGTTGATTATAATTAATTTAATTAATTATAAAGAAATACATTTTGGGTATTCTTTCTTCGTTGATGTTCTTGATCACGTTGTCGATGTGATCCGTCGTTGCGTCGCAGAAGCCAAGTGTAGACTCCCTCTAGCGGTGATCCACACGTGTACCTCGTATCTCTGGACGTCGTTAAAGGATTCTCTGGGTGCTAGCGTGGAGAAGTCTTTGTTTGCGTTGTCCGCCTTAGATCGTCTTGATCCGATGGAAGAGGATCTCTCTCGGTCTTGAGAGCGTTCTTGGAGGAAGAGGTTCTTTCAGCCTTGAAAGAATTCTCCAGAGATGTTGTGCACAACGATTCTCTTGTGTAGGAAAAGAGTTGGGGTTGTGAGGATATTTATAATCGAGTTTGAGGTTGTAGGGTTATGACAATAAATAAACGCGTTACGCGTTTCATTTATTTCATTAACTTTTATTGAAAACCCCCATGTCGAATAATTAATTCCTTGACATGCGCTCACGCTGATTATAATAAATATCATTTAATAAAACGATATTATATCCTCAAAATCCCGACTGGAAAAACTACACGGCGTGTAATAATAAATACACGGCGTGTACTTGTTTTTTCATTGAAAACTACACGGCGTGTACATTAAATGTACACGGCGTGCATATCTTGTTTTCATTTATTCATTTCATTTCCAAAATAAAACTACACGGCGTGTACATTTAATAATACACGGCGTGTACTTGTTTTATTTTATTTTTCCTCCATCATTTAAAACAACTTAGGCTTCCTTGAATAATTATTAAACCACGTACGGGAATAATCTTTATTCAACTTGAGATACTTGGATACACTTGGTGTGTGACTCTCTAAGCCTCTTTCTCGTTGGCATTAGGCGGGCTTGCCTAAAGTCCAAGATTACTGTCTAGCAACGGGTCAAGGCACCCAAGAAAAAGAAGTTGACGCCGCATTGACGTATCACCTCATACGAACGCTTACTGTGTAATTTAATTCCTTTGTCTCAATATCTCATCAAGCAGGTTTCATGGAAGTGTCATAAACCTATATGCTTGATCCGTCGTTCTTTGACTACCTGAAATAAACTCGTCATTTACACCATGGCCATGGAATTTAATGCGACAATTCTATTTCAATCAAAGGGCCGAGATATCAACTTCCATAAATAGAAGGGACAAATCCTTCATCGACTTATCCATTAACAACATGTCACTCGTGACGCACCCAACGTACCCTACTTTCCGCCAACTGTCTGCATGACGATTTTCGTCAGTAAATCTAAGTGCGCGAGTCATGACATGAGTTAATGATAATCTTCCAGTCTAAGGACCATTACACACGCTCGCAGATAGCAATATCCAATGACACCAAGACATGCAGAATTACTACTGGCGGGTCTGTTCTCATAATCTCCCATCTTGGAGATTACCAAGTGCGAACTCCATGAGAGAGAGTCTCGTCTTCTTACGAGTACTCGCACATGACGGTCTGTATACTATGTGTCATATCATAGTATGTCATCCAACCGCAGAACTTTATTTAAGAATATTGTTATAGCATTTCAAGGTTCTCATCATAGCAGGGATCTGCTATGAGCTTATTAATGCAACAAATATTCCAGGACATTATTATATTATAGTCATGCAGAACAATGAACAATATATAATAAGTGAACATTCATGTAATCAAAGTACAAAACAGTTGGTTCTGAGGACACCAACCCTCACAATCCGATCCCCCTTCTAGCAGGTAAACAGGTTGTTGGCAGCAAATGGATTTATACTCTGTCTCAATGTTAATGATACTCTTCATTGCCTTAAAGCACGTTTGGTGGTCAAAGGCTTTGCTCAGACATATGGTGCTGATTATTTTGACACCTTTTCTCCGATTGCTAAGATGACCTCTGTTCGATTATTCATCTCTCTTGCAATTTATCATTGGTCTCAACTTGATGTTAAGAACACGTTCCTGTATAGTTTTCTTGACGAGGAAGTTTCTCTGAAACAACCTCCTGGCTTCATTGCCTCACGGGCAGATTCTCATGTCTGTCAACTTCGTCGGTCTCTTTATGGACTCAAGCAGTCTCCCCTTGCTTGGTTTGACCGATTTTGCATTGTCACTGTTGGAACCCATTTAAGTTTAAATGGGTGAGTCCCACATCGGACTTACCCTGCTTGTTTTTTGGTTTCCTAATCTATAAAAGAGTATCCTCACCTCACATTGAGGTAAAGGGAATTCACCCATCTACATGGTATCAGAGGGATTTTTATCCCGAACCCTCCCTCCTCTGCGGATTCCCGGCGTCCTCCCGGCCCCGCCTCTCTCCCTGTTGCCCTAGCCATTCCCAGCAGGCCCCCCCTCCTATCCCGGCACAGCTCTCTCGCCCGGCTCCTCTCCGGCCTGGCCATTCCCGGCGGCCCTCTCTCCAACGGCGCTCCCTCCCAGCGGCGCTCCCGGCCAGCCCCGCCGTGCGCGCGCCCAGCCCCAGCGGCTCCCCTCTCGGCGCTCTCTCTCGGCGTGGCTCTCGGCCTCCTGCCCTCGGCCCGACGCCCCGCCCTCGACGACGCCCCGGCACCCCGTACGCGGGTTCCTCCTTCCGCACGGCTCTCCTTACCGACGCGGCTCCCCTCGTCCCAGCGGCAGATCGCCCTCGGCCTCGCCCCGACGGACCGCCCTCGACCCGGCGGCTCCCCTTCCCGGCGGCCCTCTCCCTCCCTGGTACGCGGCTCCCGTCGCGCCTCCCTCCTCTCGCGCGACTCCCGGGGCGACTCCCTCCTTCGCGCGGCTGCCTCCCGCACGGTGCTCCCGACGCGGCTCCCTTCAGCGCCGGACCTCCCACCCTGTCGAATCCCTCCAGCGCCGGACCTCCCGCCCCGGTTCATCCCACGTCGGCTCCTCCTCCGGCAGCCCTCCTCCTGTGCCCGACCCTCCGCAGCGGCTCCCTTCACAGCAGCGGCTCCCGCCCGATCCGGCGCTCCCCGGCCCGTCTCCCAGCGGCTTCCCTACAACTATCCTGCAGCCTTCCTGCACCGTCGGCCCCGCCCCCTGCGTTAAGTCGGCCTCCCGACACCGCTCCCTCCAGGCGGACCGGTCCTGGCGGCGCCCTCTGTGCACCTGCCTTCCATGGCGGGCGTGTCTGCCCGCGGCCCTCCAGCATCACCTCCGGACGACAACATTCTTGCAAGGCCGCACCCTCCCTTCCATTGTCGGCCTTCCCGAGCACCTATGCAATCTGCCGAGCAGCTCTCCCATCCTCCGTCATCGGCTCTACCGCCCAGCGGTCCTCATTCATCCAGTACCCGTTACAGAACGACACTCTCGCCGGAGGAAATTGCATTGGTACAATCGTATCGAGCGACTGCGCCACCATCCTCTTCTCTAGCCCCAATTGCTCAGACTGGCAACTCTACCGCCTGTGCTTCTCATCGACAGACAGCTTAGATGTTTGACTCCGGTGCGTCAGAACATCTCACAGGAGACTCTGGTATGTTCACTACCTATCATCCGTACACCGGTGCCTCTGCCATTACTGTTGTTAATGGCTCAACAATCCCTATTACCGGCTATGGCACGTGTTCCTTGACCCCGTCTCTTCCCCTGACGTCGGTCGCTCATGTTCCTCAAAGTCCATTTAATCTTATCTTTGTCACCAAACTCACCACCGAGTTGAATTGTGTTGCTACTTTTAGCTCATCTGGTGTTGTTTTTCAGGAGCGGAAGACGAATCGGGAAATTGGTCGAGGTTATCTTCGGGATGGGGTGTACATGTTTGATACCCCACCATCCCTTGCTTGCTCATCCACCACAGCCCGAGCCCTTGACCTACATTATCGCTTTGGTCATCCACCGGCTTCCACCCTCCATAAACTTTGCCCCCAATTCAGTTCTCACATCTCCTTCCATTGTGAATCCTGCAAGTTTACCAAACATCATCGGACGACGTATGCTCCTCGCCCGGAACCACGTGCAGCGGAACCTTTCGCTCTTGTTCATTTCGATGTCTGGGGTCCTTGCCGGGTTCCTAGCCAGTCAGGGTACAGTTATTATATCACCTTTATTGATGATTACTCCCGCATGACCTGGCTTTACCTACTTCATGATCGGTCTGAAGTCTTCCCCACCTTTCAGACCTTTTATAATGAAATCCATACTCAATTCTCCACCTCCCTTAAATGTCTCCGCTCCGACAATGGACGGGAATATTTATCCACTTCCTTTCAGCAGTTTATCAAGGATAAAGGTATCATTCATCAGACCTCCTGCCCTGACACGCCTCAGCAAAATGGCGTGGCTGAGCGGAAACATCGTCATATTTTGCAGACTGCTCGTGCCCTTCTATTCCACATGCAGGTGTCTCTCCTTTTTTGGTCCGATGTCATCCTGACTGCCACCTACCTTCTAAACCGTCTCCCTTCTTCTATCCTTCAAGGGGAGACTCCCTTCCGGACTCTCTTCGCCTCTCTCCCTCCTCACTCGCTTCCCCTCCGGGTGTTTGGGTGTCTGTGCTATGTTCGGGACACTCGCCCCAACCTCTCTAAACTTTCTCCTAAATCCCTCCGTTGCATTTTCCTAGGCTATTCCCGTACTCAGCGCGGATACCGGTGCTTCTCTCCAGCCTTACGGCGTTATATCATCTTTGCCGATGTGTCGTTTATTGAGAGCTCTCCTTTCACTCCTCCCTCTCCTCATCCCGACACTACCATCGATGAGTGCCTCCCTCTCATCATTCACCCTTCTCTGGTGCCTCCCCCTGCTGATCATCGCTTTTAGAGGGTCTACTCTCGTCGCCCATCAGTTGTCCCCCCCTGTTCAGGCCGAGGACACCATCGTTCCCGCTTCGTCTGATGCTCCTGCCCCATCACCAGACGACTTGCCAGTTGCACTCCGGAAAGGTACACGCTCTTGTCAGACCACCCCTCTCTTTGTATCTTCATACAGGGGTCTGTCAGCTCTGGAGACAGTATCGATTCCTCGAACCGTTGGTGAAGCAAAATCTCACCCCGGATGGCTCACCGCAATGCGGGATGAACTGCAAGCTCTGGATGACAACCATACATGGGATCTAGTTCCCCTCCCGGCGGGCAAACAGACGGTCGGCTGCAAATGGATTTATACGATCCGTCTCAATCCCGACAGCTCTCTTTGCCGCCTCAAAGCCCAGCTTGTGGCGAAGGGATTTGCTCAGACATATGGCGTCGACTACTTTGAGACCTTCTCTCCAGTCGCCAAGATGGCCTCTGTCTGCCTCTTCATCTCTCTGGCTACTCATCATCACTGGCCGCTTCATCAACTCGACATTAAGAATGCTTTTCTCCATGGCTATCTTGACGAAGAAGTCTACCTGCAGCAGCCCCCTGGTTTCTCTGCCTCTGGTGCCGACTCCCATGTCTGCTGTCTCCGTCGCTCCCTCTACGGCCTCAAACAATCTCCCCGCGCCTGGTTTGGCCGCTTCAGCACTGTCGTCACCGCCTTTGGCCTCTCTCGAAGTACGAAAGATCGCACCGTCTTCTTCCGTACAACGGCACATGGCTGTATCTTGCTTGTCGTTTATGTTGATGACATCATCATCACAGGGAGCGACTCCAGAGGCATCGCCAGCCTCAAGACGCATCTTCACCAGCACTTTCACACCAAAGATCTTGGTCCTCTCACCTACTTTCTTGGCATCGAGGTCTCCCGAACTGCGGACATTATCTCTCTCTGCCAGCGCAAGTATGCTCTTGATATCTTGCAGAATGCCGGGTTGAGCACCGCCACCACAGTTGACACTCCCCTTGAGCCTGGGGAACGCTCCCTTCATTCCGACTCGGAACTCTTTTCTCATCCCGAGAGCTATCGACGCTTGGTCGGTAAACTCAACTACCTCACCATGACGCGTCCCGACATTGCTTGTGCCGTTGGCAAAGTCAGCCAGTTCATGGAGCATCCCACCTGCTCTCAGTGGGATGTTGTCCTCCGCATTGCCAAGTACATCAAGAAAGACCATGCACGTGGCCTTCGGTACTCACATCATGCTCACATGGATGTTGAGGTCTTTTGTGATGCAGACTATGTCAGTTGCCTCGCTACCCGCAAGTCTACTTCGGGTTTCGCTGTATTCTTCGCCGGTAATCTCATCTCTTGGCGCAGCAAGAAGCAGACTGTGGTCTCCCGATCGAGTGCTGAGGCCGAGTATCGAGCCATGGCCACTGTCACTACTGAGATCCTCTGGCTTCGTCATCTTCTCCAGGAGCTCGGTTTCTCCGCATAGACTCCTGCTCATATCTGGTGTGACAATCAGGCCGCCACGAAGATTGCCTCGAATCCCGTCTTTCATGAACGGACAAAGCATATCGAGGTGGATTGTCATTTTCTACGCCACCATCTGGAGCAGCACCATATCGGTTTCGGCCATATCCCGACGGCAGATCAGCTTGCCGATCTCTTCACCAAAGGTCTCCCAGGAGCTCGTCTTGAGTCTCTCACTTCCAGGCTGGGTATTCACAGCCTTCATGGCCTAGCTTGAGGGGGAGTTTGAGATGGTCTTGTGTCTTGTCATTCTTTTTTTGTGGGACTCTATCCAATCTGGGCATGTCCAGCTTGAGGGGGAGTGTTGGAACCCGTGAGTCCCACATCGGACTTACCCTGCTTGTTTTTTGGTTTCCTAATCTATAAAAGAGTATCCTCACCTCACATTGAGGTAAAGGGAATTCACCCATCTACAGTCACCATTACGTTTGATCTATCACAAGAGTATGAAGGAACACACTGTTTTTTATGGACAAAAGTCCTCTGACTGCATCCTATTGGTTGTGTGTGTTGATGATATCATTATTTGTTGTGGAATCGTCGGGAGACGCAACGACAGAAACGAGAAAAACGAAAGAAAGAAAGCAACAAGAACACAGCGTTTTACGTGGTTCGGGAATAATCCCTACGTCCACAGGAGAGGCAGAATTTCACTATTCGGGAGCACAAAATTACAGAGGATTTTTTCAGTGATAACCCTAGCCCGAAAATGGGCTATAAAACAATAGAGAAGACTACCATTGTTCGAAAAGTGAGTCTGCGTCGCTACAGTGAACGGCGGCCAGCTTTGTCAAAAGCGCTGCAGTGACTGCCGGCTGGAGAAGTCAAAAGTGCTACAGTGAAGTTGACTTCGAAGTTCACACTGAGTGCCTGTCGGTGTCGGTCGGTCAGCTCCGCTACAGTAGTCAGAGATGCTACAGTGCCGAAAATTGGGTCAGGGGCCTTCGACCCCCGGAGTAGGGGCGCGTTGCCCCCTGCAACCCCCAACGAGCTCACCGCGGAGCTCGACCCGCGACAGTTGCGGGCCACAAGCATTCGGCCCAACCGGATCGGGCAACACCAATCCAACATTATTACTGATAACGACTCCCATGGCATTGTCTTCTTTATTACAAAAATCAATGAATCAAGAATAACGATTCTAATGGTGAAAAAACAAAGGATTCAAAACAATTATCAGTGGCGGTGGGGAATGTTACAATGTTCATCACTAGATTCCATCATGATATCTTATATTTTATCAATTCTCTTTAATGTCCAAACTCGATACCATTCATTGATTACTCCCCTCCATTTTTGTTGTAGAACCAAACACACATAGAAGGCCTGCCATGCATATAAAGCAACAACTCCTATACGGGGAAGAGGAAGCAAACATAACTCAATGAAGTACATTCAACATCATAGCACTAAGCTCCACCATATGATGTTCACCCCAAAACCACCCCAACTCCATCATATGAAGAGTTAGTCATGGGAAGAGAAGGAATGAAATTTAATAGACAAAAGAGTTATCTAAAAAAGCAAGAGGTGAGGGTTGATGACCACTTGCAAAAACACTCATAACCTCACCACATACCATTTTAAAAATGGGTAAATAAAACTAGGCCCGTACCACACCATATCCACGGGTTAGCCCCCAAAGCCCGCGAGCCCAGGCCCATTTATGCATCCCTAATAATGTCTTTATTTATCTGTGCCGCACCTCCTATTGGAGTTGACCAACTGTTGTCTAGTTTTCCATTTTTTTTATCAGTGTTATTGTTTTTATTTTCTTTTTTAACCAACAGATGTGGAGTTTATATTCTTTTTGTTTATTAAAAAAATTCAAATATAATGCATGCCTATGTTTTTTTGAAATAAATTTTAATGTTATAATGCTTTTTTTCATATTCCTAATTTGTTTTTTTATATATAATAATTGTGCAGTGCACCATAAACTATGGGGAGAGGGAAAGAGAAAAGATAGACCCTGAGGTTTTCCGAACTCGCGCACCATGTAAAAATAATAGACCCAGAATTTTTGCATCTTGGATGAGGTCAGAATTCATTATTTATAGAGATAGATGACATAAGATAGATAGAAAATGCAAAATTCAAACTAAATGAAAAAAAGCGATAGGATAGGTCTGTTCAAATGGATTGATTCTAAGATTCATATCCTAATTCTTTAAATGCTCTAACAATGTCCACCAACTCCAGGCTCACAAACCTTTAAAGCTTAAAATGTCTAGAGCTCACCTAAAGAATAAGCTCACCCTTCGAAATGCCCCCACCATGAAGCTCGTGACCCCTCTTTAAATCCATTTACAGTAAAGGAACAATGGAATGTCATCTTGCCTTGCCACTTACAACTTTCTTGTTTGAGGGGAAGAATGATCTCCGCTGCTACTGGGAGGATAAAACTCAACATCCAATTTCTAACCTACCGTAGGAAGATCACCCATTGTCCCTAAATACAAACCATACAGAATCAAGTCTAAGATCTCATGATTATCAGTTTGAGTAATTCTTTTAACTGAGATATGGTATTGGAGTATGATCATGGTATGGCATGTTACAAATAGAAACATACATTAAAAAAATACAAACCTTGGAATTTAGATAAAGAAAACTAAAAAAGAACATACAAATGAATCTATCAATTAATTTGATTGCAAAAATAATAAACAATCTATTACAATCACAGGGCAAGAAAATTTCATTTTATAAAGTGGGGAACAAGACAACAAAACACATTTTCATTTCACCTACATGTTAAACTGATGTAGTGAGATTCCTTTTAGATTATAAAACAATGTTACGAGGGGGGGGGGGACGAAAGTAAAAAATGCAAACTCGGTATGAGAAAAGGATATAATGATTTGACTGATGGTACCTTTATGGTTATCAATATTTTGTTGATGTTCACCAAAATACTTCTTATATTGCCAGGCAATCCTCAATCCCCTCTCCTGAAATTCCTACGATTCCGAAAATAATGATGTTTTTGAAAATCCTTGGTAGCACGTCAAAGCTACCAAAATAAAATGTTCACAGTACGGAAAAGATGTTGCCCGGGGTGGAGAAGAAGGTCACCAGCTCTTGATCGTGATTGCGGGATTTATCTTCTTTCAAATATAAAGGACTCGGCAATGTGGTCAAGAAAGCTCTGGGGTCTTTAGATGGACTGGCATAGAGAAGGGATTGGTCGTGAATCAGTCCTTGGGAGATGAAATTCCTCAAAACAAGCATGTGATGGGGTGCTTCCGGGTCTTCCATCACCATAACAAGGCTTCCGAGAAGGAACCCACCGCCTAGGATCTCTGAACTCGGAGACGAAAGCGAAAGGAAGCATTGATGATGAAAACGGAATTTAAAAATAGAAAAAGAAGAACGTGTAATCTTCAGCCACGGAAAAATGTGATTTTATGAGTAAAATGAGGGTGAAGATGAGTACTGTCGAGGTCAGGAATCCCGGACGAGACAAACGTGGTGCCATTCGGTCCACGCTTGAGCCGAGGATTAAGAATCGAGCGTGCGTCCGAGAGACTGCGAGAGAAGCTGCCCCGAGATTTAGTTCCAGCCATTGCCGCTGCATCGATGTCGCGGAGAAGGGGCCGGGATACAGCTCTGGCTTCGCTGCTCAAGTTTTCTCCAACCCTCGGCCGGGGTATGGTTTTTTTGGTATTGGAGGACCCGCCATTTTATATATATATATATATTATATTACTCATCAATCAAATCGGACCTACAAATCCAATTAATTAAAAATTCTCGATCAAAAACCAAATCTTTCTCAAAATAAGGTCAAACAAGTGTAAATCATCCTCCTTAGATATGGCATTTATCACTTCAAGGCAATCAAATTCCACCAAAATATTGTTGCAACTTTTTTAGCCGACAAGAAGGATCTCATAGAGGATGGCATATGTCTTCACCACCATAGGACTCCACGAGGTTTGAACAGTCATGCAATGAGATTCTACAGTGTTGTGATGGGCAATGAGTCTTACACCAACCCTCGAAAAAGAAGAGACGACCGCATCTGTAGTAATTTTGATGAAACCCTATGAGGGAGGAGTCAAGCAAGGAGAGTCATGTCGAATGCTACCCAAAGAGGGCACCGCCTCGTTCGCTTTCCAACAATTCATCCATTCAATGCTCCTGTCGACCCATATACAATATTGGGTCACATTCTTTTGGAAAATGTACTCATTTCTTCTAATTCAAACCAACCAAGCAATTGTGTATATCAACCCCACCACTCACAGTTCCAACGAACTCACCCATTTATTGAGATTTTGGACCAACCCGACGGATGAATCAAAGAACTTTTTAAAGTTCGGCGCCCATTCCTTCCACATTCCCTCCACCCCACGACAGAAGAGAATTACATGCAAAGAAGATTTCACATTTAGGAGGCACAAAGGACAGTTTGTTGTCCTCTGCAGGACCCACACTTATTTTTGTGGATTTGTTCATAATTGATCAAGTCTTTCATTCAAATGAATTTGTTGGATTGATCGTTGTGCGTTTAAATACATGTTTGTGTGTGTTATAGTTTAAATATATATTTAATCATACAAACAATATTTTAATAAATATGTGTTTGTCAAATGAGACATATATATTTCAAAACTCAGTTTGCAATGGGTTAATATAACAACTCAGGTTGAGGTACCTTCTTTTTTGATTTCTGGGATGTTTCATTCCTGGTTTGGGAAGTTTTGGGTAGGGTTTTGTGGCTTTAAAAAGGGGGGGGGGGGGTTGGGCTTTTGATGTTGGACCGACAACACCATGGTCGTAGTGGAGGTTGTGGAGTGCCTATGAGGCCCCTATGCAAAATGCCCTGAGCCATTGCGCCCAGTGCAGAGCGTGATCTGATGAGTGTTGCCGCACGTGCTCTCAAAATATTTGTGATTTTTTTACAAAATGCAACAAAGGGGCTGGTCTGTGTCATATGGAGAAAGTGAATTAAACAACCCCTAAAAGGTAAAAATAAACAAAGAAAATAGATGAAAAACTGGTACGAGAGTGGGGGGTTTTGGTTGAATGATTTTCAAACAGAAGGAAACAAACGAGAAAACATTTACTTTGAAAACACCTATGTGAATGACAGTGGTCGATCTAACCTACCCTTCATTTGTCATTAATAATTACCTCTTAAGATGAAATCCATTCAATTATGGTTCTTTGATTTGTTAACTCTAAACCCTACAAAAAAAATACAACCAAAAACCTTAAGCTAACTTTGAGGCTTTTAATCGTGGCTCCATGCTTTGATTGTGGTCCAAAAGGTAACTTATGATTGGTGAACAATTAGGACAACACCTTCACTATAGAAATGAGAATGTCTTGAGTTTGGGGATTTGATCTAAACCCTACGAATCAATCCCAAGTTGATTATTTTTAACAATTAAAGCGTCGCTCTAACGATTCACACAATCCCAAACTCGTGGTCAATGTGTCAATCATTTGAGTGACCTTAACTTTACAAACTCATTTCATTAACCATAATTTTATGAATTTTTGTGAGTACATGTATTCAAAACAACTAATAAAGGAGGTGAGAATAATATCGACCACAAAAAGAACTACTCTCTCATGGGTGGAATTAACATCGTGGAGATGATTTGCATAAGCAACAGTAGAAAAGGGTATAATCTAATATCATCCACGATTATAGATTTCAACACCATAAACCAAAATAAAAATATGAAAAGAGAAGATGAAGGAAATTATATTGAAGATTAAAAGGGATTACAAGCATAAAATAAAAGGAACACAAAGTATAAGTGAGAGATGAACGCCTTCTTGAAAGAGATCCTTGCACAAAAGTTTCATTCTTCAAAATGGACAGAGAGTGAAATAGAAACACCCCTTTTGACCACACCTTCCTCAATCCTCGAACAAAACTCCCAATGAGTGGAAAATCTCATTTAAATGGAGTGTGGGAGGTCTAGGGTTTCAAATACCAAAAAGGGTACATGTGTCATTCTACCTCCAAAAATTACTTCATCCTCAGCTGCGTTTTCTACCACTATCCCATGAGAAAAAGGTGTCATTGTGATTGAATGAAATGCTCTAGATTGAGTCCTTTAACATCTCTCAAAACTTCCTCAAAATACAATCAATAATGAAGAAGTTATTGCTAAATTAGTGAGGTGGGGTCCATTCTACCAAATACATCCCATCCCCGCATCGATGTCTATTTTCATCCCTCTAAATGTGTGGTCCAAATTTCATGGTCTCATTAAAAAAATAGAAAAATTAGTGAAGAATGGTATCATATAATTTAAAATCAAAATCCTGCACACATAAAATGCTATGATAAAATTACCAAGGTGGTGCTAAAACGGTAAAAACAGAATTTTCATGCAGTTTAAGAATTCAAGCTCAAAACACATTTTCATTAAATATTCAAATAAGGTTCAATATGGGAAAATTATATCAATTATAATCAATACAATATTCATAAAAAACATGTATTATCAACTCCCCTGCACTTACCCTTTTGCACTCTCGGGAAAAACCCCATGTCATGTAATCTAGAAAATGATGCATGTTGAAATATTTCAATCCATGATGGCAATATGAGCATAACAAGAATCACAAAAAATTATTCAATCTCAAAAAACAGGGAATTAAATGTCTCATAAATTGTATCAAAACAAAATCCAATGAGGTCAATGACACTAATCAAGTGGAAACATGTTATGAGTCAGATATGCCACAAATTCCTCATATGTGTGTGTGTGTCAATCATTTAAAGCTTGTATCTACACCCTTTATCCAGTATATTCAGGTCAAGTTAAACTTTTCTGCTTACCTAATTCCATTCCACCAAACCTATTCAACATCTTTTGCAATAAAATTCCAAAACTCACCTATTTAAACATTCTTAGGAGTCAAACCTCAAGCTCTCGACCTAGATATCCCCACATGTTGTACATTTCATCACTCCCCTCTTTATTGTTTTTTTATTTGATTTTATAGGGTGTATAATAATCAGATATTAGGTACACATGCATAGGTCAATCTGGTACAATAGTGAAATTGATTAGAAGATAAAAAAATGTATAGAAAGACCATGTTATAAGCTAAAAAAGATCACTTAACTTGGATATACCTTCAATTGTGTAAGAGAAACTCACAAGTCATGATTTCATGTGATGTTGTGTAGAGAGATTAAATGATGCAATTTCCCCATGAAAGTCCCACGATGAATGATGTCAAAATATCAAAGGCTTCATAAAGACACAATCAAACATATCATTGAACAACATTCATTTTCACTAAAATTGACCACCAGTGATGAAATCTTGGCCATGATTAATATGCTTCTCATGAGATCTGAAAAAATAAACATGCATTTTCAATCAGTTTCAGGGAATTAATGATCACGTGACATGATGATATATATATATATATATATATATTTGTATTTTTCTTGTTATTATTATTATTTTTCATTTTTATCTTTGAAAACAACCACAATTTAAAGAAGAACCACACAAAAAGAAAAACCCTAAATAATCGACCCAAAGTGTCACCCCCACACTTAAATGAAACCACCCATGTGAATCAAAGTGATAAAACACTATTTTGTTGAATATTTTATCGATAATAAATGGAATAATTTCCTCACATTATGCTAAATATGTTCATTTATGAAATATTTGGGATTAAATCATTCATTTGAAAATTTGATGAAAATTCCAGTTTTACCCTTTTAAAATGCAATGTAGTATTTCACACATAAATATTTTAATACGACTTATTTGGACTTAAAATTTTGTAACAACTTCCCTCACTTAATTTTATACAACTTTTATTCATGACATTAGAGCTAAAGAGTGCATTTGGATGGAGAAATGGTCCATTAAGTAAATGGTGGGCTGTACACGTGAGATTGGATATAACTTTAGTGTTTGAACCATATCTTCTATATCCGTACATGGATTGAGCCCAAATTTTGAGAGGGGATCGAAAACCCAATTTCTCACACAATATCCTTCTTGAAGGATAGATAATTCATGAGTTTTGGTGGTCAAGAAGGTGGTGCAAGTGGGATTAAAATATTTGGCATAATCTTCTCATTCACACTTGAAACCACTTTTAACCTAGCCACCCCTCCACTCTGTAAATATGTATTTTTCTCATTTGAAAGGGTTGGGACATGAATTAGGAAGTTGAGGGAAGATGATAAGATATTCCACTCCAATTTTCCGAGCAATTAAATAAGGGTATCTCTTGAAGCAAGGACCCCTTCGTCGAAGCCCTCTTCTTCTTCCTCACGTTGTAATGTTTGTGTTTTCATAATAAAATTATTTGTTCTTATTTTATTTCTTCTATATTCTTCTATTATTTTAAATTTTATTCTTCTATTAATATTTATGTTTGGTATGGAATTAAAGAGTGGAGACGAGATTAAGTTCTACCCTTTCAATCCTTTTCCCATGCAAAACGTCTCCACGATGACCACACCGCCAATGGAAGAGTAGTTTTCTTAGTGATCGATCGATCTTCTATCATTATTAATTTATTTATTTTGAATCAATGAGCTAATGTAATTCAAATATTATGTTCAATTAATTGAGTTTTTAATTTAAATGAAACTAAGAAAGAAATTGAATAGTTAACACAAAACACGCGAGGACGAGATTTTGTGTAAATTGTGAGAGTGCAAACTTAATTGATAATACAAAACCATACGGGATCAATTTGTAGTATTAAAATATAATCCCTAAACTCAATTAATTCTAATATACAGAGAGAAAATTATCCTTAATTTACCACTAACCATAAGCTAACCTTAGAACATCAATCAAAGCAGGGTGATGCGATTGCATGTTCCGAAGTTAGCCTAGGGTTAAATTCACTTCATCTTTGTGGTAAAGTTAATTCTTGTAGGGTTCAGGATTTAACAAATTAAGGGATAATAATTAAGTGGGTGTTAATTTAAATTATAATGATAAATAATTGAGTGAATAGGTAGAGTTAGATCTATTACACCTTTAAAATATTTTCTAAAAAAACATCTTCTTGTTGCGTCTTTTTAATAGAAATTCATTTCAAAATTAAAAAAAAACAATCTTCTTCTAGAAAACTTCTTCTAGTTTTATAAAAAATAAACAAACCCCCATCCTTTCAAGTAGTGTTTTTATTATTTTTTATTTTATTTTTATAATACCTTTAAGAATTTGTTTTAATTTACTTCCTCCTTTGAGATATGACTTTGTCCAGCCACTCTACTGCACCCAAGTACCCCAAAAACCATTAATCATTTGAGGTTTCCCATGATAGCGCCTTTCAAAAAGAATAAGAAACAAGTATATGATAGAAATCAAATAATAAGGAGAGATATAACCAAGTTTTTTTCATTTGGTGGATTTGAGTTAAGATCTAAATTGCCACCTTCTAAAACCTACAAAATAAAAGAATCGAATCGCTGAAAATTAAATAAAGAAGTAAATGTGAAAAGGGAAAGATAAACTTGGGTTATCCCCTAAGTTGTGTTGTATGTATACCACCTACAACTAGGCAGTTACAATTAGTCATCCCTAATTTGAAGGTGGATTATGTTTTTGTGGAAGGAAACACCACATGTTATTTCTCCCGATATCCATAAGTGGGTACCAAAAGTGGAGATCCCCAAGAAAGGAGAAAAAAGACCCCACCCCTAGAATAGGAAAATGAAAGAAGTAAGCATTTTAGGGCGGGTAAATAAGAAAGTGGTACTCCCTGCCAACTTTTATAGTGTCCTCCTTCAGTATATGTGCATATATATGAAGAGGAGGAAATCTCATCACCACGAGCTTCTTGAGCTCTTCTTATTCTTAAACCACCACCTATTGTGTTGTTTCCTTAACAACATACAAATTTGGTTTCAAAAGTGTTGATTCAAATAAAAATTACAAGGAAAATCATTTAATAATTCCATTTGATATATATTAAAATAGGATGAATTCAAATCTTTATGATCCCCCTCATTATTATTGGCTTTCAAGTAAGTTTGCACAACCCCTGAAACTTCTTCATCATCGAATTACAACACCATCTTCTCCTCATTGATGGTTGATTCATACTCATCTCTACCACTCTTTAGGGCAAGAATATGTATTGGTTCTTCAAAACACAAAGAAAGGTAGTGAATTGGATTTGATAACAATGTAAAATCAAACATGAGTGAATCCAAAGTTAAGTACACTCCCTTTAGTTGATCAAAATCATGTGTATGTTCTTCCTGTAGGGCCATTAGAAGGATTTCTAGGGGATGTGGAAGAGAAGGTTTTTTTCAATGTAGTTTCCACTTCTCTAATGTATTCATCAAATATAAGTATTTACTTTTGATATTTGGCCTCATATTGATAGAATCCATAAAAATATTGTGAGAATTTAGTTTGTTCATTGTCCATGGATTCAAGATATTAGTAATCGATATCTTCTTTGAGATATCTAATGAAATCATTAAACACATCTCCCCTACAAGAAGGCTTTAAAACCCTCTTACCTGTATTGTTAAAATTTAAACTTTTTCACTCAAG
Organism: Viscum album; assembly: GCA_963277665.1. NCBI lineage: Eukaryota > Viridiplantae > Streptophyta > Magnoliopsida > Santalales > Viscaceae > Viscum > Viscum album. Next base: position 1,750,034,328 of record OY728148.1, on the reverse strand, counting down.
GAAGGTTCATCAATAATGAATTTCAATTTTTTTAATATATTTTTAATGAAAATGATAATTAAATTACATATTAAAAGGGGTTGAATAAAATACTTGCCTCCCTGTAATTGACACCAATTTTATGAGCTATTACATCCCAGACCCAGATGCCACTTAGAAGGTGTCCTAAGCCCGGTGGGTCATATGGCCTCAAGCACATCTCCTTGAATGCTAGAGGTTGCTGACTAGTAGCAAGATCTTAGGAAGTATCAGTGGAGAGACTATGCTCTCATTACCATAGTGTAGCATAAAAGATAATTATAAACAAAGATAAATAGAATAAGCAATAATTAAACAAAATGCACAGAAAAAAGAGACAAGGATAACAATAGCTGAAATAACTAAAATAACTTGCAATAACTAATGATGATAAATGTAATGTCACTAGAAAGTTGGAAAACATGGATAAAAAGTAGAAGACATACATGAAAAACTCAATGTAGAAAAGGAAATACATTAAATATCCCAAGCATCCTGATTTACAGCTAGATCATCTACTACCAGTTACATCCCAGCACAACAAACATTCAAGTGTCTGAAGCATTATGTTTCCCTTTATCTACACCTGCATACATGTAATCAGCCCTGGGTACTAAACAGTGCTTAGAGAGGGTGTGAGATAAATCTCAATGGGAAACCACCAATGGTATCTATAAAATCTGACCCGTGTAATGGAAAGGTAACAATGTGAAATCATATATATAAAAAGTAAATCAGTACAATGTAACTAAATACCCAAGTACCTACTTTATCCCTCAGTTGGTGTCTGAACATATAAGTAGTTCATTAATTAATTGAAGACCAATTTATATAAACAAGTCACATGAGGCATATCCAGCATTGACATCACCTCATGATAGTATAAAAAGTTAAGGTTCCAAGATGTGTAACAAGGCAACCATAATTGATAATTATTATGAAGTGGTTCTATGGTATTCACCAAGGAAACCGAGACCTCAGGGGCCACTAACTCAGTAGTAACTGAGTCTAGATAAGGGATAAGAGTGTAATTCAAGGATAATTGTTCAAGGCATTGCCACAATAATGTTTCTAACCAAGTCTAAGGAATTCATCCAGGGTAAAAAAATAGATAAATAGTGGTCAGGCCCAAGATTGTAACCAAGGAACCTTATGTCACGATGGATCTAAGGAGTGCATATGAGGCATCCTGTAATAATAATGAAGGGATCCTATGGTGTCATATCAGACATCCAAAGATAGATAAGGATCAGGTTCCTGGGTAGGTCTCACCCAAGGCAACCAACATCCTTGAATCATAATGACGTCCTCGAGTACCCAAGGCATTCCCTGAGGAATCTAAGAGAAAACATGAGTGAAGCCTTCCTATAAATATGTCAAGTTCCATGTGCATAAATATTCAACTTAGATTTAATTCACTATAATTAATTTGTTCATATGGTAATTATGCCATTAACAATTTCACTTGGTTCAAGACTTTCCTTTCATTAGTTTGATAAGGCCAGGTAGGATGTAACCTTTTAATTAAAACCATGTAAGTTAAGTTCAATTAATGAGGTTCACTCTGATACCTTCCATGAACATGGAAAGGTGTGCTACAGATGTGTAAGAAAACATTCCTTTACATTTAATAAGGCTAAGTCATATACTTAAGTAAGATTTCCATAATATCATTTGAATGAATTACTTAAATTTAGGAACTTACCTTAGGCGATTCAAGTGGAAGTGACAAGGTACAAGCTATTCAAAATTTCATGACTCAATAGGCAATTAATATAAGGAGGTTTACCATTAGTGTGGTCAAGCTCTAGCACACCTGAACAATGGATCAAAAGTGTTAAAACAAAAAAAACTCAATTATGGAATATCACCCTACATGGGGTGTTAGGATTTGTGGATGTAACCACCAAAAACCAATCATGTTTATGGAAATAGAATAACCATACAGTTCTAATGAATATAAGAATGACATATAAATTCAATAAACGACACCCAATGAAATCGACGGGCCCCACACATCAATTACAAAATCAACAAACTTGAGGGATGAGTTATAGAACACCCACCCAGTACTCATACGACTCTCCTCCTCCAGTATCAACCTATAATTTGGCTTGGAACAACGTATATCTAAGAAAATAGTAAAAATTCTTACACCTCGATAACTAGGTCGAGAGAAAGAGAGACGGAGAATGGCTCAAACAGACTTGAGTACTTACTGTTGTTCATCCAACGTAATGAATGAAAGATTGAACGGATCCTGGATGAAGGATATCTCTTGATACCTAGGTTAGGCCTTAAAAAATATCTAAAATGGGAGAAAATGGAGTTCATCCCACTAGAAATTATATTAGGTAAGAAGGGTTAAGTTAATTAGACCATTAAGGGAAAAAATGTAAAATTACCCAACATTTATCCTATGCACAGTTTGGCCGCACAATTTTCCAAATTGTGTACCAACCATGCACCGATACCTAGAGAAGAGGGGGAAATCTCAAGGTTAGGTTGTGCAGTTTGAGAAACTGTGCACCAACCGTGTGATATGGCTCTGCCTGAAAATACAGACCATTCACATGGTTTAGACTAACCATGCATCCTACTCGCATGGTTTACTCTAACCATAAGACAAGACCAATTTTTCAAAAATTTGGGTTCTGGGCTCTAAATGAGACCTAGAAACCCTTGATACCATTGAGAACTCATTAAGGATCCACTTTAGGTTCATAAAAGAGAATTAAAACAAAATTTTGGAGATTCATACCTCAGTAAAAAATTGGGTTCTTATAGTATTTCCCCCTTAAAGGAACTCTTCCCTAAGTTCACCTTCCAAGGGTGGTGAAACACTGTTTGAGAATAACTCTATCCACTGAGCACGTGCATTAGCCTCTTGCTCGCAAGTCTCATCTTATGCACGTTAGTGCTGCCATAACACCCATACTAGAGGGACAGACCAACCTCAGAGAGCCTTCGTGCTCCTGTCTACGATACATATAGGATACTCCTCAAAAGAAGCATTAATATCAAGCTCAAATTCCTCAGGATCAAAAGTATTAGACAAGTCGACATGATAATGGTGAAGCTGTGAAACGTGGAAGACGTCATGCATAACACAATACCTATGAGGTAGTAATAACCGATAGGATACCGACCCGACTCTTTTCAAGATCTCAGATGACCCTACATAACGAGGTGACAACTTCCCTTACTTCCATAACTGTCTATTCCCTAGATTGGGTGATACATGTAGGAAAATACAATCTTTGACCTCAGACTCTAGAGGTCATTAATGATGATCGACCTAAGATTTATGTCTAGACTAAGCAGTAGTCATACACTTTCTGATCATATGAACCTTCTCTGAAGTCTCTTGTATGAGATAAGAACCTAGTAGGGATGCCTCACCTGCCTCTAGCCAGCATAGGGGTGAATGACACGACCTACCATATAAGGACTCAAAAGAATCCATATGAATTATCACTTTAAAGTTGTTATTATAAGAGAACTCGATGAGAGGGATATGCTTCTCCTAAGAACTACCGAAATCAAGGACACATGCTTGGATCATGTCTTCTAGAACCTGTATCATCCATTCCGACTATCCATCAGTCTGAGGGTGGAATGTTGTGCTTAGAAGCACCTGTGTGCCCATAGCTTTATGCAACCCTACTAGAACCATGATGTGAAACGAGCGTCCCTATATGAAACAATAGTATGAGGAACCTTGTGTAGTTATATGATCTCATGGACATATAGTCTTACCATCTCATCAACTAAGAAAGTCTCCCAAATAGTAATAAAGTGGGCTTCTTTCATTAGTCGGTCAATAACTACCTATACAATGTCACCACCCATCGACGACCAAAGTAATACAACTAAAAAATCCATAACAATATCTTCCTATTTCAATTCTAGGACTAGAAGTGGCTGTAACAAACCTCCAGGTATCTGGTGCTCTACCTTTACCTGTTGATAGGTTGAACACCTAGTGATAAAGCTTGTTATCTAGAGTTTTATCTTAGGCCACCAATAATGGCATTGCATATCTTGATACATTTTAGAGATGCCTGAATGAACTGCCCACTGAGAAGTGTGGGACTCTTGTATAAAATCCTGTCTCATATTTGTAGGAACCCAAACATGCCCATGAATACGCAGGATGTCGTCTCTATCCACAAACCAATCCGTAGGTGGGTCATCTCCTGATATACTCTCACGGTGAACCAATCCCTTAGGATATGAAAATTGTCTTCCATTCACCTTCTCAAGGAGGTAACAGGTAACTATCAAGGCGGTGAGTTAATACTACTTGTGACTATTATGAAACTTCGAATAAAACTCATAAAAGAGGTCCATTAACTTTCATTCATCACTGGATTCCCGTATGGTCTGTTTCTAAGTTTTCCGACTCAGCATATCAGTGACTACTTTTCCCTTTCCAGGTGTATAGGCAAGATCGAAATCGAAGGACTGGAGATATTCAACCCATCTTTGCTGTCTGAGATTCAAGTAACACCATGAAAAGGTATATTTGAGGCTCTTATGGTATGTGTACACCAAAAAGAGATCACCCAAAAGATAGTGTCTATAACAATGTAAGACACAAACAACTGCTGCTAGCTTAAGGTCATGCATCGGGTAATTTCTCTCATGAGGCCTCAACTACTAAGATTCGTACATAACAACAATATCCTCCTACATCAGCACTGATCCTAGGACAATGCTTGATGATGCATCACAGAAGACGATATAACCTCTGTCTGACTCTGGAAAAGTCAAAATAGGTGCCGAGACAAGCCTCCCTTTCAGCTCCTAAAAGGACTTCTCACACACTTCTGACCACAGGAACTTAACACCCTTTTTTTAAGGCTAGTAAGAGGTAAATAAAGGTGTGATAAGTCCTATATGAAACACATGTAATATCCATCCAGCCCCAAGAAACTCCATATATAAAACACGTTCTTGGGTTGATCCCAGAAAACCACTACACACACATTCTTTGGGTTAACAAAGACTCCCGATTCTAAGATAATATGACCCAAGAAGTGAACTTTTTTGATATAGAAGTGGAACTTAACAAGATTAGAATAAATTTGATGCTCTCTCAACTTATTCAAAATGATTTCAATGTGATTTTCATGGTCGCTATGAGTGTGAGAATACACCAAGCTCTCATCCACAAAGACTATGGAAAAAGAATCCAAACAGGGGTGGAACACCCTATGCATCAAATCCATGAAAACAAAAGGTGTGTTCATAAGACTGAATGGCATAATAGGGTACTCATACAAACCATACCTATTATGAAAATTTGTACGAGGTATGTCTAATGGCAAGACTCACTCCTGATGATAGCCCGATATCAGGTCGATCTTAGAGAAGACCCTAACACCTTGGATATAGTCAAAGAGATCATCTATTTGAGGTAGTGAATACCAGTTCTTGACTATAAGATGGTTTAATTGTCTATAATACACACACAGACAAAGGGTCCCATCCACCTTCTTGGCAAAAAGCATGGGAGAACCCTAAGAGAAAGTGTTGGGTTGTATGAAACATTTGGCCTCTAAGTCCTCTAACTACCACTTGATCTCCTAGAGATCAGTAGGCATCATCCTATATGGAGAAATGGACACTGGAGATACTCCTGGAACAAGATCAATCGTAAACTCTACCTCTCTCTCAGGAGGTAAGCTAAAAAATTCTTCAGAAAAAACATCCCTGAAATGATCTACTATTGGAGGGAATTCAACCTAGCCTAAACCTTGATCCTCTATGAAGAGATTGGCAATATGGTCAGTTACTTCACCTAGCCCATGATGCTCTAGTTTTTCTTTTCTATCTTGGACATCCCACACATTGTTATAAAGATAATTGATGCCCTCTAGTGATGTAAATGATACCCTTTGACGATAACAGTCTACAAAGGCATGACATAGAACCAACCAATACATCCTGATAATGACATCAAAGCCCATTATCTCAAGAACAAAGAGGTCCCATAGAAAGTAATAACTACTTACCTCAAGGAGGAAGTCCCTACACTGGTGTACGCCCTCTAACCATACTCCCAACAGTGTATCTAGGGTCATAACACCACAAAAAAATGTATTTATAATCCAAGGATTTCCATGATAGATAAGAAGATGAAAGAGTGTGAAACACCTATATCAAAAAAGAAGATATTATAGTAGAGGCTACTAAAATAGTACCTCGTACTATAGATGGTCTCACAACCTGATCCTTGGTTATCAGCTACAAAGCATGCATCTGGCCTGATCCATGACCCCAAGAAATAGTTGGACTACCACAATCAAAATTGTTTTTTTGCACTACTGGTGAGGGTATGTCTATCATGACCACCACCTCCTCCTAGACTAGTCCTACCAGTGCTACTCTAACTCCCCACCTGACACGGCGTAAAAGAACCTACCCTTAAAGGTGGAACTGGTGCAGGTCCTCTTTCACTAGAATTTTGTGGAAATGTCTGATAGAAATGTTGAATATGCCCCATACAGTCACAAGACCGACACTCTAGTGTTTCTCTATCACACTAAGGCTTTAGATTCCCCATACGTTTTCACTGGTGACACACTATAGTGTTACTTACATGGGTACCTTGGATACAACTACCTTGATGAGAAAAATCGTGGGAATGCTTCCTGCCACTGGAAGAACTACTGGCCTAACGTGGCACTGGTCCTCTATGCCTGGTACTATCACCATCACTCAGGTTGCACTCAATGATATGATCCTGATTTACTATTTCATAGAAATTAGTAAGGCGAAAAACATTCACCTAAGTACAAATGACATACTGGAGCCCATCCTCGAAGCATTTAGAACACGAAATCTCATCACTGGATAGAAGTGGTGCAAAGCACTACAACTCTTGAAATGTGTTGAATAATCCATAATTGAAATAAAACCCTACTCGAGATGCATGAAATCTTTGGATCTATTAGCTCTCAACATTTGAGTAAAGAAATGATCATAGAAGGTAGTCTGGAAATCAACCCATACCATGCCCAGATGACGACCAACCATGGTAGTCACATCCCACCAGTTCTTGGCCGAATCATGTAGCATGTAAGTAGCAAGTTTGAACCTACACTCTAGAGGCGTCTCGGTTTCACCCAAATTTACCCAAGTTTTTAGGGTTTAGCGGTCAAATTTAGAGTAGCTTGGGTTGTCGATTCCTTATAGATCTAAGAAGAAACCTATAGACACACACCTTCTATGGACTGATTTTGGCTATTAAGTGGACAAATTTGGATTGATTTTTGATAGGTTTAAACAAACACTATGTGAATTAATTGAATTAAAATTATGAGAATAGTTGATCCTAGGTTATTATAAGGGTTGGATTGGATGAAATTCCTATTTAGCGATTTCAAATTCTTATATTTGAGATTAGTTCATTCAAGGAGATCAAACAACTTCATCACTTACTAGTTCATACCAACAAAATCTAATACTAATCACCTATACACTTGGAGTATCATGTTTATGATCACTCCAAGGTAAAGTTTCGTATTATCACTTGAAGTGTGTGGCCTTAAAATTCAATAAGGATGCAGAAGTTTTAAAATCATCAAATAAAAATCCCATTTAAAAGAAGTGATTAGAGATTAATGGAGTGATAAATAACATCCAATCCATCCCATTTCTACTCTCTTGTATCAACCCATAAGTGGATTATCCCTCCATTTATCCTATGATCTTAATGGAAGAGGGAAGTAGACTCATGAGGGAGGAATTGAAGGGGAAAAACAAAAACAAAGTAACAAACACTCCACAGTTATGTGATAAATCTCACTAGGTTTGGTGTAAATAAATTCATAACATGAAGAAACAGTATCAATGTGTTAATAATAAGAAAAAAAATGAGAAGAAGAAGAATTTTTATAATAAAACTAAAGTGATTTGAATAACTTACAATTGGTGAAAAACATTACAAAGGAAAAGTGGCACCATAACATTACAATTAAACAAAGCACCAAAGATGATAAACTCCTCCAACACCACTACATTAAATAGTTATTTCAAGAGGCTTGGTTTGAGATCTTGATAGTACAAAGGATCCCACTTGAGTATGGTAGGCCTAGGGTGGTGGAAAGTAAGGGTGAGGAGACTTTTCCACCCTTGACCTGAAGTTGCAGCCAACTTGCATCCACTAGATAGAGACACCTAGATAGCCTTCTAGATAGCTGAATTGCAGTGGTACATAGAAGGAAAAAATGTATATCCGAATGTATACTATCTCTTTATAAAATTTCAGCCCAAATTAATTTGTGGTTGTCGAGATATGATTAAATTAGTGGGCTATTTTTCTGGGCCTCAAAATCTGGCCCAGAACTTTATCTCCAACTTGGGATGCATGAAACTTCATTAAAAATACAAATTAGTTATTTTCACTGTTTTATTAAATGTTCCCCATGAGTTCCTCTATATTCAGTTAAATTTTGAGAATCATTGGGCTTGGATAGTGGCCGCTACAGTCTCTTTATTGGGCTGATGTTCAGTTTACATTGCCCAGAATATTGTTGGTTCAAGGCCAGCTTTGGTGGTCTTATAATGTGAATCTTCAAGTGCTCCAAAATCATGAATTGTTTCTTATAGCATGGTATACCTAAAAAATATATATAAAAATATAATAAAGACCATTTTTTATTTTAGGAGGTGTTAAAAATGTACCATGTAATAGTGCATTTTAAGAAGGATTTACAATCATAATGTGAAATGATATTTAAAGTGTAAAATGCAATAAAAATGGTGTTTATGATTAATAAAACACATTAATATTATAATACAAATAATGAATATTATCCTATTTTAGTGGCTAATCACACCCCCCCAACTTGAGTTTTGCTAGTCCCGAGCAAAATATATATCAAAAATATGAAATTCGAATTCCTTTTTCCAAAAACATTTTAATACACAATGATCACCAAAAAAACTTATACCAAAAAATTATGAAACTCATCAAAATCTTTTAATACAAGATAGTTTCATAAGCATATCCCAATCCCAAGCTCATTCCTTTGTTCAAATTCATCGCCACATTTCATCCAATTTCAATTAAGCATGATGAAGTATTGTGTATCACAATAAACATGGGGATTCATCTTTATTCAAGGGGGAATGATGAAAGCACTAGGTGGAATCACATTTCAATATTAATATGAGTATTAAATTTTTTTTTTGCAATTTTTCCATGGTAATTGAAATTTCACTCAATAGAGTCAACCCATGTTGTGAGACTTTGCCGATGACTCCCAGGCTCAAAGACCTTAGGGCACCAAGTGAATCCCACATACTCAGGCATCATCTTGAGTTAACTCAATCAAAAACAAAGTAAAACTACCACAAATAGAGATAAAATTACTAACTTTAGGCCAGAAAACTATGGAGTCACGATCCCTAAGTGCCTAAAGCCACACATTAGGTCATTTCATTGCTCTACGCGCAAATTTTTTGTTTTTATTTTTTTATTGAATACTCATATTAAAACTAAAATGATCACAAAACCTATGCTATTTATTTGGGGTACACTACTGGAAAACTAACCTTTACCAACGGTTTGGAACCGTTGGTATAGGCCTCCGAACCGTTGGTATAGCCTATACCAACGGTTTGGAGAACCGTAGCTAAGTAAGCCGTTGCGATAGGTCTATACCAACGGTTTTCAAAAAACCGTTGGTATAGACCTATACCAACGGTTTTGGAAACCGTTAGTATAGGTAATATGAAATCTATACCAACGGTAATGGAACCGTTGGTATATAAATTCCAAAAAATAAAACATCCGCTGAGATTTGATCCCAGGACCCCTCGTTTATAATCGAACGACTTAACCACTAACCTAACATCACTTTGTAAACATAATTTCATAAATATATATATGTATTATCATAATTATTTAAATTTTTTATTTATATAATGTTCTTGGTTAGAAGGCCTGGAAAAAAATTAAAGAATCTATCCCAACGGTTTTGATGAACCGTTGGGAAATGGGAGGGAAAGAGGACCCTTTCCCAACGGTTTTGGTGAACCGTTGGGAAAGAGGACCCTTTCCCAACGGTTTTGGTGAACCGTTGGGAAAGAGGACCCTTTCCCAACAGTTTTGATGAACCGTTGGGAAAGGGGAGGGAAAGAGGGACCCTTTCCCAACGGTTTTGGTGAACCGTTGGGAAAGAGGACCCTTTCCCAACGGTTTTGGTGAACCGTTGGGAAAGGGTAGCTATACCAACGGTTTTTACAAACCGTTGGTATAGAAGTGTTGGGAAAGATCATCTTTCCAGTAGTGGTACCCCATGAACTCAAACTAATACCCCACTATCCAAAGGACATGATTTGTGATCTTTTTTTTATTTGGATGAAAATATAAACGATGAAATTTCACATTAGACAGTCACACTTTCCAAAATCTATGCTCATGAAATTATACATGGATTAAAATCAGAATCAGTTCATGCTAAATTGTTTGATATTCAGTTTCAAATTGTGCAATGTGTATTATCATGTTCAAAGTTAAAGAAATTTTTCCTTCCACACATTTTCTTATTCACACAAAATTAATTAATTTTTTTCATTCTTTTCACCCCCCAACTTAGAATAACATTATCCCCAGTGTTTAAAGAAAATAAAATTTAGAAGGGGGTATAGGTAGATGAGAGGAGTTCTAAAAGGAATTTGAAATATGAGGATCATGGAATAAAGTCAACTGGTGGTTGAAGTTTAATTTCTTGCTGCTCTAATTTAGTCCTTTGATATCCATGTCACTTGCAGATTTCCCTAGTGAAAAAAGAAAAAAACAAAAAAATAAACAAAACAAAACAATATATATATATATATATTCATATAATAAAAAAATTAAAATATAAGTATATATACAAAAAATTATAGAATAAGGAAGCACTATAAGTCGTAGTTTAGTGGTAAGCACGTGCCCCTGTCTCCCTTCGGTCTTAGGTTTGAGTCCCCGCGGCTTCCCCGGTGGTGACGGGGTTTACCCCACGAACTACAATGCGTCCTTTTAATTTTTTAAGAGTTTTTTTAATTATTATTATTATTATTTTGTAATTTTATTTTAACCTACAAACACATAAAAAATGAACTGATGATACATTGTCTTCTTTTTAAATTTCTGGGTAAGGTATTACTTAAGGATCACACCACATGACACGGATGAATATAACGCTCCCCTTTCATACCCATCCATACTCATAATAGAAGAACATGTCAACAATCTATTTTTTTTAAATATCAAAATGATTCATTAATCCTTTTTGAAAAATAAATATGATTCACAAAGATTGGAAACATGAAAACCATGGGTTGCCTCCCATGCAATGCTTTTGTTTAACATCGTTATCCCAACATGGATCCTAAATCTATTAATTTTTTCCTGGTTCATAGGTCAGATCAGTTAACTCAACCCCTGTTTTATATTTATTGAATGATTCAATGAATGGTTTTAACCTATGACCATTGACCTTGAAAATGTGACTACTTGTGGGATCCTTAATCTCTACTTCCCCATGGGGGTACACATGATGCACTATGAATGGACCTGACCATCTAGACCTTAACTTTCCCAGGTGTAAATGAAGTTTCGAACTATACAAGAGCACAAATTTTCCCGGTTAAAAGTGTTTAACTTTGAGATTTCTAGATTGTTAGGCTTGAACTCTAGCTTTATTTATCCTTGAATTTTAATAAGCCTCTATCCTAAGTTCCTCAAGTTCATTAAGATCTAATTTCCTCTTTGCTTCGACCAAAGAAATGTCAAAAATTATTTTTTTATTGCCCAAAATGCCTTATGCTCAATTTCAACAGGTAAATGGCATGCTTTTCCATAAACCAACCTATATGGTGACATTCCTAGGATTATTTTTAATTCTATAAGATATTCCCAAAGAGTATCCAAGAGTTTCTCAGACCAAATTTTCCTAGAGGGATTGACAGTTTATTTTAAATCTACTTAATCTCCCTATTCACTAACTCAACTTGACCAATGGTTTTAGGATGGTACGTAGTGAAAACTTTATGAGAAATACTATACTTATACATTAGTGAAGAGAATGGGTGGTTGCATAAATGGGTTCCTTGATCATTAATTATAGCCCTAGGAATTCCAAATCAAGAAAATATATGCTCTTTCAGAAATTGGATCACAACATGATGGTCATTAGACTTGGTGGGAATGGACTCAACCTATTTAAAGACATAATCAATAGCTTAGAGGATTTAGAGGTATCCCCTAGAGTTCGGGAAGGGTCCCATGAAATCAATTCCCCAACAATCAAAGATTTAAATGATCAGAATGGGAGTGCGGGGAATTTGATTCCTTTTGGTGATGGATCCTAATTGTTGACACTGAGGACAACTTTTTCAGAATTGGAAGGAATCCTTAGTGAGGTTAGTCCAGTAGAAACCACTTTGTAGGACCTTTGTAGTAGTTTTCTTTGTGAAAAATTAGCCTCCACATGCCTCTCCATGATAAAATTTTAGAATGGACTCTTGCTCAGAATCGGGAACACATCTCCTAATGATTTGATCAGGACAAAACTTGAAGAGGTAAAGATTATCAAACATATAGTGTTTGACATCAGAAATTAATTTCTTCTTAGCTTGGGTCCCAAGGAATTTTGGAATGTCACCCATAACCAAATGTTTTTCTATGTCAGCATACCATGGGAAATCACTAACATAATAGAGGTGCTCATCGGGAAATGAATCAGACACAGAAAGGTGATGTGAGTTGTCTTTGAATTCCATCCTAGAGAGGTGATCAGCTATAATATTTTCAACACCCTTTTTATCCTTAATGTTTAAATCGAACTCTTGAATAAGAAGGACCCACCTAATCAATCTATCCTTGACATCTTGTTTTTGGAAAATGTATTTTAGGGATGAATGGTCTGTGAAGTCAATGATGGGTGATCCTAAGAGATAAGACCTAAATTTCTCTAAGGCAAAGACAACAACAAGAAACTCTTTCTCAGTAATGGTGTATTTTATTTGTGCATCATTTAAATATTTTCTTGTATAAGCAATGACACATGGAGTTTTCTCACACCATTGTCCTAAGACGACTCCTATAGTGAAGTCACTCGCATCACACATGAGCTCAAAAGAAAGTTTCCAATTTGAAGATTGCATGATATGTGGAGAGATAAGAGCTGAATTGAGCGAAGATAATGATTCCTTACAGCTTTTTGTCCATAAAAATGAAGCATATTTCACCAATAGAGCACAAAGTGGTCGAGAAATAGAGCTGAAATTCCTAATGAACCCTCTATAGAAATCATCATGTCTTAAGAAGTACCTCAATTCCTTAAAAATTTTAGGAGAGGGAAGGTGATGAATGATGTCGAACTTAGCTTTATAAACTTCAATACCTCTACCAGATACCAGATAACCTAGAACAAGTCCTTTCTTTACCATGAAATGGCATTTTTACCAATTTAGGATGAGATTATTATCCTCACATTTTGATAAAACCCTTTCAACATTGAGAAGACATCCCTCAAAATTATCCCCAAAGATGGAGAAGTCATCCATGAAGACCTCTAAACAACCCCCCACCATGTCCAAGAATATTCCCATCATGCATTGCTGGAAGGTACCAGGAGCATTACATAACCCAAAGGGTATGCGCTTGAAGGAAAAAGTGCCAAATGGACAAGTGAAGGTTGTTTTCCCTTGATTCTCTAAGGAGACCTCGATTTGATTATACCTTGATAATCCATCTAGGAAGCAATATAATTGATGACCCACCAATCACTCGAGGACTTGATCAATAAAGGTCAAGGGGAAATGGTATTTCTTGGTACAAGAGTTGAGCTTCCTATAGTCAATACAGACTATCCATCCACTACTGACCCTTGTGAGGAGAAGTTCACCATTCTCATTGGTTATCACAATGATTCTAGATTTCTTTGGGACAACTTGAATTGGGCTTACCCACTCACTCTTAGCAATGAGGTAGATGATACTCACTTTCAAAAACTTAAGAAGTTCTTTCCTTACCACATCCATAAGATTAGGATTGATTCTCCACTGAGGTTGATGACATGGTTTGGATTCAGATTCAAGAACAATCCTATGAGTTTCAATGGGTGGGATAATCCCATGAATATCAGAAAGGGTCCATCCAATTACTTTCTTATGCTTTCTTAGGACATTTAGAAGCATCATCTCTTGATTAGATTCAAGAGAGGAAGAAATGACAACAGGAAATGCTCGATTGTCCCCTAAGAAGTGATGAAGGCAGGACCTTAAATTTGAGATCATATTGGCTATCACTTTCCTAGAAAGGATGAGACTTTGTATTGAACTCAGTTTATTTGTCTATATTTCTTGACAGAATTGGTTCCTTGTGAACAGAATTTTCATCCAATAATTTGGCCAGATCAGTGTCATGAATGGGTATGGACTCAATGTTATTGATTTCACTAATGGTATCATTGATTAGTGATTCAAGAAAATCATACATATAGCTATCTAAAATAGATTCAAGCTAAGGAGACAAATTTACCTCACGTGAACAAAGAAAATCAATCTCTTCTTGAATTAATCTTCCTTAAGTAATCCCTTGACGTTTCTCGAGTTCACTATCAACACTACCAATCCAATTAACCTTATGGATCTCTTCATCATCCCCAATTTGAGAGTTTTCATTGTATATGTTCAAGTCTAGACTCATGTTTCCAAAGGTGATGGTCATGTTCCCATTTCAGACTTGGATAGCAGAGTTGATTGTTGCAAGGAAGGGACGACCAAGGATGATTTGGGTTTGATCCCTAGGACCTAAGATTGGGTGATTTTCAAGGATAATGAATTCAGTTGGGTAAATGAAAATTTCAACTTTCACCAAAACATCCTTTAAGACCCCCTTTGGAACTTGAACACTACTATCAGCAAGTTGAATAGTGACAGATGTGGGTTGGAGTTCTTTGAGTCCTAATTGACAATACATGGTATAAGGAATGAGGTTCACACTGGATCCTAGATCACAAAGGGCTTTGACAACTTTGTTCTCTCTTAACTCAACATTGATGTATGGAAACCCTGGATCTTTCAAATTTAGAGGAATGGTCCCTTGAATGGTGGTACTCACATTAGTATCCAAAAGGACTTGGTTTTTATATGAAAATTTCATTTTAAAAGTGCAAAAGTCCTTAAGGTACTTTGAGTAGGATGTAATGGTTTGGATTGCATCAAGAAGGGGGATGTTCAACTTAACCCGAGAGAAGATTTCCCTCAAAGTATCATTCAGTTCCAGTTTAGTTTTTCCTCTCATGCGTTGAGGAAAAGGAGCAGGTTGTTTGATTTTTTGGTGTGGTTGTAGTTCCTTCACATTCTCATTAGGGTTTTCAGAATCTATGGGGGTTATTTATCATTTTCATGAGTTTTTTGAATGTTTTAATGGTTCTGTAATGGCTTGTTCAGGTTTCTCAATGGATTTCCCACTTCTTAAAACAATTACTGCTTTGAGTTGTTCATAACTGGATTCTCCCCTTAAATTTGAGGATGGTACCACCTAAGTAGGCATGGGTGCCTTCCCGATTTTAATGGTTTTTAGTTCATGTTTAAGGGATGTGACTTCTGAGTTCATTTTCTCCATTTGTTTACACAACTTCTCAAGGATTAGAATAGGGATAGTTTGAGTAGGGGCTTGTGTTGGTTGGTTTATCCTAGCAGGATACTTTGGATGTTGGATTGTTTGTTTCATGGGTTGTTGGTATTGGATAGGAGGGTGTTGGTATTGTATTTGTTGTGGTCAGAACTAGTTATGGTTTTGAAAATTTTGTGGAGGGTAGGGGTTTGGTCCCTGTGGCTAACTAGGTTGTTGGTTGGGTTGTTGGTTATCTTTCTAACAGAATCCTGGATGGTCATTGTACCTTGTATTGAAAGTGTTTTGGTATTGTGACTTCTGAAAGTTCAGAGCATTGACCTCTGCTGGTGGTCCTCCTAAAATAACATCTTTAATAGAAGGTATGTTTGGGAAGTTGTCAGTCTTGTGGTCATGTTTTTCACAAATTGTGAAAACAGGGTCAACAGTTTGAATTTCATGGACCTTTTTAAGATCGATCTCCTCGACCTTCCTAATGAGTGCAACAAGTTTTTTCCTAAGGCTTTACTCCTCCCTAAGTGTTTTAATTCCACCAGAATTGGGTGGCTTCTCATAGTAAGGTGATGTTCCATATGTTTTATTTTGTTCAGCAAGGCTTTCAAGATACTCAAAAGCATCATTTGGGGCTTTGTTTTTAAAGGTCATATTGCACATCATGTTAATGAATTGTTTATTCCCCAGGCCCAACCCTTCATAGAAAATTCTCACTTGTTCAAGAATAGAAAACACATGGTTTGGAACCATGTTTAGGGTGTCTTTGAACCACTCCCATGTTTTATAGAATAACTCTCCCTCTTTTTCAAAAAAGTTTTGGATGCACTTTTTAAGTGCAATTGTTTTGTGGTGGGGAAAATATTTTTTGTAGAATTCTCTTTATAATTGGTCCCAAGAGTTTATGGATGATGGTCTCAAATAGTTTATCCAATTTTTAGCTTGATCCTTTAAAGAAAAATAAAATATCCTCATCTTAGCTAATTTTAGTTGATGTGGGGGACACATGGTTTCTACAATGTCATTGAACTCCTTAACGTGAAGGTAAGGCATCTCAGACTCCATTCCATGGAATGTGGGAAGGTGGTTTAGGACATGGGGTTTAAATATGTAGTTGGAATCTCCTAGGGAATTTTGTATAATTCATTAGGGTGCATTGGTCTAGAAATACGTGAGGTAGTCATTCATGGTTTGATCGACCGCATTCCCTAAGTTTGGGGCTGCCACATTTGGATTTCCATTTTGGTTCCCACCTGGGTTTATGAGTTGGTTTCTTTGAACACCTTCCATTTAAATTGGATCAATTTTTAAATCTGGAGTATTAGGAAGATTAGGATCTAATGGAAAGATATCCCTTGGTATACTTGACTCCCCAACCCCAAGACTATCTACCCTAACTAGATGGTTTGATTGGTCATGGACAAAAGAAAAAAAAACGAGAAAGGGAAAATATAAGAGAATTTGGGTGAGAATAGAAGAAATGGGGGAGAATATAATGGGTTTTGAGATGACTTACTTGGGTCTCCAGAAATGGTGCCAAAATTTTGTCTCGCCCAAATTTACCCAAATTTTTAAGGTTAAGCGGTCAAATGTAGAGTAACTTGGGTTGTCGATTCCTCAGAGACCTAAGAAGAAACCTATAGACACGCAAATTCTATGGACTGATTTTGGCTATTAAGTGTACAACTTTGGGTTGATTTTTGATAGGTTTAAGCAAGAACTACATGACTTAAGTGAATTCAAATTATGAGAAGAGTTGATCCTAGGTTATTATAAGGGGTGGATTGGATCAAATTCCTCTTTAGCGATTTCAATTTATTATATTTGAGATGAGTTCATTCAAGGAGATCAAACAACTTCATCACTTACTAGTTCATACCAATACAATCTAATAATAATCACATATACACTTGGAGGATCATGTTTATTAGCACTCCAAGGTAAAGTTTCATATTAATACTTGAAGTGTGTAGCCTTAAAATTCAATAAGGATGAAGAAGTTTTAAAATCATCAAATAAAAATCACATTTAAAAGAAGTGATTAGAGATTAATGGAGTGATAAATAATATTCAATCCAAACCCTTGATACTCCCTTGGATCAACCCATAAGTGTATTATCCCTCCATTGATCCTATGATCTTAATGGAAGCGGGAAGTAGACTCATGAGGGAGGAATTGAAGGAAAAAAAAACAAAAACAAAGCAACAAACACTCCATCGTTGTATGATAAATATCACTAGGTTTGGTGTGAATAAATTTACACCATGAAGAAATGGTATCAACGTGTTAATAATAAGAACAGAAAATGAGAATAAGAATAAGTTTTATAAGAAAACTAAAGTGATTCGAATAACTTACAATTGAGGAAGAACATTACAAAGGAAAAGTGGTAGCATAACATTACAATTAAACAAATCACCAAAGATGATAAACTAATCCATCAACACTGCCTTAAATAGAAATTTCAAGAGTCTTGGGTTGAGATACCAATAGTACAAAGGATCCCACTTGAGTATGGGTAGGCCTAGGGTGGTGTAAAGTAAGGGAGAGGAGGCTTTTCCACCCTTGACCCGAAGTTGCAGCCAGCTTGCATCAACTGGACAGAGGGGACTCTATGACCTACTATATGGCCGAATTGGAGTGGGACATAGAAGAAAAAGATTAATATCAGGATTTCTCCTAGATCTATGAAAATTTTCATCCCAAATTAATATGTGGTTGCCGATATATGATTAAATTGGTGGGATGTTTTTCTAGGCTGCAGAATTTGGCCTATAATTTTATCTCCAACTTGGGATGAATGAAACTTCATTAAAACATCCAAATTAGATCTTGTAAATATTTTATTAAATGTTCCCCATGATGTCCTATATCTTCAGTTAAATTTTGAGAATCATTGGGCTTGGATAGTGTCCGCTACAGTCTCTTTATTGGGCTGATGTCTAGTTTACATTGCCCAGAATGTTGATGGTTCAAGGCCAACTTTGGTGGTCTTATAATGTGAATCTTCAAGTGTTCTAATAACATGAATTGTTACTTATAGAATGGGAGACCTGAAAATAAAATATAAAAATAAAATAAATGCCATTTTTTATTTTATGAGGTGTTAAAAAATGTACCATGTAATAGTGCATTTTAAGAAGGACTTACAATCATAATGTGAAATGATGTTTAAAGTGTAAAATGAACTAAAAATGGTGTTTATGATTAATAAAACACATGAATATTATAATATAAATAATGAATATTAGCCTCTTTCAGTGTCTAATTACATCTCCATAAGCTTAAAGATAGACAGGGTGGTCTCTATCCAAGACTCAGCAGCCTGCAGACCGCCATCCCCTGAAAAGGTGAGAGAATGTTGTAGCTGGAACTAACGAGTTAGATCAGCCATTCTAGGTGCATATCATGGAGCACCATGCATAGAATACATCAAACATATAAAACTATCATTTACTTTGACATCGGTGCCCAGATAAGGTATAGAAGGCAGTGCCTCAAGTGGCACTCCTGACGGTAAGACTGGCAGCTCAGGGCCCACCACGTCTGGAGCATGGTCATCGCCACCTTCCCGGCATACAACACAAGGACTTAACGACAAAAATGGTCTATAAATTCGAAGAACATGCCTCTGAAAAAACTTAGAAGAATAAAGATAGCATCACTAGAAGAAACTGAATGTAAGGAAACTCATTATACAAGGAATACTACCCCAAATACCTGCTTAGATGACCAGGTATTGGTAAGTTCTTAGATATTTGTTTTAGGGGTTCCAATAGATGAAGGGTAAATAGTATTGTGCCTCATCATTTATTGGAAAACATTTCATTTCATTTTATATTTAATTACTAGGTTCACTTTTTTACCTTTCATAAATATGACAAGGTGGGATAAGAACATACAAACATTCCATTTTTATGTTTTCATTTACTTATAACTTATATCAAAGTTCATTTTAAATGATTTGTTCATCTTAGTGAATCAGTTCCCATACTCCTTATCATTGAGAATAACACCCATTTGAATTTTTAATTAAAGGCTTGATTTAGTTAATTACTCGTTCCATCCCACGAGGGCCTATAACACCTCATGAATTGAAATAAGCAATCACTTAATCACATCCCAAAATTAGCACAAGCATATATACAAGAAAGTCTCACTCATCAATCACAATCATAACAAGCAATGAAAAGTAGTGAAATTCACCTATATAGCATGGTAATATGCATGACATGTGAATTCTAGGTGCCTATATGATGCATGTAACAATGATCCTTACGCTCATATCATCAGGCCAAGGATAAAATAAAATCTCAAATAGAAGAATAATCAGCAACACCACGTAACATGTGTGTCACCCAATGGTGAAATGATATCAACTATAATAGGAAAAAACAAAACAACAATTATAATTTGGGAAACTCAGCCTTTACCCCGAACATGGGTTCGTGACACCAAAGCATGACTTATGACTAAGTCCCAAGCATTCCTAATCTCCTGACTATTGTCTTCAAATAGTAAAGAAATAAAGGAAACCCCTCTCATACCACTTTGTGAAGTCCCAGAACCGAATGCAACTTAGGAGGTGCCTCAATCCCGGTGGGCCACATGGCTTCAAGCGCATCCCCCCAAAAGCCAGAGGCTGCCAACTAGAAGTGAGGGACTAGGGTGTGTCTATGGGGGGGACTATTCCCCCACTACTAGAGTGTCACACCCCGACCATAGACACCTATTGTTTTATTCTTTTCTCGGTCCCGCGCCTTTAGGTAGAGTTGGGTTTAGGTCTGGGTTTGAAGTTTTTGAATCTTTGATGTTTTCAGTGGGTCTTGGGCCAGTGCACAGTCACCGCACTACTAGCAGTCACTGCACATTCAGTTCGGGTGGGTGCGAGGTCACTGCACCGCTAGTAGCAATCGTGCATTCAGATCTGGTGGTTGCGCGGTTGCCCAACCGTTTAGATAAATAATAAAATTAAAAGAATGAATTAAATTGGAAAATAATAATAAATAAATAAAGTAAAGTAGGTTAAAATAAATTAAAAATAATTTTATAAAATGTTTAATAATAATAAAAAAATAATTTATAATATTGTTGTTGTTGTTGTTGTTATTATTATTATTATTATTATAGGTTAATAGAAAAAAAAGTAAACCCTAGTCTACCCCGTCGCCCCCCCCCTGTTTCCCATCGCGCCACCTGGGTCTCCCCTGGGTCCTCCATCCCTGCCTACGCGAGTCGCCCTCCCTGCCCATGACCTCCTCTTCCTAGCATCCTACGCATAGCCACCCAACCCCCTTTCTTTTCTCCACCACGTGACAACACCCCCGACCACCCTCCTGATGCGCCGACCGACCCGCGGAGCTGTCCTGGTTCGAGCGGCGCCCGACCATGCGCCCTCCAGTCGAACGGTCCAAGCGTGCGACCAAAAATCCCGACAGCGGCCCCTGCTCCCTTGACCTGCATCAAGATGGAGACCCGACAATGCCCTTACCCACTCGGTTTCTTCCCCACTAGACTCCTCCTTGTGTCGCCCCACTACGCCAGACCTCTTCCTTCCCCTTTCCATCCTGCGCTCTGGTTAGGCTGCCTCCGGCCAGGCCCCGCTCCAGCTTGTCCTCTCCCCCCTACATTCTAGCCTTACCACCTCCGGCCAGCCGTGCTCCGACCCTACTTCACCCCTCCTTCTGCTCGACCTGTAGCATGTCGTAGCCCCACCCCGACCTCCTTCTATTCGTCCGTCCCATGCTCCGGTAACCCGCTGCTCTGACGCAATCCCCTCACTGGTTTTCGGACCATCATCGCCATTTGAGGTGATAGTTTGATTAGCATTGTAGGGTTTCACACTTTCAGTTTAGTGTCGTATTTGTGTTTGAAGTCCTGTTATTGTATTTGTAGTGAGGATGATTACTTGGATGAAATCTCGGCTTGCCGTGTGTTTTCAAGGTTTCCACCACCATTCAAGGTGATGTTTTTCATCTGTCATCTTGTTGCACACTTTTTTAGGTTGTGTTTATTTTTTTGAGTCCCTGATGTTTAATTGGTTGTATGCTAGTCCTTGCCGCACTGACTTTGATTGCTGAATGTTGTTAAGGTGCGGCGATAATCTTCAGGTGCGCGCATGCATTTTTTTCCCAGGTATGAATATGTGTATAAATATATGTATCTTCTGTGTGCGTGTTCCCTCATGGTGCAGGGAACACGTGCATCAGTTCAATGATATATATGTGTATATATATATATATGGAAGTGCGTGCGTGCAAGCGAGCTACTGTTTGAGTTAGAAAGCATGGCGTGACCATTGTTTGGGGTAGTTGTTTCCATCATTTCTCTCTTTCCCAAGTTTTCCATAGCCACTTGCATGATTTTATTTAATTTATAAATGTTATGCCCACCCTTATAATCCTGATAGTTTATTCATTTCAATTTTTCTTTGTTGGTTAAAAGTGTTAAAAATAGCTTTAAAATAGTTCCTTGGTTATGTGTTGGTGTTTCCATGACCTTGCTTCCAGTTTTAAACCATTTAATATTTGTGTGTTCTTAATCAAATCTTCGATTATGTTTCACACCTCTATTTTGTTTGTAGTTAACTTATGAAAGTGTTTTCCTGTTGAAATATTTGATCAAAAATGGATTTTTGGATGCTCTTCTAATAATGCACATGTTTATACCTTTCCAACTTGGTTAGAACTAACTGCCTTTATCTGCAAATGGTACTGTTGGATGTTTTGAGTGGTGTTTGCTGGTAGAAACATTTTATGAAACTTAGAGTTTTTGTAGAAATGATTTCACATCTCTTTGAATTGGTATTTTTCTCGAATCCTTGGTTTTATAAGTGTTTCTTGTTTTCTAAATGATGTGGGTCTCTTTGTGCGGTTCCTTAAATTGGTTTGAATAGAAATCCATGAGTATATGCCTGTTTGGCTTTTGGTGTATATATTTGTTGAGTTTGTGGTGTAAGTCAACACTTGGTTTGTTTTTTTATAAAACTGAATGTAGTATCACTAAATACTTTTATTGCAATGCTTTGAAACTTAAAACATAAGGGCCCCTTTGGCTTTTTAAATACAAAAGTGGTTTTTAGAGCTGTTTTAGAAGAGTTTGTGCAATGTTTTCATAAAGGCATTTGATTATGTAAAACCAGAGGCCCGATTTATAACTCCAAGTGTTTAATAAAGTAGTTTTGATAACCGAATGATGTGATGGCCCAGTTGGCACTTTGTATTTTTGACATGTATGCATATATATAAGTATGAGGGATGCTCCTATCTAGGGTAATCCTTTATGGGTGAACGCATAGGAAGCATCCGTGTTTGGGGTAGGCAAGTGCGGTGAGATGAGTCACGCGTGCGAGGGCCTTCCTACTTACACAATATTATTATAACCACCATGGGTTCCTGGGAGTCTTTTAGATGATTGAGTGACGATTGCTGACCAACCCTGATTAGATGGGTTGGTACCCCCTGGATTTGTTGTTAGGCCAGGTGGGCTTTGCCACTAGATTGGTCAGTTAGGGCGGCCAGTTGGTTATAGACTTAGGAGCTTCACCATACGCTGGCAGGTGGTTCCGAAACTGAGTACGTCCAGAGGTCATATAGGGATGTTTAGGATCACCCATAGTTACTGGATTATTTACATTGCTTGTTTACTTTTCGTTGCACTATTTTATTTTCAGTTTGCACTTTTTACTTGTTTTACTCTAGCCCAGCTTTGGTATTTTTCTGTTTTGGATTTCATTAATAATGTGACAAATGATTTTGGGAAATAATGTGTAGCGTGTGTTGGGTTTTTAAATGAGAACAACATGTTGCATATTTTAAAATGTGAAAAACCTACTTTTATATTTGTATTTCAAACTTGTGTCAGTGGACTATTTTGGAAAAGAGAATTGTTGGATTAAGTGGTTTATTCTTGGCATCCCTACTAATCATCTCGGTGCTCACGCCTATTATATCTTTCCAGTTGCAGGTTCAGTTTCTCGTGCAGGTTCTTGGTTCAATTGCTCAATGTTGGAGCAATGTGGTCTTGAGTTGGGTGGTGATCTAGGAGGTCACAAGGAGGTATGTTCGGTTTTATTCTCTTTTCGCTACTAGTTTTTATATTTATCATCAGTTTTTTTATCTGTTTATCTTTTGATCATGGGCCAAATCGTTCCCAATAGTTGAATTTTGATCCTCGACACTGGTTGCTAGCCCGTGGGGACCGGGAACGCCCTTCAGGTCATGTCAGGGTCGACTCGGGTGACCGGATCAGGGTCGACTCGGGTTGGTTCGTGAAAAAATGGTATTAGATGGGCCTTTTTTATTTGGGGTGTCTGGTAGAAGGAGATTAGAACTGTCGGGGCTCAGGAGGTAGGTTACGGGTCGGTGCCTGATCACCACCGCCCACGACAAGACCTGAGTTACCAGGGGCAATCTGGGATTTGAGTCTTTTGTCTTTGGTTATTTTGGATTGAGGGATGACAATGGGGGAGAATTGGTTCACGTTGCGGCCTCACATGGGGTGGTGACCCACGTGGAGTCCAAGTGCCCGGTTTAAGGTCCTCTTAGCGTTATGCCTTGACTGGGGCATGAGTCACCACCATGTTGCCGGGTTAGGCATAGACACTAGTTCCTCACTCCGATGGTTTATAGTCGGTTGTGTATCATTTTGAACTCAATTTATGTAAGTGTGTGTTAAAAATAAAAGTGATTTCGAAAAAATAAAAAAATAAAAATAAAAATGTGATTTCTTCCAAATTGTTTTCAAAATTAATAAAGTGTATTTTTAAAGAGAAAGTGTATCAGTTTGGAAAACTTCGTATGTGTTTGGATTTAGTAAGTAAAATAAGTGTTTGAACCTTGGCACTCCTTATGGAGGGTCACACGTGCATGGGTATGTACAGAGAGTGCGTGGGGGGCACTGGTTCACAGATGGTGTGAGCAAGATTGAATGAACACACATGTGACGGTTCATAAGGTTCCATATATGAGTTTTTAAAATTTTAAGGGAATAACGGTTTTGGAAAAGTGATTTTTGCTTGTGTTTGTATACGATTGGATTATGGGCCTGTTTCTCTTGGCTTGTGTTGTTTCTTTGATTGAGTTTTGGATTGATGTTGGTTTCAATGTTGTTTTTCGTGTTATTATGAGTGTGCCGCCCAGAAAGCCTCTAAAAGTTGTTAATGAGTTATGCCCAGTTCCTAGTTCTTTTTGTGTGTTGCCTGCTTATCGAGGTAATAAAAGTCTGTTAAAGGCAGTTTTATAGTTTATAAAGATAGTGTGTCTTCGGGTTGTCGGTAAATCCTAGGGTAGTTAAGGTTCGTACCGTCATAGAGTTATTTTAGGGTTCAGTTATAGACTAGTAAAGGTGGGATGTATTATCATCGCTAGAGTCTCGGGGGTAGTTAGTGGGGGTCGGCTCTCGTGAAGGTTCCCCATCTGGAAAGGAGTTTATACTGGAGGAACCTGTCTCCAAGAATCTATCTTCATCTGTACCGACTCCCAGTTTGTTGGACCGTTCTCATGCATGCCACTAGAGTGGATGGTTCAGGCATTCTAAGTCGCCTTGTCGCATCCCTCCGAAGTCTTGCCATTGTGTGGCTGTTCAGGCCACCGGTGAGAGTTCTAAAAGAAGTTTTGTTTGGGAGGAAGGAGTTAGGGACTAGAGGATGAAAATGCTTGAATGTGAGGCAGGAGATGCTTCAGTCATCAGGGCCCCAACCACAGGTCTTGGGGTGAAGCTCGCGCACAGTCAGGAGTTGTCAAGGGTGTGTGGAACATTAGATCAGATCATGTTTTCAACTTCAGATGGAAATATCCAATGTTTTCTTGTACAATTCTTGTCGCCTTTGTAAACTCATCCTCGTTGTTGTGGTGTGATGAGATCATTGTACCGCAATCCAAGTGGCCTCATCCGCTCTAAATGTGGCATTTAAATTATTTGTATTCCTTCAAGGGTGTTGGTCCTGTGAATAGCAAGCCCATTCTGATTCTGATTTGGTCTCAATTGCATTTGTCAGGGGAATGTTTGGTTTCATGAATTAATGGGTGGTGTTTCTAGGTCCCTTATTAGTTCGAGAACCTCTCCATGTGTTTTCCTTCAGCGTGTTTCAGTTTTTTAGGGGATTCCTCCGTCCTGGTGCCCCGATGTGTTCGTTTTCCCCGTAATGGTTTTAAATGCTAGTGGTGGAGTTGTTCTGTTAGCATTGAGGTGGGATGAGTTTGGTTCGGGAGTTCCCATGTTTCCCTCTGGGGGTGGTTTGTTCGGGATTCAAGGGTTTATGTATTAGTGAATTCTTGTGGTGGGGAGAACCCTCTCATGTTCTTCCCTCAATCTCGGGAAGCGGACTTCTTTAATTTGGTCAGGTGTGACGTTTGTTGGGAATGATCACCTTGAGGATCTCAGTTCTATATGATTTTGTCTGGTTATGAACTCAAGTTGTGTCAACTGTTGGTTCAGTGACTTTCTGGGGGCAGAAAGTGTCTGTGGTGGGGAGAATTGTCACACCCTGACCACGGAAGCCTATTGTTTTATTCTTTTCTCGGTCCCGCGCCTTTGGACAGAGTTGGATTTGGGTCAGTGTTTGAAGTTTTTGAAGCTTTGATGTTTTCGATGGGTCTCGGGCCAGTGCGCAGTCACCACACTATTAGCGGTCACCACGCATTCGATCCGAGTGGGTGCGCGGTCACCGCACTGCTAGTAGCGATCATGCGTTCGGACCTGGTGGTTGTGTAATGCCCTGACCCCAGTTACCCAGAGTCAGTGTATTATTACATAACATTGGCATGATCATAAAAGATCAAGTCTCTAAAGACCTATTAGTTTAGTAGCCTTGGAAACACTAGATACATTCATAAAGTTTACATTATATAATAAAGTGAAAACTACAACAACATCTTGTCTCCACACTCATATCCTCTTATACTATCCCTGCAGGTCATTCATAAAATACTTCTTCACATCCTGGGAAAAATAAAACATTGAAAGGGGTGAGCTCAGAAGCTCATTAAGGATAACAATATAGTGGAAACTTTCATAAATAAGCATAAACATTTAAGACAATGTATAACTAAAACAAAAGCCTTTTAAACTTGAATTTCAGCATAATATGGAAAAGATAAAATGAAATAATCCCATTTACTTATTCAAATGGATATTATACTAGTCTAATAATCACATTTAATATTAATAACCACTTTCATAATGATGGAATGCATAATTCCAGACTATCATAACCATATAGTCAAGGCCTCATGCCAAGACTACAAATAAGATTTTGTCAAGGCCTTGTGCCAAGACACTAGTTTGTCTCATGTGACCTACTGATGCATCAAGGAGCTATAGCAGGCTCCACCCATCACTTACTAAGTCCAATTCATTCCTCATATGAAAAGGTTGAAACATAATCTGAACATTTGTATTAAAACTAGCATACGAAATGTCAACATTTTAACCACAAACCATTAATGGTATAAAAATAGCACATCCACAGTCAAACACAACTCATTAAATACAATATGGAAGATTTTATTTTAATAGATCAACCTCAATAGAGAATAATTAATGATATTGACATAGATTAAAATAATCATCAAAACTATTTGAGAGAAATGTCCCCCTTTTTCTTGAAAACATTTAAAAGTCACACTATTTGTCAAGAAGCCATTTAAAAATAGATTTTTGAATCAAAGTGTCCCATACCACTTTTAAACTTTTAAAAGGATTTTTAATTCTAAAACTTTAATGTCCATATCAATAAATATTAAAAACCATTTTTAAAATATGGACACTGATGAGAAATATTTAGAATAATAAATCTTTAAAACATTTTAAAATGATATTTTAGTTAGAGTTCCTAACCAAAAGAGAGACACTTGAATACAAATAATTGAGGTAATCAAAAATTTATAATATCATGAGAATAAAGGGATTCATGATATACTATGTCAAAGTACATTATATACACCATATAAAAGTGAATTGGTGTATAACAACAAAGAAGTCTCAATGGAATGTAAATTGAGATGAAATCTATTATAAAGACCGCATCATCATGTTAAGGATAAATCAACGACATAATTATGTGTGACAAATATAAATACACTCAATATGATTGGATATTTAGTGTAAATAAATCATAGGACATTCACACATATTCTTGTAAAAACAACACCAATGAATTGGATATTTAACTCAACAAATGAAGATTGAGTTAAAATTACTCTTATCAAGTTCATAGCGATGACTTGAGAATTTATCAATGGAGTGATTATGTGTATCAAAAGAATATCCACGGAAAGGGGAGTGGAAATTATGATATAAGAAAATGAATAGTGATTCCACACATAATCTTGGAGTAATAATCAATGAAGTATGCGTAAAGCCGAATGAGTGGAAATTGAAATTTCAAATTCTCTTATCGATTTGGTAAATTACGAAACATACACCCATGAAAGAAGGATCATAAAATGATGATGTAAATATCTATAAATTAAAGTATATTACACAATGAATACAATCATGGGCTGTACACACACCACATGCAATAAATAAGTGGTGAATAATGGTAATCTCACGGAATTAAAAGTGAGATAAGAAACCCCTTACTTTGTACTTTTTCCTTGGTCGAGGGTAGTTTAACCTCCTATATAATGGTGAAATAATTGTTATTGAATTATAAAAGAATAATATACATTAATATGATATCATATATGATCTTTTAACATTGATTTTTTGATAATATCTTAGTATTATCGTCGTTTCGGGTGTTAACGAATTCTTTTTCCTTTATATTATTTGTTATGTGAGACATATTTTTTATGGATGAGATGTATCTTATTCATATCCAAAATGATATAAGGTCTATAAACATTATTTTTAATCATAAAATGAAATTTATTCTTGAATGGATATGATGGGGAATGAATCTCATCGCGTTCGTGGAGACGGTAATCCGTACGTACGTACGAGCGACAATATCATTATTTTGATATTAAAAAATATATAATTGGATGATATATCATATATAAAGAATAATTATCATGTTATATTTATTATTTACATGAATTAAATGTCATTATTATACCCATCCAAATAATAATATATTGAATAACAATTACACCGCGACGTGGAGACGGTAGGCCGTACGTACGCACGTATGGTGACATGTCATTCAATGGATGGATAGAATAATGAATATGGTTGTACCATATTTATAATAACATCACATTATATAGAATATACCAGATTTATTATTTTATAATGGAAATAACAAAGAAAGAAGAAGTGGAAGAATAAAGGAACTTGAAAGAGGGTGGTGAAATCATTACCTCTTCTTCGGGTTCTTCCTTTTGATTTGATAAAAAGGGTTTCTTAAGTTGGATTTATGACCAAAGTATGTCCTCTAGGATGAATTTAGGGAAGTTGAGAGTATATTTGGGTAGTTTTTGGATGATCCAAATGGATTTGAAGGTGTGAAATTGAGAGAAGGGGGAGTGCCTTTTTATAAGAGGGGTGAGGGGCACCTTAGGAAAATCTAGAAATATTATTTTATAATAAATTCATATTCAGTTTATAATGGCTCAAAAGTGTATTATTTAAAGGATAAGGTGGTGATAGGTTGAAAAATGCTCAAACAATAGGTTTTAGATAGGTTTGGGTCACTATATTGACCTTAACTTTTAGATTTAACTCTTAGTTAAATAGTTTGACATTTACCATGTCTCTTTGTATTTTTATATTATATAGTTAATAAACTTACTATAAACTTCCAATCGACCCCCAAGTGGTCCATTAATAATAAAAATATCATTATATAAGTCATTTTACCGAAAATTATATTTTTAGGAATAGAATATCAATTAATAATATAATATTTGTTTTAAAAACTCCTTTATGTCAATTTTGACACTATTTAATAATTGATTTTTTAAAGTATTGTCAACTTTATTAATTCGAAAAAAATTCATTTAATCAATCCTAAAATTTAATATTAACCAATAAGTTTTTTTTATGTCATCAAAACTTTCAAATTATATTTATTTTAACATTTATAATACTAATTATTTGATTCTTTCATTAATAAGGAAAATACTGCATCATTATTGTGTCATAAATAAATTTAATTATTCAATGTCTAAAAATTATAAATAAAATACCATTATGTAGGAAATATTTTTATATTTCTAATGAATATTTATAGTCGAAAATATAACATATATAACCCTATGTAAAAATTGTTTTTCTAAAAGATATATGCTTCTGTCATTTTTGTATTTACTTTAACTTAATTAATATAAAGTGTCCTTATCACTTACAAGTGGATCCATGGGGTCCCAAAATCGTCCCAAATATTCCCATGGTCTTACATGTATCAACCAATAGTGTTAGGACATGTTTTAGGGTAATTTATTATTATTATAATATTATTTTTTCCCTTATTTACCGGATCTACCCTTTAACCATGATAAATAAAATATTTACCGAAGTAATTATTCAAAATGTCTAAAAATAAAAGTTACCTATTTACGCAATTTGGACCTACTAATTATAAATATGGAATCCATTTTTCTAAATTCAAAACACATAAGTGGCAGAAATTAATTTAAAATTAATTCCCGCTGTCAAAACAAAAAGCGTGTTTTTAAGAAATAATAACTGTCAAAAGATAGATACTTGTTTATGTCCGGTTTAAATGTGAAATTACATCCAATGACCAAAATTGTATTAAATGGTAAAAATATATTCTAAATATACTTTAAAACCACTCAAATTCATAATTTATCACTATTAATTATTTCGATTAAAAAGTTGTTTTTAATTAAAATTTAGTAATTTTCACTATTCATCAAAATATGAAAGTTATCAGAAATGTACCAAAAATTTACCCTAAGATAATTTTGATATTTTGAATCAAAAAATGAAGTCCATTTTGAAAGATAAAATGTATAAAATTTCAAAAAGTTGGTATTACTATTCATAATAGCTAGTTTGATTGGTTGTGGTTTGTGTTAGAACTCGAAGTTGAGTACAACAGACGCTACTGTATTATTCAAAGAGAAGCATACCGTGGAATCTTGGGGTGTTACATTCTCCCATCCTTCAATAAATTTCATCCTTGAAATTTTTAAAATTGGGCTTGGGAATATAATGGAAAGTTCCACATCGGAAAAAGAGTCAATAAAACTATCACTTTAAAAGAAAGAAAGAGAAGTACACAAGTCACCTGAGATAACCTATACTAGGATTCAATGTAGTAAAACATGGATATGGATGATAAACTGAGTGTCAAGTTCTGATGTAGAGGGATAGAAAACATGATCAGGAGAAAGTTAACAACAAGAAAACCACAAACTTGTGATGGGACAAATGGTCATTAATTTCCCAGTAGGAAAAGTAAACAGACAACATTTTTTAAGTTACATTACATAAAGATGAGGAATTCATTTATGATATTGACTAAGAACATAAAGAGATATACTTACTTTTTAAGTAAAGTTTCATTCTTTAATAAATTTCTACTACTAACTCATTTTTAAACGATGAGTATTCCAGAAGACTTGGTCACACTAGAAGAGCTAGAATAAACTTCTAGAGAATCACATGATCCACAAAGGATAAACTATATATTTACCTTGTCTTTAGAGAATAATAAAAACCAAAACGGTTAGTACAAGATCTGATGATCCCCCAAAAGGATATTCCTTTATAGAAATAAACACTAATATTAATTTTTAAAATTAAACCAACAACACCCCAAAGTTAAATAAATACCATTAAATAAACAATTGTCCTTAAAATCCTTCAATATAATTCAAAATAATATTGAAACTCAAAACTTAGAAGAATTTGGTTATGTAGTCTTCCACTTTAAATTGTATCTCCAAATGACATCGACTACTCTTAAAGTCACATACTTAAAAGTAATTAACCTAATCACATATTCTCTATTATAGGTTAATCATTTCCATAAATAACCCAAATCACTATAAATCCACAATAAAAACATAGATAAAAATCCACCATTACTCCTCAAATGAAATCTCATAGTATTCTATTTTCCATAGGCATATTGTGTTCCCAACAGAGCAAACGTCTTCCAAAATAAAATTTATCACTTAATCACCAAATCATTTTTCTATACTAAGGGTATTCATTTGATAATAAATAAGATCCCAAATCAACTTATTATTGATCAATAAAATCATTTAACTAAAAATAATTAGTCACACTAACCAAGGACTTCACGCAGTGGTAGGCGATAAATCCCAATCGCACTTTGGTTGTGGGTTTGATTCCCACAGCTTTGTCTGACGCGACGGGTTGTCACACGGTCTGTATGTTGTCCCTTTTCAAAAACTATATTTTATAACATTACCAAAATGAGATAAATTCCTCAAAATAACCATAACATAATTGAACCACAAATGTTATCTCATACCTTGCATTTTCATCCCAAATTATAATAACTTGTAATTGGCTCAAACCCAATGATCATATAAAACCAAATGGTTATTTATAACTATATCCACAAGAGAAAAGATAAGTCTTCCTCAAATATCATTTTCACATGACAAACTACAGGGTTACAAATACAAGAGAAAATTATTCCAAAGTAATCCCATCAACAAGGAGTACTAGTAATTTTAAAAATTTCTCTAACCATTTATTTCCACATAGCTTCTCCTTTGACCAAGAAAATATCCTATAGAATAGGGCATTCACTCGGGTAATGGCCAGGTCCCCTATATTTATGTTAAATGACTGTAAATGGATTCTTGGGACCATTTTTATTTTCTTCCATAGTACTCTTCATTTTTCCTCAGTAATTCTTCAATTTATGTCCTTCTTTCCTGCACGTAAAGCATTTATTTGTTCCATTGAGACACTTTCTTGGGTGTCTCCTTCCACATTTCCTGCATGATGGAAATTGAGGATTCTTTTCTCCATGGTCTCCACTGCTGGAGCTCTTATCATTCACCACCTTTCTCTTCTTTGTTGAGTCTGGGATTTGGTTAATATATATGTTGTTGATCATATTTTTGGAAAACTGATTTGGCATGAACACAATATCTTTTATGCCTATCAACATTCCATTTTTTTTCTCATTTCCACCACTGTTCCCACCTTGTACATCATTCTCAAAGTTACTATGACTTCCTTGGAATCCAGCCATTGACTAAAACCAGAAAGCATTGTGTGAGTAACAGTAGTCATAAAATCATTTAGAGAATATCATGACACCATATTCTTAATTTGAAATACCTTAGGATTAACCAAGGTCATTTATTCTCATCTTATATTAAAATACTTCAAATCAGTTTGTAAAGAAAATGTAAATTATCCTAAGCATATCCCCCAGGAGTGTCGTAACCAAGAGTGCAGCAAGGTCCGTTGTCGTGCACCAGTTCCCGTTCGAGTCTAGCTCAAAACGGTGTTTTTGGGTTTTACCCCTAGGCACATCTGTTCCAGAGCCACCTCTACCTGCTCGTATCCAGATAGGGATGTATTGCTTGGAAAACTCACAAAATCTCTACAATACCAAAATTCTAGGAAGTTCTTATATACTAATCCTCAATGTCTATCTTAGGGCTATGTGATCTAATCAGAGTTTATCTAAATCTAGCTTCCAAGGTTTGTACTAAACTTCCTCTGATACCAAATGTAACGCCCCAACCCCAGTTACCCAGAGTCGGTGCATTATTACATAACATTGGCATGATCACAAAAGATCATGTCTCGAAAGACCGATTAGTTTAGTAGCCTTGGAAACACTAGATACATTCATAAAGTTTACATTACATAATAAAGTGAAAACTACAACAACCTATTGTCTCCACACTCATATCCCCTTATATCATCCCTACAGGTCATTCATAAAATACTTCTTCACATCCTGGGAAAAATAAAACATTGAAAGGGGTGAGCTCAGATGCTCAGTATGGATAATAATATATCAGAAACTTTCATAAATAAGCATAAACATTTAAGGCAATGTATAACTAAAAAAAGCCTTTTAAACTTGAACTTCAGCATAATATGGCAAAGATAAAATGAAATAATTCCATTTAATAATTCACATGGATATTCTAATAGTCTAATAATCACATGCAATATCAATAACCACTTTCATAATGATGTAATGCATAATGCCAGACTATCATAACCACATAGTCAAGGCCTCGTGCCAAGACTACAAATAATATTTTGTCAAGGTCTTGTGCCAAGACACTATTTTGTATCATGAGACCTACCGATACACCGAGGAGCTATAGCGGGCTCCACCCATCACTTACTAAGTCCAATGCATTCCTAATATGAAAAGGTTGAAACATAATCTGAACATTCGTATTAAAACTAGCATACGAAATGTCAACATTTTAACCACAAATCATGAATGGTATAAAAATAGCACATCCACAGTCAAACAGAACTCATTAAATACAATATGGAAGATTTTATTTTAATATATCAACCTCAATAGATAATAATTAATGATATTAACATAGATGAAAATAATAATCAAAACTATTTGAGAGAAATATCCCCCTTTTTCTTGAAAACATTTAAAAGTCACACTATTTGTCAAGAAGCCATTTAAAAATAGATTTTTGAATCAAAGTGTCCCATACCACTTTGAAACTTTTAAAATGAGTTTTAATTCTAAAACTTAAATGTCCATATCAATAAATCTTTAAAACCATTTTTAAAATATGGACATTGATGAGAAAGATTTAGAATAATAAATATTTAAAACATTTTAAAATGATATTTTGGTTAGAGTTCCTAACCAAAATAGAGACACTTGAATACAAATAATTGAGGTAATAAAAAATTTATAATATCATGAGAATAAAGGGATTCATGATATACTATGTCAAAGTACATTATATACACCATATAAAAGTGAATTAGTGTATAATAACAAAGAAGTCTCAATGAAATGTAAATTGAGATGAAATCTCTTATAAAGACCGTATCCTCAGGTTAAGGATAAATAAAGGACATAATTATGTGTTAAAAATATAAATATACTCAATATGATTGGATATTCAGTGTAAATCAATAATAGGACATTCACACATATTCTTGTAAAAACAACACCAATGAATTGGATATTTAACTCAACAAATGGAGATTGAGTTAAAATTACTCTTATCAAGTTCATAGCGATGACTTGAGAATTTATCGATGGAGTGATTATGTGTATCAAAAGAATATCCACAGAAAGGGGAGTGTAAATTATGACATAAGAAAATGAATAGTGATTCCACACATAATCTTGGAGTAAAATAATCAATGAAGTATGCGTAAAGCCGAATGAGTGGAAATTGAAATTTCAAATTCCCTTATCGATTTGGTAACTTACGAAACATACACCCATGAAAGAAGGATCATACAATGATGATTTAAATATCCATAAATTAAATTCTATTACAAAATTAATACAATCATGGGTTGTACACACACCACATGCAATAAATAAGTGGTGAATAATGGAAATCTCACGAAATTAAAAGTGAGATAAGAAACCCCTTACTTTGTACTTTTTCCTTGGTTGAGGGTAGTTTAACTTCATGTATAATGGTTAAATAATTGTTATTTAATTATACAATAATTATATACATTAATATGATATCATATATGATCTTTTAACATTGATTTGTTGATAATATCTTAGTATTATCGTCGTTTCGGGTGTTAACGGATTCATTTTCCTTTATATTATTTGTTATGTGAACCATATTTGTTATGGATGGGATTTATATTATTCATATACAAAATTATATCATGTCTCTAAACATTATTTTTAATCATCAAATGAAATTTAGTCTTGAATGGATATGATGGGGAATGAATCTCATCACATTCGTGGAGATGGTAATCCGTACGTACGCACGAGCGACAATATCATTCTTTTGATATTAAAATAATATATAATTGGATGGTATATAATATATAAAGAATAATTATCATGTTATATTTATTATTTTCATGAATTACACGTCATTATTATACCCATCTAAATAATAATATATTGAATAACAATTACACCACGACATGGAGACGGTAGGCCGTACATACGCACGTATGGTGACATGTCATTCAAATGATGGATAGAATATTGAATATGGTTGTACCATATTTATAATAAAATAATAGTATATAGAAGATACTGGATTTATTATTTTATAATGGAAATAATAAATAAAGAATAAGTGGAAGAAGAAAGGAACTTGAAAGAGGGTGGTGAAATCATTACCTCTTCTTTGAGTTCTTCCTTTTGATTTGATCAAAAGGGCTCCTTAAGTTGGATTTATGACCAAAGGAGGGCCTCTAGGATTAGGTGATGGAATTTTAGAGGATATTTTGGCAGGGGTTGCCCGATCCAAATGACTTTTAAGGTGTGAAATTGAGAGAAGGTGAAGTGCCCTTTTATAAGAGGGGTGAGGGGCACCTTAGGAAAAGCTAGAAATATTATTTTATAATAAATTCATATTCAGTTTATAATGGATCCAAAGTGGATTATTTAAAGGTTAAGGTGGTTATAGGTAGAAAACCACTCAACCAATAGGTTTTAGACAGGTTTGGGTCACTATATTATCCTTAACTTTTAGATTTAACTCTTAGTTAAATAGTTTGACATTTACCATGTCTCTTTGTATTTTTATATTATATAGTTAATAAACTTACTATAAACTTCCAAGAGACCCCCAAGTGGTCCATTAATAATACACCTATCATTATATAAGTCCTTTGGCCGAACCTTAGTTTTTTAGAAATAGAATATCAATTAATAATATAATATTTTTTTTTAAAAACTCCTTCATGTCAATTTTGACACTATTTAATAATTGATTTTTGTTAAAGTCTTATCAACTTTATTAATTCGATCCAAATTCATTTAAGCAATCCTAAAATGTAATATTAACTAATAATTTTTTTTATGTCATCAAAACTTTCAAATTATATTTATTTTAACATTTATAATACTAATTATTTGATTCTTTCATTAATAAGGAAAATACTGCATAATTATTGTGTCATAAATAAATTTAATTATTCAATGTTGAAAAATTATAAATAAAATACCATTATTTAAGAAATATTTTTATATTTCTAATTAATATTTATAGTTGAAAATATAACATATATAACCCTATGTAAAAATTGTTTTACTAAAAGATATATGCTTATGTCATTTTTGTATTTACTTTAACTTAATTAATATAAAGTGTCCTTATCACTTACAAGTGGATCCATGGGGTCCCAAAATCGTCCCAAAGATGCCCATGGTTGGACATGTATCAAACAATAGGGTTAGGAAATGTTTTAGGGTAATTTATTATTATTATAATATTATTTTTTCCCTTATTTACCAGATTTACCCTTTAACCATGATAAATAAAATATTTACCGAAGTAATTATTCAAAATGTCTAAAAATAAAAGTTACCTATTTACGCAATTTGTACCTCCTAATTCTAAATATGGAATCCATTTTTCTAAATTCAAAACACAGAAGTGGCGGAAATTAAGTTAAAATTAATTCCCGCTGGCAAAACAAAAAGCGTGTTTTTAAGAAATAATAACTATCAAAAGATTGACACTTGTTTATGTCCGGTTTAAATGTAAAATTATGTCCAATGACCAAAGTTGTATTAAATGGTAAAAATATAATCTAAATATACTTTAAAACCACTCAAATTCATAATTTATCGCTATTAATTATTTCATTTAAAAAAGTTGTTTTTAATTAAAATTTAGTAATTTTCACTATTCATCAAAATATGAAAGTTATCAGAAATGTACCAAAAATTCACCCTAAGATAATTTTGATATTACACATAAAAAATGTAGTCCATTTTGAAAGATAAAATGTATAAAATTTCAAAAAGTGGGTATTACTATTCATAACGATTAGTTTGATTGGTTGTGGTTTGTGTTAGAACTCGAAGTTGCGTACAACACACGCTACTGTATTATTCAAAGAGAAGTGTACCGTGGAAGCTTGGGGTGTTATAGTTGCGTGGTTTCCCAACCGTTAAGATAGATAATAAAATTAGAAGAACGAATTAAATTGAAAAAAATAATAAATAAATAAAGTAAAGTAGGTTTAATTAAATTAAAAAGAATTTTATAAAATGTTTAATAATAATAATAATAATTTATATTATTATTATCATTATTATTATTGTTATTATTATTATTATTTTTATTATTATTGTTATTATTATTATAGGTTAATATATAAAAAAGTAAACCCTAGTCTACCCTTCCGCCCCCACCCCGTTTCCCGTCACGCTGCCTGGGTCTCCCCTGGGTCCTCTATCCCTGCCTGTGTGAGTTGCCCTCCCTGCCCGTGACCTCATCTTCCCAGCATCCTGCGCATTGCCACTCCACCCCCTTTCTTTTCTCCGTCGCGCGACAACGCCCCCACCACCCTCCCGATGCGCCGACCGACCCACGGTGCTCTCCTAGTTCGAGCAGCGCCCGACCATGCACCCTCTGGTCGGACGGTCCAAGCGCACGGCCAACAATCCTGGTAGCGGCCTCTGCTCCCTTGACCTGCAGCAAGCCAGTGACCCGATACCACAGTCACCCGCTCAGTTTCTTCCCCACCAGACTTCTCCTTGTGTCGCCCCACTATGCCAGACCTCTTCCTTCCCCTTTCCATCCCACGCTCTGGTTAAGCTGCCTCCGGCCAGACCCCACTTTGGCTAGTCCTTGCCCCCTGTGTTCTAGCCTTGCCTCCTTCGGCCAGCCGTGCTCCGGTCCTACTTCACCCATACTTCCGCTCGACCTTTAGTGTGTCGTAGCCCCACCCCAACCTCCTTCCGTTTGTCCGTCTCCTGCTCTGGCGACTCGCTGCTCCGACGCGACCCCCTCGCTGGTTTTTAGACTGTCGCTGCCATTTGAGGTGATAGTTTGATTAGCATTGTAGGATTTCACACTTTCATTTTAGTTTCGTATTTGTGTTTGAAGTTCTGGTATTATATTTGTAGTACGGTTGATTACTTGGATGCAATCTCGGCTTGTTGTGTGTTTTCAAGGTTTCCACCACCATTCGAGGTGATTTTATTCATCCGTCATCTTGTTGCACACTTTTTTTAGGTCGTGTTTATGTTTTTGAGTCCATGATGTTTAATTGGTTGTATGCTGGTCCTCGCTACACTGAATTTTGTTAAGGTGCGGTGATAATCTTCAGGTGCGTGCATGCATTTTTTTCCCAGGTATGGATATGTGTATAAATATATGTATCTTCTGTGTGCGTGTTCCCTCATGGTGAAAGTAACGTGTGCATCAGTTCAAGGATATATATGTATATATATATGGAAGTGTGTGCATGCGAGCGAGATGCTGTTTGAGTTAGAAAGCATAGCGTGACCATTGTTTGGGGTAGGTGTTTCCATCCTTTCTCTCTTTCCAAAGTTTTCCATAGCCACTTGCATGATTTCATTTAAAATATAAATGTTATGCGCACCCTTATAATCCTGATAGTTTATTCATTTCAATGTTTCTTTGTTGGTTAAAAGTGTTAAAAATAGTTTTAAAATATTTCCTTGGTTATGTGTAGGTGTTTCCATGCCCTTGCTTCCAGTTTTATACCATTTAATGTTTGTGTCTTCTTAATCAAATCTTATATTATTTTTCGCACCTCTATTTTGTTTGTAGTTAACTTATTACAATGTTTTACTATTGAAATATTTGATCAAAAATGGATTTTTGGATGCTCTTCTAATTATGCACATGTTTATACCTTGCCAACTTGGTTGGAACTAACTTCCCTTATCTGCAAATGGTACTGTTGGACGTTTTGAGTTGTGTTTGCTGGTAGAAACATTTTATGGAACTTAGAGTTTTGTAGAAATGATTTCACATCTCTTTGAATTGGTATTTTTCTTGAATCCTTGGTTTTATAAGTGGTTCTTGTTTTCTAAATGATGTGGGTCTCTTCATGCAGTTCTTTAAATTGGTTTGAAAAGAAATCCATGAGTATATGCCCGTTTGGCTTTTGGTGTATATATTTGTTGAGTTTGTGGTGTAAGTCAATGCTTGGTTTGTTTTTTTTTATAAAATTGGACGTAGTATCACTAAAGACTTTTATTGCAATGATTTGAAACTTAGAACCTAAGGGCCCATTTGGATTTTTAAATACAAAATTGGTGTTTAGAGCTATTTTAGAAGATCTTGTGCAATGTTTTCATAAAGGAATTTGATTATGTAAAACTAGAGGCCTGATTTACAACTCCAAGTGTTTAATAAAGTAGTTTTGATAACTGAATGATGTGACGGACCGGTTGGCACTTTGTATGTTTGACATGTATGCATATATATAATTATGAGGGGATCTCCTATCTAGGGTAATCCTTTATGGGTGAACGCATAGGAAGTGTCCGTGTTTGGGGTAGACAAGTGTGGTGAGATGAGTCATGCGTGCGAGGGCCTTCCTACTTACACAATATTATTATAACCACCATGGGTTCCTAAGTTTCTTTTAGATGATTGAGTGACGATTGCTGACCAACCTCGATTAGACAGGTTGGTACCCCCTGGGTTTGTTGTTAGGCTAGGCGGGCTTTTTGCCACTGGATTGGTCAGTTAGGGTGGCCAGTTGGTTATAGAATTAGGAGCTTCACCATACGTCGACAGGTGGTTCTGAAACCAAGTACGTCTTGGTGTTATCTAGGGATGTTTAGGATCACCCATGGTCACTAGATTATTTACATTGCTTGTTTACTTTTCGTTGCACTAGTTTATTTTCAGTTTGCACTTTTTACTTGTTTTACTCTAGCCTAGCTTTGGTATTTTTCTATTTTAGATTTCATTAATAAAGTGACAAATGATTTTGGGAAATAGTGTGTAGCATGTGTTGGGTTTTTAAATGAGAACAATATGCTGCATATTTTAAAATGTGAAAACCCTACTTTTATATTTGTATTTCAAACTTGTGTTAGTGGACTATTTTGGAAAATAGAATTGTTGGATTTAGTGGTTTATTCTTGGCATCCCTACTGAGCATCTCAGTGCTCACGCCTATTATATCTTTCCAGTTGCAGGTTCAGTTTCTCATGTAGGTTCCTGGTTCAGCTGCTCAATGTTGGAGCAACGTGGTCTTGAGTTGGGTAGTGACCTAGGAGGTCACAAGGAGGTATGTTCAGTTTTATTCTCCTTCTACTGCCGGTTTTTATCTTCATCGTTAGTTTTTTATCTGTTTATCTTTTTCTCATGGGCCAAATCATTCCCAACAGTTGAATTTTGATGCCCGACACTGGTTGTCAGCCCGTGGGGATCAGGAACGCCCTTTGGGTCATGTCGCGGACTGGCTCAGGTGACCGGCTCAGGGTCAACCCGGGTTATTTCGTGACACAGAGTATACCATAATGGATAATTATAGATAGAGGTAAATAGAGGAATCAATATGTAAACAAAATGCATATAAAAAAGAGACAGAGATAAAAATAACTGAAATAATTGAAATAACATACAATAACTAATGATGATAAATGTCATGTCACTAGAAAGCTGGAAAACATAGATACAAAGTAGCAGACATACATGAAAAACCTGATGTATCAAAGAAAATACATAAACTATCACAATTATCCTAAACTACATCTCAGCCATCTGCTACCGGCTCCATCCTAGAACAATAAGAAATCAAGTATCTGAATCATTATGCTTCCCTTTATCAACTCCTGCATACATTTAATCTTCCCTAGGTACCAAACGATGTCCATAGAGGGTGTGAGATAAATCTCAGTGGGCCACCACTAATAGTGTCTATAACATCCAACCTATGTAATGGAAATGTAACAGTGTGCAAGCATGCACATATAAAGCAAAGGAGTACAATGTAACTAAATACCCAATTACCTGCTTCAACCCCTGGCTGGTGTCTGAACATGTAACCGGTTCATTAGTTAATTGACTACTAGTTTATATAAACAAGTCATGAAAGACATATCCAACACTGACATCACCTCATGATAATATAAATAGTGAAGGTTCCAAGATGTAATAAGGCAACCATAATTGATAATTAGTATGAAAATGTTCCATGGTATTCACCAAGGCAACCTAGACCTCAGGGGCTGCTAACTCAGTAGTAACTGAGTCTAGCTAAAAGGTAAGAGTGTAATTCAAGGAGAATCATCCAAGTAATTCCTATAATAATGTATCTAACAGAGTCTAAGGAATTAATCTAGGATAAAATAGGAGATAAGCAGTGGTTAAGCCCAAAAATGTAACCAAGACACTTTATGTCATGCTGGATTTAAGGAGTGTGTCCAATGCATCCTATAATAATAATGAAGGGACCCAATGGTGTCATATCAGGCATCCAAAGAAATACAAGGATCATGTTCCCGAGTAGGTCTCATCCAAGGAAACTGACATCCTTGAATCAGAATGACATCCTCGAGTATCCAAGGAATTCCCTTGAGAATCCAAGAGATAACATGAGTCAAAACTTCCTATAAAGATGTAAAGGTCCATGTGAAGAAAGTTTCACCTTACATTTAATTCACTAAAATTAATTTGGTCATATATTAACCATTCCATTAAAAAATTTACTTTGTTCAAGCCTTGCCTTTCATTAGTTTGACAAGGCCAAGTAGAATGAAACCTTTTAATTAAAACCATGTAAGTCAAGTTCAATTAATAAGGTTCACTCTGATGTCTTCCATGAACATGGAAAGGTGTGCTACAGATGTGAAACCAAACATTTCTTTACATTTAATAAGGCCAAGTCATATACTTAAGTATGATTTCCATAATATCATTTGAACGAATTACTTACATTTAGAAACTTACCTTAGGCGGGTCAATTGGAAGTGAAAAGGTACAAGCTATTCAAAATTTTACGATTCAATAGAAAATTAATATAAGGAGGCTTACCATTAGTGTGGTCAATCTCTAGCACACCCGGACAATAGATCAAAAGTTTTAAGACACTAAAAACTCAATTATGGCATATAACCCTATACAGGGTGTTAGGAGTTGTGGATGTATAACCATGGAAATCATGGAAATAGTATAACCAATGAACAATCATATTTATGGAAAGAGTATAACCATATGATTATAATGAATATAATCATGGCATATAAATTCAATAAATGACACCCGATGAAATCAATGGGCCCCACACTTCAATTCGAAAATCAACAAACTTGAGGGATGAGTTACAGACCACCCACTTATTACTTGTATGAATCTCATCCTTTAGTATCATCCTCTAATTCATCTTGGAATAGATTATATATGAGAAAAGAGTATAAATTCTTACACCTTGATAAATAGGTCGAGAGAAAGAGAGATGGAGAATGGCTCAAACGGACTCGAGTACTTACCGTTGCGCATCCAACATGATGAACATAAGCTCGAATGGTTCCCAGATGAGGAGATATATTGATCCCTAGGTTAGGCCTTCAAAAAGATCTAAAATGGGAGAAAATGAATTTCATCCTGCTGAAAATCAGATTAGGTAAGAAGGGTTAAGTTAATTAGATCATTAAGGGAAAAAATGTAAAATTACCCAAAATTTAGCCTATGCACGGTTTGGCCGCACGGTTTTCCAAACCGTGCGCTAACCATGCATGGGTACCTAGAGAAGAGGGGGAACTCACACAGTTAATCCACATGGTTTGAAAAACTATGCGCCAACTGTGTGATATGGCTCTGCCCAAAAATGCAGACCATCCTTACAGTTGAAACTAACTATGCGTCCCACCAGCACGATATACTCTAACCGTGTGATAAGACCATTTTCCTCAAAAATTTGGGTTATGGAATCCGGACAATCCCCATACACCCCTGAGACCTTTTTTAGCTCATTAGGGATCCACTTCAGGTCCATAAAAGCGAATTAGACCAAAATTTTGGGGATCTGTACCTGAGTGAAAAATCGGGTTCTTACATGAGCGTTGTCGCATGCACTCTCAAAATATTTATGATTTTTTTTACAAAGTAAAACATAATGGATAACCTAGGTCATATCTATTAATGAGGAAGTTAATTAAACACCCCCTAAAAGGTAAAAATAAACAAATAAAAGAGATGAAAAATTGGTATAAAGGAGGAGGGGTTTAGTTGAGTGAATTCTGAACGAAATGAAACAAACGAGAAAACACATACTTTGACAACAACAATATAAATGGTTGTGGTTGATCTAACATACCCCTTTATTTTTCATTAATCATTATCTATTAAGATAAAATTCATTCAATTATGATTCCATAATTTGTTAACCATGAACCCTGCTGAAGAAAACACAACCACAAACCTTGATCTAACTTCGAGACTTCCAATCGCGATGCTTTTCTTTGATTTTAGTCCAAAATCAAAATTATGATTAGTGGAAAATTAGGAAAACAACTTCACTCTATAAATGAGAATTTATTGAGTTTGGGGATTAGATCTAAACCCTACTAATCAATCCCAATTTGATTATATTTGAAAATTAAAGTGTTGCTTTAACAATTCATGC
This sequence comes from Viscum album, assembly GCA_963277665.1. Classification (NCBI taxonomy): domain Eukaryota; kingdom Viridiplantae; phylum Streptophyta; class Magnoliopsida; order Santalales; family Viscaceae; genus Viscum; species Viscum album. The sequence continues at coordinate 1,749,990,211 of OY728148.1, read as the reverse complement.
AATCCTAACCTCATGGTCATTGTGTCAATCATTTGAGTGATCTTAACATTATGAAATCATTCAACTAAGCATAATTTTATGAATTTATATGATTCAATGGATTCTAAACAACTAGTTAAAGAGGTAAAAATAATATTAACCACAAAAAGAAGTACCCTCCCATGGGTGGAATTATCACCATTGAGATGATTTTCATAAGCAATGGTTGAAAAAGGTTATAACCCAATATCATACCCAATCATATATTTCAAAACCAAGAACCAAAATAAAAAGATTAAAAGAGAATAATAAATAAGTTTTATTGAAGATTAAAAGAGATTACAAGCAAACAATAAAAGTAACACAAAATAGAGCCGGGAGAGGAGTGCCTTCTTGGAAGAGATCCTTGTAAAAATGATTCCTTCTTCAAAATGGATAGAGAGTGAAATGGAACCACCCATTTCAGATAAAACCTCACAAATCCTAAAAAAACCTCAAAATGAGTGAAAATATCATTTAAATAGAGTGTGTGATGGCTAGTGTTTCAAATGTCAAAAAAGGGTACATGCATCATTCTGCCTCTAAAAGTTACTCTATCTTCAGTCGTATTTTCAATCAACACCCCATGTGGACTAATTTTCAATCTAGTTAAATAAAATTATTTAAATTTATTCCTCTAAAACCTATCAAAATTTACTCAAAATAAAATTAGTAATGAATAAGTTCTGTCTGAATTAGTGAGGTGGGTTCCAGGATGCGTTATGGGAGTGAATCCCTCACTTATCTCTACATGCATGTGCGACACTACTAGCTAATATTTTATGGGAGTTCTTACATGGAAGATTATATGTTTTTCCTTCTAGGCAGGGACACCCATAAAATATCTGATGTTGGCAGTGCACTATAATGTGGAGCTAAGTGAGGTATTTTTCTACCATAACCACATTTGAATAAGAATAATACATCTTTTAATATGTATCTTGTCGATACAACATGTGCTGTATAGTGATCTGTATGTATATGCAAGAAATGTAGACCCCTAGATATACCTCCCTGTCCGGTCCAAATTCTCTAGTAATGGTAAATACATAAAATGGAAAAATGTATTTGAATAATCGATGAAGATAATTCCACTGATAAGTCTCATAATATATGCACGTGAAAATCTCAGCAAGGTGATCTCGTCAGTATCATCGACAAGATAGGTGACATGCTCGTCTAACCATGGCATGCATAATCGGCTCCTGACAATGACCTGCCATCGCCCCAAACCTTAATGGCTAGAATTTTGTGAACAAGATTAAACCAATATTTACTAACTCAACCCGTCACAACTGCACCATCGATGGGGAGACCCAACATAAAGAACACATCCTTGAGTGTAATAGTCATCTCTCCCTCTACAAAATGAAATGAATGTGACTCTAACCTCCATATCTCTTCGAGTAAAAAAATGAGTTGATGATCGATGAATTTAAAGTTTCACATTGCTATGACATAGAACCCAACACCATGAAGATGAGGGGAAATGGTGGGAGGTGGTGCAAAATGATGGAAATTATGAGATCTCCATACATTCAAAGTAGAGACCGGATGTCCCTCTATGACTAGATGTGAAACATATCTGTACTATAATGTGAGCAATGGAGGGATCAACATCTCTACATTTTATATCATCATTATTTTTTATAGCTTGTTCAATAAAATTTATTAAATATTTTAAAAAAAGTATAAGAATAAAAATGTGGTAGACAATTAGCATTCATAATTAAGCATTATGAAGAAAAATGAGGTAAACAAATAGATGTGACTAATTTTTTTGGATTAGTCCATCAAATTATTATTTTAATAATCTCCAATGATGTTTAATTTATTTATAAATAATTCTATATATATTGAGCGTGATTAAAATCTCATAAAGTGCAAGCAACTATATGATATATTCAACAAACCATGTTATTTTAAGGACAAATTTAAAGACAATTCATCTAAATGCTGAACCTCTTGCTATTAGTTTCCAGTATGTGTTTAATTTCTTAATAGTTAAAATATCATAAAATTATTTCTAATTGGAACTAGAAATGAAACAAACCCAAGACAAAATAAGATAGAAATGAAACAATCCAGAAATAAAAGGATCTATTAATGAAAATCCTATATACAAAAAAATGTACATATTCATGATAAAATACATAAACTCAGTTAAGGATGATGTGAAGCAGATTCCCATACTCCCACTTGGGGACATATTTTATGAGTATGACCTTCTGTGCGAAAAATTCTACATCATAGTCCCACACTTCCCATTGTCGACGTCAATCCATCTCATTTCTGATACGAGAAAACTTTGGTCATCCTCAAGGGTGTAACCTACTAATATCAGGCACCATAGTCAACTGATGGGTGGGTAAGGTAAAAGTATGAAGGATAACAAAATTTTTTATGATTAAAACTATAAATGTAACAATCTATAAATCAAAAAACACTGGAAATGAAAGAATTCATAAATGAAAAATCCATAATATGAAACCTATTAATATTAGAAACCACGGTCGGCTGATCAACAGGAAAGGTAATAATATGAAATCCACCAACATGCATCCATGGTTCACTATAACATTCAAACAGAGTGCCTATGAAATACACTAGGACAACATAGGCATCCCATGATATGTTCACTGATGCACAATCTGCAATAACATGTGCACAAAGATATCTCAATGCCTGGATATAACTGCAATCACAATACTTTCTTTCCAATACGACCAGCAGCACCCGACCACTATTGCCTGTGAGCGGGTCATGGCATTCTGTTACTTGAAAGAAGCTCCCTACCTGGTCAATGGTTTGAACACAAAATGATGATGCATCATGCAGTATCTGATCAATGTCTCTTTGAAAATTCTAACCAAAACACATTCAATTTTATATCCTCTAATAGGTTTGTTGGGACCGTTCAATAAAGGAATTCACACATCTATAAAATTTCTCTTATACTAACCCTGTGATCGAAAGTTTATTCACACCCTTAAAGACCCCATTTATACACTCCATAATATTAGTGGTCATATGACCATATCTTCTACCACCATCATATGTTAATGGCTATTTTACTTTGAAATCTACATCATATAATCATACACATCTTGATTATCCCTTAGAATTTATTCAAGTTTTCTATTAAACTTTCCTTCTTGGGGTTGGTATGCTGAAAGCAAAAGAGAATAATACATTTAAAATGATATTAATTTTTTTTCCAAAAAAATAAAATTTTAACAAAACATACCCAACTTAATGATATTATTCTTTATTGTCTCATCTCTGAAATGCTTATGTATATTACTAACAATATTTACAATGAAATATTGATGATAGGTATTCAATTCTCTCCATGAAACTCTATCACTATTAATGGCCTCCATAATCACTCGATGATGATCATATATTAGACACACTCCCTAGATTTGTGTGATATGAATGTGTATACAGGCCAAAAACCAAGAGGAATATACTTTGATAATAGTGATAGCTAATCCATTTATGGTGGTGACGAGTGTGACGATAGTGTAGGGGCCCTATGAAGTGAGGTTCAGCCTGGTGTAGGAGAGAAATGTGAATTTGGCAGAAAATATTATTAATTGTGAAGAGGATCAGCTAACGTTGGTCCTAGAGGAGGTCAAATCGTGTCTAGATGGAGGTGATAATAGGGATTCAAGTGAAGGGAAAGCAATTTAAATGTCAGTTTCATCTGACCTGGATGTGTATCGGGTGAAAAATATGATGGACAACAAGCCATAGGAGTCCTCTACTATTTTCCTGCCATAGAAAACTGTACAACTGCTAGAGATACCAAACGAACATACATATAAACTCGAAGAAGTTGCAATGCAGTGTAGTCATATGATCAGGATAGGGAATCCTACTACGCTCAACACTTTTTATTTTATGCTAACTGAAGATAGAGAAGGATATATCCTTATAGAGATCTTGGTATAATAGAACAAGCTATGTTTTATTGTAATGCAAGTTGCAAAGCCGATATTTTCAGTTGCTCCTGCTGTTCTTACTAATTAGACTACTCAAGGAACAATGCTTGTCAACATTTGTTGCACTCACAATGAATTGAGAGTGATAATTTCCCAGCTCTTTCATTGAAGGATCCACACAGTAGTGGCATGTGTCTCTATTCTAAACCCAACCATATCAATCATGTATTGATTTATGGGATAAATTACTTGAGACTATTGTGAAGGAGAAGATGAGTTTTGGGTCCCCTCTCCATGGAGAAGAAACCCTCAAATTCATTATTCTAAGACTTGACCATGGTGTAGAGAGGTGTGTCTAGGAAATTTCTAAGTTTGGATGTGTCAAAACACTAATACAAAAATAGGCCTTTAACAGTGCTAAAAATTGCCTTTATCAGTGCTAGATAAGTGTTGACTACTGGAGAAAGGTTAAAAGCCCTAGTTTTTTATCAAATACTAAAAAATCACTAATAAAAGGGCATACTACAATGAGCTGTTATAGAACAATTCCATACCAGTACAGTGTTCTGTAATAACACACCAAAACACCAAAAACACCACAAAATCAACATAATAAAGCACAAATACAAAATTTAAATAAAGAGAAAGCAATTGAGGCTTGTTTGCTCAGTTTTGGCGATATGACAGACACATTGGAGTCATATCAGTCACACCATGAATCAGATTGAGGTGCAGATGATTCTTACATGTCTCAAATGACTTAGGGATATTTTTCCTAAAGTATCAAAATAATTTGAATGTGTTTTTCTAATTTTGAGTATGTCACTTATTTTTTTACTAAAATGTCATTTTAAAATGGAAACATGTACTTTGACTCATAACAGTCATATTGTGTGTTATATTTATGTGATACTAATTCCTACATGTCACAAATTACTTATAAATTGTTTTTCTAAATAATAAAGACAATTCGAGTGTGTTTGCTTAGTTTTGAGTGAGTGACACTTTTTAAACTAAAATATTGATTTTAAACCGATAATAGACACATTGAGTAATAATGGACACATCGTGTATCAGATTGAGGTGAGGATGATTCCTAAACATAAAAAAATGACTTATGTATCATTTACTTAAAGTATCGAAACAATCTAAATTTTGTTTCTCAGTTTTGAGTAGATGAGATGTCCTTTTTACTAAAATTGATGTCAATTTTAAATAAAAAGACATTATTTGAGTCATATCAGTCACACCGTGCATCAAATTGAGGTATGGATAATTATTACATGTCACAAATAGATTATGGATTGTTTTCATAATGTATCAAAATAATCTGAATGTGTTTACCTGGTTTTGAGTACATCACATGTTTTTTTACTAAAATTCCATTTTAAACTGTAAACACACACTTTGACTCATACTGATCACATCATGTATCGGTTTTATGTGAGACAAATTCTTAAATGTCACAAATGACTTATGAATAAATGTCCTAAATTATAAATAAAATCTAAGGGTTTTTCCTCATTTTTCAGTGAGTGACATTTTTTAAACTAAACTGTCGATTTTAAACTAATAACAGACACATTGAGTCATACCGGGCGCACCATGCATCAGATTGAGGTGAGGATTATTACTATACATAAAAAATGACTTATAGATAATTTCACTAATATATCAAAAAAAATATGAATTCTTTTTCTTTGTTTTGAGTAGGTTAGTTGTCCTTTTTATTAAAATTGATGTCATTTTTAAATAAAAAGATGCACTTTGAGTCATACCGGTCACACCGTGCATCAAATTGAGGTACGAATGATTCATACACATATAAAATGACTGATGGATCTTTATAAAAAATTATAAATACAATTTGAATGCATTTTCTCAGTTTTGAGTATGTCACTTGTTTTTTTACTAAAATGTCATTTTAGACTAGAAACACACACTTTGACCTATACCGATCACATCATGTATCGGTTTTACATGATACCGATTCCTACACATCACAAAGGACTTATGAATCAATTTCCTAAATTATAAAACCAATCTGAGCAAATTTTTTTTTTTTAGTGAGTGAAATTTTTTAAACTAAACTGTCAATTTTAAACTGTTAATGAATAAATTGAGTCATAACAGTCACACCATGCGTCGAATTGAGATGTGAATGATTCTAACATGTCTTAAATGAATTATGGATCATTTACCTAAGTGTGAACAAAGTAAATGCCTCCATATACCTCTTTTTACAATCATATAAAACCCTATCATTTTTTAATAAAATAAAACCTATTAAAAAACCAAGTTTTATCAAAAAAACATTAAAAAAAATCCCAACCAATTATTTTATTAAAGTTTTATTAAGATCCTTGTGAATAATTTTGTGAATAAAAATGAAATAAATTCATCCTCAACTCTACCTCCAAGTAAAATCAAATAAATTAATTTCAATAACATACACTCTTTAGCTGGAATTATACTGTATCAACCTAAGACACTTGGGTTGCGCAACACTACAATTGCATATTCTAATTCTTCTATCTTCACCCTCTTCATTTCTTTCCTTCCCTTAACTCTATCATTTCTATGGTTGTGTGGAGATTTTCTCTAGAAGGAGTTTGTGTAAATGGAGTCATTGAGTTAATAACTAGTGTCAATGGTGTAATTATCACAAATGGGAGACATTAACCCTTTTAGAGAACACAATTAAGTATAATTGTCATCCTCATAAACTCATCTCCTAAAAATTTATCATTGCATTTTGTTGTTTGACACACATTCTCCATATCTTAGGGACATGCACCTTTATTGCTTGAAATACTCTAAGAAGTAGTTATCCATGGGATGGCTAATGCTCAGAGTAGTACAAGCAAAATAAAAGTGATGGGGGATGCGCCTCAAGGCAACAAAATGCAATAATAATTATTAGGGAGGTGAAACTGATGAGGATGAAAACTTTACTTTATTTATTCTCTAAATAGGGCAATGCCTCTAATTTATGAGAATTACATCATTGAAACTAGTTATTAACTCAAAGCCTTTATTTCTACCAACTCCTTCTAGAGAAAAGATCCAACACAACCAAAGAAATGATAGAGTGAAGGGTGGGAAATAAATGGAGAGGGTGAAGACGGAAGAATCAGAATACGCAACTATAGTGCTATGCAGCCCAGGGGTCTTGGGTTACTACAGTGTAATTTCATCTAATGAGAGTATGTTACTGAAATTAATTTATTTGATTTGATGTGGAGGAAAATTTAATGATGAATTACTTTCATTTTTATCCTTGAAATCCATAAGTATCTGAATAAAACTTTAATAAAATAATTGGTTGAAGATTTTTTTAATGTTTTTTTATAAAACTTGGTTTTTTAATAGGTTTTATTTTATTAAAAAAATGATAGGGTTTTATATGATTGGAAAAAGTGGTCGATGGAGGTGTGTACTTCATTCACACTTACCTTAATAGGCAATAAACTTGAACGGGGTTCACATCTTCCACCATCAAATACTATAAAATGGAGGTCACTCCTCATTTGATACATAGATAAATAAAGTGAATCTACCTAAATATTATATATATATGTATTATATTAGTAACTTTATTCGAATATAATTATATATATATATATATGTATATTATTTATCATATTTAAATTTGTTTAAATATATAATATATTATTCAATATATATATATATATAATACTATTCTTTCTAATGAAACTAAGAAAAATAATATTAATAATAATTTTTAAATTATATTAACTATAAATAATAATTATTATGGGTAATTGTGTATAAAATATAATTATTTAAAATTTGGAAAGTTTAATTATTTCAAAAAAATGTATATATAGTTACCTAATTTTATTATTTTGAAAGTAACATGAGTTTACAATATTTTATTAGTTATTTAAGTATAAATTATATTACTGTTAATTAAATGTATATATAGACCTAAAAAGTATATATAGACCTAAAATGATGAATACTTAAAAAATAATTTCTAATATATAGAATTTGATAACTTCCATTCTATTTTTTGAACAAATGATGTAATAACCTAAGGATTCTAGGGAGACCATATAATACACATTGACCCATCTTTGAGATTCTAGGGAGGTTCATAAAGAAGTTGGAATAAAGAAATAATACACATCTATAAGATATATCACAAACAAAGGAGAAAAACACACCAACCCTTGCAACGTCTATCCCATACACATCTAAATAAAATTTCTCATTCATTTAAGGTTTTTATATCCAAAACCTCCAATGTTTATACGGTGGAATAAATATTTATTTAATTGGTTTATCTGCGGAACATATGTGATTTACTAAGATTTCAAAACAGTTACAAAATTAAGCTTACAGAGCAAGTTGAGGTATAGATGTAGACATCGAAGCAAATTGATTCAAAACAACAATTTAAAAAGACAAAAATAGGATATTCACAACAGTATTCAAACAAACAACATATCATAAAAAAATAAAAATAGTATACAATAACTAGAGCACAAATACAAAAAGAAAATCAAAACCTACAAAGGAAAACACATGCCTAACTCGCTAGGTTGAAGAAAATATGAGACCCTCAGATCCAGATCTCGATGTTTTATCTGGAAACCCAAACTAGAACCGAATGCTGGATGTCATACGATTTTCGAACAACTAGAGGTAGTGGGTTTGTGTGATTCGAGTGGGTTTGTGTGATTCGAGCTTTGATTCATTGAGTAGATATGCCCCCTTGAGACTCACATTGAACAACCTTTTCATTACATGGGTCAGTAGAAACGTCTAACTGACTCTGCCCCATCGGCCCTTCACCAACACCGGTCTTGAAAACCTTTTATTTATCTATAGAAAACGCAACCTGCTGTTGTTTGTAGTTCTTTGTCCCTTGCCTACAGGCAGGTATAGAATTACCCGATTTCTTACAAGAACCGCATAAAGAGACCTATGATTCAAACCACACAATCTTCTTGAATCAAAATTCTTCCCCCAATGTAATCCAAATATAATCCGTAGGCACTCTCGATACATCAACTTCCATGAAAATGCAAGGAGAAACAGGGTGAGAAACTGACCAGGTTCTACTATCAGAACATAAATATTTATCAATGAAATTTCCTAGCATGCGTATAATCATTGGATTTTGAAAATGTAAAGAGATATTGGGGAAACCAACCCAAATCACTACTAGTGGAATGTTGCATTTCATATGGAATTCATATGATCACCTAAAGAGATAGAACCAAAAGTCGTTGCAACTACAGGGGGGCACTGGACCAAGCCCTGACTAGATCTTCCTCTGAAACAAACTGAATCATGATATTCCTTTTGTCGAGTAGACCTACCATTGCTCTATCTTGGAACCCCCACGACTCAAAGATTAACCTATCTAAGGTGTCCACCGAAGAGCGACGTTGCTTGAAACACACAATCAAGGTGAGATTAAGAAGAGCTAATGTCACATTGTACTCCAAGGTTGAGATCGAAAGATTCAGAACACCATTGAACATATCTGGGACCTTAGGGTGAAGTGATTGAGGGAAAGGTGGGAGAAAATCAGGGTTGGAGAAAGGGGAGAATGAACGAGACGCACCCTCAAAGGGTTCACAACAGTTTTTTATGATATCACGACAGGTTTACAATAGGTTAGGTTTAAAAAAGCACCGATAAATAGTCCTTTTACAAGTGCTTATTATTTAAGCGCTGATAAAGGTAGGTCTTTATCAACGCTAAAAAAAGAACTAATAAAGATTTCTTTTATCAGCGCTTATTACTTAAGCGCTGATAAAGGATTTATAATTATAATTATAAATAATATATATATATATATATACTTAATCAATATATATAAATATAAATATAGTAAATATATTTCTTATTGAAATATATTTATTATAAATTTATAATTATTTAAATATATAATAAATTATTTATAATTATTTAAATATTTTTTAAAAAGAATATTTATATAATTATATATATATATATATTTAATAAATATACATAAATATAAATATAGTAAATATATTCATTATTTAACTAGATTTATTATAAATTTAATAATTATTTAAATACGTATAATTATTTATTTATAATTATTTAAATATATATAATTATTTATTTATAATTATATAAATAATTTTTAAAAAATATTTATTTATTTATAATTATAAATATATAATTTTATAAATATAGTATGTACATTTTTAAATATATTTATTTATAAATATTTTTTACAGATATTTTTTTAACATTATTAATGAATATCTAATTTTAAGTGTATACGTGTTAAAAATGAGTGAAATTGAATAAATTAAAAATAAGTACACTTTAATAATATTGAAAAAATGGATAAGTTTTGTGTGTACATTGTATATAAAAATGCATTAATTACGTATATGTGAAATCAATATAAGACACATTTGATCTATGTTAAATTGAAAAATCAAACGACATTCAATTATATATCCATTACTCTATGCAATTAGTTAGTATTTTTAATTCATATTAATTTTTAATTATAAACTATTATTTACTAAATATAGCGCATAAATATTTTTTAATATACAAACCATATTTATATACATTATTATATATCTATATATTTAATATATACTGTTTATAAACATTTTTAATAATCATCAAATTAATAAAATGTTTAATATTTTTCTCAATTTACTTATTTTTAATTTTAATTTGTTTAATTTTCATTTTTCATATTTATATATTTAATACACACTATTTTTTAGTATTTATAATTTATATATATATTATAATCAATTTATCCATTTTTATAAATAATTATTTAATTAATAAAATTTGTAATTTTTTTAATAAACTCATTTTTTTATTTTTATTTATTAAATTATTTCATTTTATTTATTCAGACCTTTATCAGTGCTAAAAATAATGCACTGATAATTGTGACCTTTATCCGTGCTAAAAAAGCGTTGATAAAGTGTTAAATTTATTAGTGATTTCTTTAAAAACTGATAAACACAACTAGAAATAAGGCCTATTTCCACACATCTATTGCCATAGTTTTAAAAAACTGTGGCAATAGGTTTATATGAGGCCATGGTTTTATTGAAACTGTGGTTCACTGCCATAATTATCCTCCTGACTCACCTTTTCCATTGGGCACCCCCGCTTGAACCCTCGCCTCCCTGACCTCCGCCTCATCGACCTCTGCCTCCCCGCCCTCTCCTCCCCTCCCCGACCTCCCCCTCTTGACCCTCTCCTCCCCTCTCCGACCTCCGCCTCCCAGCCACCCGACCACTGCTTCCCGAACATGTCCTCCCCTCCCTGACCTCTGCTCCCAACCTCAACCTCCCAACCTCCACCTCAACATCCCGACCTCTGCCTCCCTGCCCCCAACCCCTCTCATCTCCCTCACCTCCGGCGACATCCCCCTCCCCCCTCTCAGTTTCCTCTCCTCCGGCGACGTCCTTGACTGATTCATTGCATCTAGGTTTGTATTTTCTTCTAATCCTTGCTTTTTTATTCTTTCTAAACTAATCATTTATTCTTATATCAACAACCTCAACAAGTTGACTACACAATTGGTCTTTCATATTTTTTATTCTTATATCCCTACCCGATTCATTACATCTAGGTTTGGATTTTCTTCTCAAATTTTTATTGCAACATCCTTTTCATAGATTATTCTTTCGTTGGTAGGATAGTTAGGAAATGTTTTGTTCAATCAATGTTTTAACATAGTTTGGTGAGTATTTCTATACTTTTATGGTTTTGAATTTTTTTTGCTATGTTTTCAAATCTATGAGTTGAGGATTTTATGGATAGGGTTTTTTCATGTGATGGTCTTGATGGTTAATGTGAGGTTGAATTAAATTATATAAATGGTTAAAGGTAGGTGGTCATTACTTTCATTAATATTTTTTGATAAGTTTTTGTTAATAAAGTTTTCCTAGTGGTTTAATTATTATATATGGGTTATGTTATTTTAATATAGCCTATAAATTAGGGTCTTGTAATTGTAAAGGGTCTCAGCCATATTTAAATTCACTAAAAAATTTCATAAATAAATTTAAGTAGTTCATTCGAACGAGGATATAATTGACCAAGTGATATTGGATGATTATTTTAGATCATGTGATTATTATTATTACTATTATTATTGTTTTTGTTATTGTTTAGATGAAAAAATTTAGAGTATTGAATCAATTTCACCATAATGTGATCGAAGAGGTGATCCAACATTAAAACCTAATCACACCTTTGCAGATGTGGTTTCTGGGAGATCCTTTATGTGTGATAGAAATGAAGCATCATCTCAGATTTCTCCTTCTATATTTAAACATAAGAGGAAATCATTCATTGATTTTTTTGGGAAGGAAATGAATTTTCTTGCATATACTTTCAGTACTCTCTTTCCAGTAAGTTCATTAACTGGCATCCTTTGAATAATTTTATCATGAAGTTTATTGAATCTATTAGATTTGGTTCTTTTGATTAGGGGATTCTTGATTCCCAACTTTTCCTGGTTCATTATTCCTCGATAGAGGATTATTATAGATGTTGGTCTCATGGAAAGTGGTCCTTTATAGGATGTCGTGTGAAGTTTATGAAATGGACTCTAGAATTTTAAAGGGATGTTGAACAACTTGTGGTTACCATTTTTATAGGATTTAAAAGTTTACATGTTAACCTTTTCAAGTCAAATTATTTTTCTATTATTGATAATTATATTGTCACACCTATTAAGTTTGATTCAGCTACCTATAAGCTCTCAAGACCCTTTATTGCGAGGATTTTCACATAGGTAATGTTCTTCAAACCACTACTCTTAGAAATCTAGATTTATAATGAGGGGAGGAGATTTTTAAAAAATATTTATTATGAAAACATAATAGATTACTATTTATCCTATTTGAAATTCAATCAAGATATTTTGTCTTGTGGCAAGGTGATATCAAAAGAACCCACTTCACAACATCCAGCTAGGTAGAAGGAAATTTGGATTGAAAAAGGGAATCATGGCGCTCCTATTGGAGTGTAGGACCCTTTTTTGGATGGGAAAAATTAATCTCTTAGGATATCTTCTGAACAAGATGCAGATAATTACCTTTCCGTTCATTCTAAACATAACCTAGATAAGAGACTTTAGATTGTTTTTTTTTTGGATTTTTGATTATTGTTAATAATGCTCAACTAACTCTGAGGTGATTTTAAAAGGGGATGATGACTCTAATATCTCAAGAGATGACCACCCCACTCACCATGTGGATTGATGGGGGCATATTGATTCTTGTGAATCTAATCATGTCACACTTGAACATGCATGCCAAATTAAAGAATATTTTTTTACACTTGGTGGATGCTTTTAACAAACATCTGTCTTTATTTGAGATGGTGATTGTAGTGGTATTAAAGATGGGTTTATCACACTGATTATGTTTCAATCAATAACTTTTCTAGAGGATATGACTTCTTGTTATATGTGTTTTATTTTTTATATTTTAAATTTTAATGAAAGATGATTTATGGAATTTTACTTACTAATTTTGAGTGCTTATGGAATCTGAAGTCTATAATCAATTATGTTCATCCTCTATGGTTGAGGTTCACTTTCTAGGTCCATTATAATCTTAATGGGTTTTTTGATGATGCAATGTTAGTTTAAGGTTTATCCTTGACATAATTATGAATATTTAAAAGAGATTTCTAAATGCATTTAAGGATTAGATAATCGGTAGTTTGAGGATCAATTATTGGTATTTATGGAGATACTGTAGGCAGTGATGATAATCATCCCAGATGACCATCAAGATGGGTTTTTTGATGACGTGATGGATGTTTCAAATTGATTAATGATTACTTATGATACATAAATAAATATCTTGAAATGAGTGTTACTTTAGTATGGAATTAAAATCTCTAGGGTGATACCAATTGGATGTGCTTCAACTGTAGAAAAAATGAATCTTCTGAGGAGTGGCTGCTATAAATGATGATTATATTTTCAAGATTCAAATATATTTTATGGTATTTATGGTTTTTTTCATGTTGGTGAAAGCATGTTTCACCTCATGTTTTCATCTGTACATTTTTACTATTATAAAAAATTTGGGGGGGGGGTATGAGTTGGTTTTCCAACTCTTACCTTGGGTTGTTTCCGATTTTATTATTACAATTATTATTATCATTCCAACAAAAAATTATCCTAGTGGTCTGGGTTACAATATGACATCTAAAAGATCTAGGTTTCAAAACCTAGATCTTTTATTAATCCATGGATTATCAGGAGTGTTATGTTTTTATTTTTTATAGGTGTGAATGTGGGAATAAGGTCTATGTGATGCCACTTGTCTTGTATTGAATATCAGTGAAGTGAGGATGTCTAGTTGAATAGTTGTTTAGGTAGATAGATTAGTGGTGATATATTTGATGATGTGGACAGTGCGGTCTTCACATGGATAGTGAGATAGGATATTAAGATGAATTTAGGTTTTCATTATACATCTCATAGATATTTTAAATCATAATTTTTATATGCCTTAGGTTCACAAAAAATTGAAACATTTTAGGTAGAAATTTTGTCCATATCCTTTGTGGTACATCGAACTACAAGTTATTATCCTTCCATGCTTGATCTATCTTACATGCTAGGAGATCATGAGTAATATTTATATTTATAAAAGAGGTAAATATTATTTATCATTGTCTTCTCTTTCTTTTTAATGTTAATCAATGTTTAGGAAGAAATTATGTTATATCATGACATAGAAATAAAATATCCAAAATTGCACTTTATAATATTTATTTGAAAAAAATAAATATTCAAAGAGAAATATATTAATATGAGAATCCAATCCGAGGTGAATACAGATTCTTTAATATCAATTGAGAATCCAAAAGATGGTATCCACCCTCTATTTTTATTTTAGGAGGACTAGATGGAATATGTTATACACTGAGAGGGGTGGAATCATGATAACTGTTTTATTTATCACTTTTCAATACCTTCTTTATTTTACCTCATTTACTATTAGGTAACATTTTTATTGTTCTCTCTCTATCTCTCTTGTTATTTTTTCACTCAAACAACACCTCTGAGCACACACACACACAAGAGACATGATTATTTATAAGGTTCGCCTTTCAGAATAAAATTTTATCCATTGGAATGACTTGGATTCCATTTAGATGATATGATTGGATTGTATCAACCCATGAACACAATTTGGTAGGTTTAATCCTTTTCCCCTTGTTTGGTGTATTCCATTCTCTAAATAATAACATTACATTTTTATACTTCTACCCAAATAGATTCACATTTTTACAAACAACAACCAAAGAGTCTTCCTTAGAAATGATATAGGGTTTTTGATACGTTGTTTCCCTTCTTATTCTTACACTTTAAGTTGTACATAAACATGTCATGATATATTTTCTTTTATTGTATACAAAAAAAATTAACACAATTACTTTTATTCATATCAGTAAATAATAACTATCATTATTTCTTAAAATCGCAACTTCTTTCCTCCTTTTTATTTCTTCTTCTTCTTCTTGTTAGAGCACTTTACAGAGTAACTCTGTTATTCTTCCCTTTTCTTCAAAATCAGTGTATGAATCAATTATAACTTTATTTCTTCTATTGGATTCATGAAACAGTATGTATTCTAGTAATTTTCCAAGTAAGATCACATTCAAACATGTCACACACACAAATATTCTTATTTTAGAAATGGTGTTGTTTAAATCCTTCTCTTCTTGATGATACAAATTATATACTATAAATGACACTGTCAAACTACACTCTAATCTCTCTTATTATTCTAATATTTTAAATTAATGCACTATTATACACTCCAAATTATTTATTTACTCTTCTTTGTGTATATGTACTACTTTTCACAGTATCCTTCCTTATTTTTGAATTTTAATTTCAATTTCAAATGCTCAAACATATTTTAACTATTTCTATAAATTCTTTAGATCAATTCAAGACATTGTATCATGTTGATATTCTAGATATATTTTATTCTTCTAAAAAAAAATCATAGATTTAATTTTTGAGATATTATATATTCCAATAATACAGATTGGTAAAACAATTTGTAACTGAATTAAACTCCCGTACTTAGCTTACACCATAAAATGGTATATAAAAACTGACATGTTTTACTTCTAAAATGGGAACCACTAATGTGTATTACTCCTTCTAATCATTTTTTATTTTTATGTATACTTTCAACCACATCTTGGTGAACTATGGGTGTGACCCTATTCCTCAATCAATTTTGACTTGAAACACCACTTGAAAACCATGGATAACTTCACTGATTACCACGAGTGTTGTGGGATTTATTGTTTCACACAGGGATATAAATACTTCACCATGAAATCTAGCACAACAACATTATGTTTTTTTACTTCCCATATCATCCTTCTTATACTGTATATCTTCAATAAATTATTCCACTCTAACCATGTCATATTCTATGGCCATTTTGTTCTAGGCTTCTTCACACAAGTATTCTAGATGATAACTACAGAGACTACCATGACCATATTGTAATTGTTGTTTCACACAAGAACATGATCATTGCATCATGACCATCATAATGCCCTCTTTTATGGATGTGGCCTTCCTGGATACTTCTCCATCTTCACCATGGCCAAAACTAGTATGTTTCCTTTCTTATGGTATGAAATTCCTTCATGATGAACCAATCATGATTTTTGTAGACATGAGGATTATTGCACATGAAATTTTTAGATTTATAACTTCATCAAATGATCCATGGATGAACCTTGTGAGAATGAATTAATTATAGATATTTATAGAAAATATCAATGGAACTCCAAATGAGAACCTACCACATGAAGATATATGGATCAACACATGAAATATTGTTTATCTATCGCACATTAGTTTAATTAGAGATTGGTTTTTTTCCTATACTTGGTGCATTTATTCTATTATTGTTTGTTATATGACTACACTATTCTTGTTTATTGAGTTATATTCTTTGTGAATTTTATAAGATGTATTGTTTTACCATAATTTTAGGGGATGAGCACTATTATGTTATACCTTGTGTTGTAGGTACTTGTGAGATGGTTCAAGAATTCTTTGATAATTTGTCTTATAGGGAGACTCATGTAAGTGCAGTTATGTTTTTTTTATATTTGGAGTTGTTTAATTCTTAGTATGTAAGTATCTTTAGTGTATAATTTAATTTGGATAGTGAGTACTATGTTGATCCTCTGTGTGATAAATAGAGTAACTCATTCTCATTTTGTAACATTTTTTTAAACCCATGAAATATATTTAGTGTTTGGGAAATTTCACCAATGGTTAGTAGATCCTCTGACCTGATACAAGCCAATGGGTTGGGTTGGGATGTTAGTAGGGAGGGGGACTGGTAGGAGTAGGGGGGAGGGGGACTGGCAGGGGCTAGGGGGAGGGGAAACTAGCAGGGGGGAACTAGTAGGGGGTGGGGGTGGATGGGAAACAGAAAGGGGGAGTGGGGTAACTAGTAGGGGGGACTGAAAGGGGTAGGGTGGGTGGGGGTGAGGGGGGGGGGGGGGCTATTAGGGGGATACTGACAGGGTAAGGGGTGGGGGGAAACTGGTAGGGGGTAGGACTAGCAGGGGGGAGGGGAAACTGGCAGGGGGAGGGGGGGAACTAGTAGGTGGAGGGGACTGGGAGGGGGGAGGGGGTGCAAGGGGCATGGGGGGGTGTGGGTGAAAGGGGGAGGACAAGGTGGGAAGGGGGAATGACAGGGGGAGGGGACTGGCAGGGGGTGGAAGGGGAAAGGTGGGTGGGGATGTAGGGGGGATGATAGGGGGGAGGGGGATTGGAAGGGGTAGGGGGAGGGGAAACTAGGAGGGGGGGAACTAGTAGGGGAAAGACCGACAGGGGGGTAAACTGTTAGGGGCAGGGGGAGAACTGGTAGGGGAGGGGGAAACTGGAAGGGGGAGGGGGGAACTAGTAGGGGAGAGGGTGTTCAAGGGGCAGGGTGGGTGGGTGGGGGGAACTAGTAGGGGAGGACTGGTAGGGGGAGGGGAAACTGGCAGGGGTAGGGGAAGAACTGGTAGGGGGTGCAAGGGTCAGGGTGGGTGGGGGTGCAAGGTGGGGGGCGACTGGCAGGGGGATCAATAGGGGGTGGGGGTGCAAGGGGGAGGACAAGGTGGGAGGGGGGGGATTGGTAGGGAGGATGGGGGGGGGACTTGTAGGAATAGGGGGGGGGACTAGTAGGGGGAGGGGGTGTGCAAGGTGTAGGGTGGGTGGGGGTGCAGGGTAGGGGACTGGCAGGGGGAACTAGTAGGGGGTGGGGTGCAAGGGGGGACAAGGTGGGGTGGGGGGGATAAGGTGGGGGGGGGGGTGCAAGGGGAAGGGTGGGTGGGGGTGCAAGGGGGGGACTGGTAGGGGGAACTAACAAGGGTGGGGGTGGGGTGCAAGGGGAAGGGTGGGTGGGGGTACAAGGGGGGACTGGTAGGGGGAGGAATGGGACTGGGGGGGAGGACTGGAAGGGGGTGGGGAACTCATAGGGGGGACTGATAGGGGTAGGGGGGACTGGTAGGGGGGAGGGGGGGGGGGGAGAGCAAGGGGGTGGGTGGGGGGACTGGCAGGGGGGAGGGGCAACTAGTAGTGGGGGGGAATAGGGGGGAATTGATTTTTTATACCATATAAATGATATAGCCACAGTTTTAACCGTGGTAGTAGGGGACTTAGTTCCATGTTTAAAACCATGACATTTGGTGGCCTAGTTCCACAGTTAAAACCATGGTAGTAGGTAAGACCTACTGCCACAATGATAATATCCATAGTTTTTCAAAACCGTGGACATAGGATATTTCCATGGTTTTTGGGCCTATGGACACAGTTCCAAACCGTGGTTGTAGGTGAATTTTCTAGTTGTGAAAGATGCCATATATCAGTGATTTTTTCTAGCGTTTCAAAATACCAGTGCTGTTAAATACTTGTTTTATAGTAGTGAAAGGGCACATGATTATGCTTCATAGAAACACTGTCTTAAGGTAGATGAGGCAGTAATGGACTATCATCATCCATAATTGAAGTTACTTAGAGAAAACAGAGACAGGGATGAGGCAGTGAAGGAAAATATGATTCAGCCTCAAATTGGCCTCAAATGATAGCACAATTAGGGGGAATTCACCGGTCATCATCAACTACCCTTCCCCATCCTTGAGGAAAATAATAATTTACAAGGTGGGTGGGTGATAGAAAATCGATACAAATTAGAACACACTAGATATTAGAAGAGGGTATAAAGGTAACTACAAGGGGGAGTACAACTCTTTAATGGGGTAATATTTTGGGTTTCCCATGACTATTATTTAGAGGGAAATTGGGGGATTTAGGGTTGTTATAAAGATGGTTGGTATGGAGAGGGGGGGGGGAGAAAGGAATATTATGGGATGTTAGGGAAGATTGGTTGTGAGTCTTGGGTGAGGAGAATAAGTGACTCTCAAGTTACTTCTTCACTTCTTCTTCTACTCTTGTTCTTCATTTTTATAATTCTAGTTCCTTCTCCTCTTCCATTATCCATCAATATATGATCCAACAGTTTTTTCTAAATAATGTATCCAATTGGGTTTCCCTGATCATGTATAAATAGTGCATAAAAGGGATCTGGGTGAGAAAAGAGTGAGAAAAGGGATTTCTATTATTACTAGTAGAAGCAAGGGAAAGAATTACAGAAGATGAAATGTTTTCCTCCAAAAGGCACTTCTCCTTGAGGTTGATTATAACGGCCCATAATTTTATCAATGAAATTTACCTTCTTATTATTATGTCATGTAGTATAAAGCACATACATCACATAGAGAAACCAACAAAACATTATTCTCATAAATGAATAACAATACATTATTCAGTAAATAAACTAATAAGTATGCCAAATATCACAATAGTAGAATAAATACAAAATATGATAATAATAATAGGATAATTTGGATATGCTCAATCCACCATAATGATCGCACTCACGAGCAAAGCTGTAGAAATAAAACATAATGCTAATAATACAATATTAATTTTAAATATGAAAGTATATATATACTTGAGAGAAAATATAAGTGGATGAAGAATGAATGGAATAAGAGGTATTTATAGGAAGTAGTGAACCCATATGACTATTATAAATCTAACTATTGGAATAGTAATATAACCGTTGGAATAATAACCTGACTGTTTAAATAGTAATATGATTGTTAGGAATAGTAATATGACCGTTAAAATAGTAACCTCACCTATGGAAATTTAAAATAATATTTAGGTATCTTATAAAATGAATATATGATATATTTATATCATGATACAAGTAAATAATTATTTTAAAAATGATAAATTAAGTGTTGTTTTTTTTGTAAAATATAGCTATTTTATTTGCAATTTTATAATGAATATAATGATTTAAAAGAAAATTTATTTTCATAAAATGGATTCATAAATTAATATTATGTTGTATTATAATTATAAGATAATTTTATGAGACCATAAGTAGTTTTTCAAAGGGTCATAAAATCAATTATAATATTAAAATCAATATTTTTTGAATAAATAGGGATTTTATTAAATTTATCATATTTAGAAAATTATTTTAATAAAATGGATTCCATTTTTGAAATCTACACATCTAAAAATTATTAAGGTGATTTTTTGGTATTTTCCCAAAATAGTTGAATTTTAGGTGGATAGTGAAATACAATAATTTACGATATTTAACATTATAAGTCAAATATAAATTTTTGAGTAATGGATGATTTAAGAACCCATTATTTCGAACTCCAATATACCATTTATTGTATATAGTCATAATAATCAATACTATTGACAGTCTTAATCCAAAATAATAAACTAATGAATATAATAATAAAAAACACCCCTCTCTTCCCCTTATAAATACCACCCCTCACTACCCCTTCTCATCACACCTTTTGAGACTTAAAGCTTTAAAAATCTCTTCCAAAACATATCCTCCCCACTCTCCTCACATCTAAGTGATTCTGGTCTCACTAAAAGACCAATTCCAAGTTTTTAAGGGGTCCATTCAAAATGTAACATTCTCAAACTACCTGTTTTAATTTTTCTTCTTCTTATACCTTCTCATAACCTCATTCATCTATCAAAGCATAATAACTCCAGTATCATGTATATAACGAAATGTTATATTTATAATGCAATATATTCTATCCATCCATTTTCTCATCTCCTCTTATTCAAAGAAACGAAACCATTATCTAAATTATGGAGGTTAACCATCTCCGTCGATAATGAGTTTTTGTTTTCCATTAACACCTTCAAGGCTGGTCATAAAACCATTATAATGGTTAAATAATATTTTAATAAGTATATTATTACTCATTTAATTTCTTGGAACTAATATATACACATAATATTAAATAAAATGAAACTAGTTTGAGATGGTCGTAAAAACCGCCAAAATAAACTAACCATTTATCATTAACATTTTATTAAATGAATCATTCACATGTCAAAAAACAAATTGTGACCATTTAAACTTATATAAGTGCATGAATACCATTTCATTTAACTTTTGGGGTTTTATATTAATTTGAAAAGAACTTTCACAATTATACACAAGTGAATTGACCATGAAACCATGAAATGAACGCTCCTGAAATAATGAAATTGAACCTTATAACTAATCAAAATGGCCATAAATAAACTCAATAAAATTATAATAAATAAAATATATGTAGAAAATTTTATTAATTAATTAATTAGTGAATCTAATTTAATTATCCAGGACATTAAGTGAAAATTCATAACACATTCAGACATAAGGTAAGAGATCTCTCTGAAGCTCCATATTTCCTTTGGGTAACAATTTATCTCAATTTTCCTCAATTTATCTCTTAATTATTATTATATAATTATATTATATTCTGTATATATTATCTAAACATATATATATATATATATCTCAATTCATTTTTTATGGGGAAATACATATTTTAAAAGGTTCCTTTCTCAATTCCTCTCACCAAGAAAACCCGATTCAAGGAAACTTATCTATTTCTTACCCATTTTCAAGTACAATCCATTAATTTTTTAAGGAAATAATATTTTATCTAATAAATCATTTTATAATGAAAACCCATTTTAGTTCATTTTTGGTTCTATGGAAATAATTATGGCTTTATCCTCTTTAAAGAATCTTTATTCTTTTCCTTAAAACTATTCTTAAGTGACACATTTCTAAAGTCACATAACCACTATTTTTAATGTTTTCACTTCAGTTGGAATTAATTATTCATGATATATTATTATCTTCCCTTTATGAATATCCAAGAATTATTTAAATCCCTTCTTTCATGGATACCATTATAATATGCCCTTTTGTTATCCTTATGACATGATTATGAAATCCATTTCTTCCCATGGGTAACCCTTTTGTTTATTCCTTATGTTTGATTTCTTTATGTGGCACACATATGCATGTACATGTTATGATGGGTGCACCCATATATCTATCCAATTCATTGGGTAATATTTTGTCTCATGAGACATTATGTATGGGATTAGGGAGTAAACCTAATCCATTATGGGACTTTGTACACCATGTGATATCATCTTTGAAGTTAGACTTGACTCATGTTTATGTCATGATATATGTTACTACAACATTCCTATATTAACATGATCATATGATTCCATGTTATATATGTTATGCCTCTATATGTTTATTCACGAGCCATGAATTTTATGTTATCATGTTATGCCATCTAACTCATGTTTTAGTCTTATTTTCCATGTTTATTCCCTCAGTGGGCTTTTTAGCTCATCCGTTTTGTCTATGTATTCCTTAGTTTATTATATGCAGTTTTAGGAGCTTAAAGGGAGTTAGGAGATCATTATAGAGATTAATAAAAAGATGCATTATTCTAGTTTCATGTTTTCTAATTATGTACTTAGTCTTCCAAAGAAACTAGACTTTTTAATCCTTGGTTTTTATTTAATGGATAATTATGCTTGAAATCATGTAATAATATGTGTAAAAGGCTTGAGTTTCTATAGTTGGTATCAGAGGATAGTCTAGTTATTTTTGGGGATTAGGACTAGAAAAATTCCATAATAACCCTAGGGATAATTCTATCACCATGTATAACCTAGATTGGAACCTAGGGAATCATAAGTTAGAATATACTTTTCATTTATAATTTCATCCTTTTATATTCATAGTTTCATTTTTATATGCTTATTTACTAAGTATTAAATCCCCGCTAATTTTCTTTTTTCTTTTTTTTATTTAATGGTTGGAAATAGGAGAACCCATGCTAATAACCAACGTGATAGACAATGTGATGATTTACCTAATGAAATTCAAAACCTGGTAAGAACATGAGATAATAAATTCATGACATTATAGACTCAATTGGATCAAGTTATGAATAATAACTTGAATCATGTGAAACACCCTCTTTATCCTAAGAAAAATCATTTTGCAGTCTAATCCATTATGTGAAAAATCCCTCCAACCTTTAGTGAATCATCTGATCACCTCATTGTGGAACAATGTATTAACTCCATTGAGAAGATATTCTCTATCCTCTAGTGATAAAAAGAAGAAAAAGTTATGTTGGTGGTCTATAATTTTGACGGGGAAGAAAATCAATGGTGGAAACTGATAAAGAACATAAAGTTTAAAGAGTAAATTGATTCCATGGAATGTTATAGATTAAATAAAATATTTTTAAATAAATATTTTCCCCGAACTCTCTATCTTAAGATAGAGAGGGAGTTCCTTGGACTGAATAAAAAGGAAGAAGAGTCTATCAAGGCATATGAGGAAAACTCTTGAATGATTTCATGATATGACTATGGATTTTTTATGAACACTGAAAGCAAGATGGATCACTTATTTAGTGGATTAAATCTAAGTCTATGAAAATACTTGGTGATTCAAGACTTTAAAAACTATGAGGAGATTGTCCGTTGTGACCTTAAGGTTGAGATAGATATTGGAGATTCTTAATGGTATTGTGGGATCAAATATAAAAAGAGGAAAATAGAGTTTAACATGTGAGGATCAAGATATAAATCCCATGTAGGAAAGAAAAATCAACATACCATGTGTCAAAAGTGTGGGAAGAGGCATCTCAAGAACTATCTAAAGGGAACCAAGAGATTCTTAAATGTGTAAAAGAGGGTAATTAGGCTAATAATTGTTGAAGGGATATGAAGAATACCACTAATGTAGAAGAAGAAAGGATGGTTCCGTTTAATAATCTGTCTATAGTACAATGTTTTAACTATAAGGAACATGAGTATTATGTAACCCAATGCCCTAAGACAAGGGTTTTTGGAGATAATAAATGCCAACAACATCCAAGGAATCAAGGAAGGGAATATTCTATCACCACTTCTATGGTGTATCCTTAAAATGATGTGGTTATAGGTACGTTGGTTATTAATTCAAGAATAAAAAATGTACTTTTTGATTCTAGCTCTGCACATTCTTTAATATCTTTCAAGTTTAATAGAACTATTCAAACAACACCTCAAAATATAGAGGTTGAGTTATTTGTGAGAATAACTAATGGGGAAATTATTGCATCTAACATGTATTACTCCTCCCTAGTAAATGTTTTTGTATTAAACCTACCAAAAAATCTCATCTTACTTCCTTTAGTGGAATTTGATACTATATTGGACATGGATTGGATATCTTCATATAAATCCAACATCAACTGTCAGGATAGGGAGATCACTCTTTACATCCCAAGGCATCCTCCCATTCTATATATATGTAATGAGGAGGATAAATATCATTTGTAATCTCCTTCTCAATCGTGGATACTATTTTCTCATGACCAATCACATCCAGCTCAAATGATTGAGATAAAAGAGAGGACCATGCTTGAAGACATGCCCATTGTGAGGTAATACATCGATGTGTTCCCTAAATATTTTTTTGGTCTTACTACCGATTTATAGGTTGAGTTCTAAATTGAACTTAAACCTAGATCTCTGACCATATCAAAGACTCCTTATAGGATGTACACCATTGTGTTGGAAGGACTGAAGAAGTAGTTACAAGAGAATTTGGACAAGGGTTTTATACATTCAAGTGCTTCACTATGGGGTGCACCAGTCCTCTTAATCAAAAATAAGAATATACCAATACACCTCTATATTGATTATCATGAGCTAAAAAAAAATAATGGTAAATAATAGGTATCCCCTTCCATGGATATATGATTTGTTTGATCAATTATGTGGGGCTAATTATTTCTCTAAGGTGGACCTTCAGTCAGGATATCACCAGTTAAAGGTGAATAAGGATGATATTCCCAAGACTACCTTTCGAATGAGGTATGGACACTATGAGTTCTTAGTGATTCCCTTTAGACTCAATAATGATCCAACAATTTTCATGGAACTAATGAATAGAGTCTTTAGATATTACATTGAAAAATTTATGGTAGTCTTTATAGATGATATTCTGATATACTCTAAGAGCAAAGAGGATCATGGGGATATTTTAAATACTATGATAAAGACTTTATGAAGGGAGAAACTATATGAAAAGTACATTAAATGTGAGTTCTGGATGAAGGAGGTATCTTTCTTGGGGAATGTTATCACCAAAAAGGGATATTTGTGCACCCTTATAAGACAAAGGTAATTGAGGAGTGACCCATACCAGCATTTGTAATAAAGATCTATAGTTTCCTTGGTTTATATGGGTATTACCAATGATTTTTGAGGAAATTGTCATGATTTTTAGACCCACTAACCAAGATGACTTGGACGGGAGTAAATTTAGTAAAAAATAGTGAATGTGAAGACTAATTCAAAGAATTGAAAAAAGAGTCTTATCACTGCACCAATACTTACATTACCCACAAGTGGGGAACTCTTTATGGTATATGGTGATGAATCAAAGAAGGGATTAGGTTTATTACTGATGAAAAATGATAAAGTGATAGCCTACGCCTCAAGGAATTTGAAATTTCATGAGCAAAAATATCCCACACATGATCTGGAGTTGGCGGGTATGATATTCGTATTGAAAATCTAGCGGCATTATCTCTATGAGGAGAAGTGCGTGATATATACTGATTAACAGAGCCTTAAATATATATTAACATAGAATGATATTAATATACACCAGAAAGTATAGTTAGATCTCATCAAGGATTTTGACTACTCAATCCACTACTATCCCGATAAAGAAAATAAAGTAGAGAATTGTCTAAGTAGAAAGGATCCCACAACTTTATCAATTTTGAGAATTGAGAAGGATACAATCTTCTTAGACTTCCATAGGATGGACATGGGAATCATAAAGGAAGGAACTTAATTATTCCTTTTATCAAATCCATTTTATAGAAGACAAATTATGATTAAAGAGATGATGTAGAGAGCACTTTTGGTGGGACAATATGAAGAAGAATATCGCTTAATATACATCAAAGTGACTGGTATGTCGGAAAGTGAAGCCTGAAAGTAAAAAGTCTAAGGGTATGATTCAATCATTACCCATACCTACATGGAAATATAAAAACATCAATGTGGACTTTGTCATTGGACTTTCAAAGACATACAGAAGAAATAATGCTATATGGGTTATTGTGGATCATCTTACAAAGACTGCTCGCTTTATTTCAATTCGAGGGGAATTATCACTCGATAAACTTGCAAAGATATACATTAGAGAAGTTGTGAGGCTACATGGAGTATTGTTATCGATTATATCTGATAGAGATCCAAGATTTACCTTCAAGTTCTGGAAAAGTCTCCAACATGACCTAAACACTAAGCTAAACTTCAGTATAACTTATCACCCCCCAGGTTGATGGCCAACCTTAGTGGACTATTCAAACATTGGAATATTTGTTGAGAGCATACTCTATGGACATAAAAGGAGGATGGGATTAACATTTTCCTCTGGTCAAATTTTATTACAACAATATTTTCCACTCAAGTATCCAAATGGCTCCATATGAATCCCTTTATGGGAAAAGATGTATAACACCTACACACTGGGATGAAGTTGGCTAACATAAGCTTTTGGGACCTGAAATGGTTGAAGAAATGGTAAAAAAGGTGAAGACCATTCAATAACACATCAGGGCTACCCAATATTGATAGAAGAGCTACGTAGACAATCATCAATGAGACCTAGAGTTTGAGGTTGAAGATAAGGTATTCCTTCACATATCTCCATGGAAGAGAGCCATGAGATTTGGGAATAAGAGAAAACTAAGTCCTAGGTATATTAGACCCTTTAAAATTCTTGATCACTTAGAAGCTGCGGCCCACTGGATAACACTTCTACCAACCATTTCTCATGCACATGGTGTATTCCATGCATCCCTCTTGGGGAATTACATATGAGATCCTTCAAATGTACTGAATTAAGTGGTGGTATAACTAAAAAATGATCTCTATTATGAGGAGTGACCAATGAAAATCATAGACCATAGAGGTAAATTTCTATGCAATAAGACTAGTCATCTGGTCAAAGTACTATGGTGGAACCATAAATACGAAGAGGTGACTTGGGAACCAAAGGAAGCGATAAAGGAGAATTACCCTAACCTGTTTTCACATTAGTATGTAAAAAAAAAATTTGAGGGTGAAATTTCATAAGGGGGGAATAATTTAATGACATAGAATTTTATCAATGAAATCTTCTCTTCTTATAATTATGTCATGTAGTATAAAGCAGACACATCACATAGAGAAACCAAAAAAACATTATTATCATAAATGAATAATGATACATTAGTCATCAAATAAACCAATAAGTATTATAAGTATTATAGTGGGATAATAAATAAAAAAATAAGAGAATAAGAATAAGATAATTTGGATCTGCTCGATCCATCAGAATGACTGCACTCACAAAAAAAATGTAGAAATAAAACACAATGTCAATAATAAAATATTCATTTTGAAGATGAAAGTATATATATATATATATATACTTGAGAGAAAATTGAAGTGAGTGAATAATGAATGGAATGAGAGGTATTTATAAGTAGTGAACCCATATGACCGTTATAAATCTAACTGTTGTAATTGTAATCTGACCGTTGGAATAGTAACTTGATCGTTGGAATAGTAATATGACCATTATGAATAGTAATATGGCCTTTAGAATAGTAACCTCACATATAAAAATGTAAAATAATATTTAGGTATCTTATAAAATGAAAACATGATATATTTATATCATGTTAAGAGTAAATAAATGTTTTAAAAATGATAAATTAAGTGTTGGTATTTTTGTAAAACATAACTATTTTATTTTCAATTTTATAATGAATATAATGATTTAAAAGAAAATTTATTTTCATAAAATGGATTAATAAATTAATATTATGTTGTATTATAACTATAAGATAATTTTATGAGGCCATAAGTAATTTTTCAAAGGGTCCTAAAATTAAATATAATTTTAAAATCATTATTTTTCGAATAAAAGGGAATTTTAAAAAAAAATTAAATTTATCATATTTAGAAAACTATTTTAAAAAAATGGATTCTATTTTTAAAATATAAATGTTGAAAAATTGTTAGGGTGATTTTTTGGGATTTTTCTAAATTTTTTGAATTTTGGGTGAATAGTGAAATACATTAATTTATGGTATTTAACATTATAAGTCAAATACATGAATTTTTTAGTCATAGATAATATAAAAACCCATTATTTATAACTCACATGGACCATTTACTATATATAGTCATAAGAATCAATACTATTGATAATCTTGAGCCAAAATAATAAACTAATAAATATAATAATAAAAAACACTCATCTCCTCCCCTTATAAATATCACCCCTCACCACCCATTCTCCTCACACATTTGTATAAAAAGTATTTACCACATCATACTATCACACTGGTTATTTATAACTGATGTGAAAAATCCATGTATATTTCTTTATCACGTCAGTTAGATAATAACCGACGTGAAAAAGAAAAATCATCAGCTTTATCACATCAGTTATATAATAACGGACGTGATAAAGTGTATTTTTCACATAGATTAGATAATAAACAACATGAAAATGAAATTTTCATTGCTTTATTATGAAGGTTATTATATAACTGATGTTATATACCATTTAAAATTTTATGAATCATTGGTTTGAATCATTTCTATGTTATTCAATATCGTGAAATCAGACTCGTTTATCTAATGCGGAAGCCCTAACCCTCATTTCTTCAATCTGGTGGACTCCAATTTTATATTTCCATCTTCATATGTCCTCAGATTTCATCGGCTCATTATTGCGCATTCGATCTGTTCATCTCCTCAAGTAAGCTTCACACATCGATCCTCTCTTACAGTGGTTCAGTGGCATGGATGCCCTAAATCTTGTTTTTTTTTTCAATTCTGTGGAATCAAATCTCACATTAACATGTTCATAAACCCTTAGGTTTCATCAGCCTCATCATTCCGTGTTCGAATATAGATCTTCTCACCTCAAATCTCATATTACCATCTTCATATACATTTTTTATCTATTGATTTATATGAAAAGGTGTGTGGATTGCATTATATCTTAATGTTATATGTTCGATCATAAATTTATACATTATATCTTACTATTATAGTGTTTCTACTATATGGAAATGCGTTTTCACTGAATTGTTTCGCAAATGTTTATACTACATCACATCTTAAATTTATATATTGAATATCTAAATGTTACATATTTGGATGATGTTTGTGAATTAGTCATTGAAATTATTAGTGAATACACAATAATAGCTATCAATTAGTTCCTTTACACATCTTTGTTATATTCTTATAGATATGTGTTAGGTTTTGAATCTATTTGGACTAATTAACCCATTTGGTACAAATGATAATATAGATTGATGTGATGCCTATCCCCAGTCATACTTTAGGTTACATTAATTTTTAAATTTAGAGGATTATCCTAATATATAGGTAGAGTTTTTCTATGTTATATTTTCATGGAATTACACATGCATCACATGGTATTCACACTAAAAGCATTTGTCTCCCCATAAATTTGGATTTTTATTGTATCAAATGAAGGAGATTGAAATATTTAAAATGCGGGTTATTAGTGTGTTACATTCAAATAGAACATGTTGTCATAGAATACACAGTACGCAATATGTTTTGAACAATTTTCAAAATACACTAGGCATAAATAATATATAATATTAATTTTGTATATATATATATATATGAACTGCATTACAAATTAATCATTGTGTTGTTTGAACTCTAATATACGATTATATTATAGTTTGAATTAACGTTTTTTCTTATAATTGTTTAATTTTTCATGAAAAAAAATATGTTAAAAACTTGATGATAAAGATTCAAATCAAAATGTAAAATGCGTACATGATTTGGATTTTGGTCAATAATATTCGATTTCAAGTTTCATCTAATTTCATTTAGAAGAAAATGAAAAATGATAGAATGGTCTACCAATATTTTCTTTTGTAAATTGCTCCCATGCATTTCTTTTTTATGATTTACCAATAATATTTAAAATTATATTCCATTATTGTCTAGAATTTATAATTATACTTTTCAACACATATATTATTTTTTAAAATTTCAAATTTTTTTTACTTTCAAATTATGACATCTTTGATAAAAATTTACTTTATTTTCTATTTTATTATTGTATAATCATTCCAATTAACATTCAATTTCATCTCCAATGTTATTAACTTTTTAAACATTATATTAACTATTAGTGGAAAAAACATTTTATTGCTGAAATATACCACACGTGTGTTTTCTTGATTATCATTGAAATAATCTATTATTTCCCCTACTTACTCACTTTTATCACCACTATATTGTTTTCACAAGATATTTATTTTTTATATTTGTTATAGATAATAATGAGTCAAAGTTGGATTATGACACTTTGAATAAGTGATAAATATGAGGAAGGTGTTCGTGAATTTTTGGAATTTGTTAAACTAAATGTTCCAAAAAACAACATGTTTTTCTATCTATTCCTAAAATGTTTATATATGAAGAAGTTGAAAAGCATAGATACAAAAGATCATTTAATTTGTCGTGATTTTAATCTGAGTTACAATCCCTGGATTTGACATGCACTACTACAAAATAGGTCTTTAACAATGCTAAAAAGGCCTTTATCACCGTTAGAGAAGCGTTGACTACTAGAGTGATATTAAAGGCTTTAGGCTTTTATCAGCGCTAAAAAAGAGCTGATAAAGGGATTATTTATAAATTCTTTTAAAAGCACAAATAAAGAACAACATTTATCAGCACTTTTACTTAGCACTAATAAAGGGGTATACTATAGTGTGCTGTAACAACACACTAAAATACTAGGAAAACCATCAGAAATCAGAAAAATCAAGTTCTAATAGATAATTTAAATGAAATAAAATTTACAAAACAAATACAAGAAAAAAACTATATTATAGACATTTCAAACATTGGTTTATACAATTAAACAAGTATAAACTATTACATACATTCAAAAATATCAATGTTCCTTTGTCTTTTGATCCTGACCCTGACTCATGCTATTTCCGAACAAACCACCCCTACTCAAGCAAAAGAACACACCTATATAAGAAAAAAATATTATGTTAGAAATAATATAAAGAAATAAATTTACATAAAGTGTTAATTTTAAACTAAGCTTCGAGTCATATCATGAAAACTGTGTATCAGATTGAGTTGCGGTTGATTCTTACACATCCCACCATTTCTTGTTCATATTCAAGAATTATCTCTATGAAAATTAACTAAATAAGTATAAGATAAAAATTATAAGGAAATTAATTAATTAATAGTAGATATAATGGTGAGAAAATATTCTAGGCTTGTTTTCTAAATTTTGGCAATGTGATGTACGCTTTAAACTAAAATGATACATATATTGTAAAGATGCACTTGGAGTAATACCGGTCACACTGTGTGTCAGATTGAGGTGTGACTAATTCCTATACATCCCAAATGACTTATGGATCATTTTCCTAAATTATCAAAATAATTTTAATGTGTTTTCTTGGTTCTGAGTACATCACTTTTCTTTTTTACTAAAATATCATTTTAAATTGGAAACACACACTTTGAGTCATAATAGTCACATCGTGTATTAGTTTGACGTGGGAATGATTCATACACATCAAATATGACTTATGAATCATTTTCCTAAATTATAAAGACAATTAGAGTGTGTTTTCTTGGTTTTCAGTGAATGACAATTTTTGAACTAAAATGTCAATTTTAAACTGATAACTAACACTTTGAGTCATACTGGGAACATCATGTATCAGATTAAGGTGAGGATGATTCCTAAACATAAAAAATGAATTATGTATTGTTTTACTAAAGTATAAAAACAATCCAAATTATTTTTATTAGTATTGAGTATGTCAATTTTCTTTTTCACTAAAATTAATGTCAATTTTAAATAAAAAGATGCACTTGGAGTCATATCGATCACACTGTTCATCAGATTGAGGTGAGTATGATTCCTATAAATCCCAAATGACTTATGGATCATTTTAATAAAGTATTAAAAACAATATGAATGCATTTTCTTAGTTTTGATTATGTCACTTGTATTTTTTACTAAAATGTCATTTTAAAATTAAAAACAAGCACTTTGAGTCATATTGATCACATCGTGTGTCAGTTTGATGTGAGACTGATTCCTACATATCAAAATAACTTATGAATCATTTTCCTAAATTATCAAGACAATACAAGTTCATTTTCTTGATTTTCAGTGAGTGACACTTTTTGAACTAAAATGTCAATTTTAAACCGATAACAAACACTTTGAGTCATAATAGACACACTGTGTATCAAATTTAGGTTCAGATGATTCCTACACATCAAAAATGACTTATAGATCATTTTACAAATGTATCAAAATAATTTGAATTCGTTTGCTCAGTTTTGACTATGTCAGTTGTCTTTTTTACTAAAATTAATGTCAATTTTGAATAAAACGTCACACTTGGAGTCATACTGGTCACACCGTGCATCTAATTGAGATGAGGTTGATTCTTATACATCCTAAATGAATTATGGATCATTTTACTAAATAATAAAAATGATACAAATGTGTTTTCTTGGTTTTGAGTATGTCACTTGTTTTTTTTACTAAAATTTCATTTTAAACTTGAAACATGAGTCATACCGGTCACATCATGCATCAGTTTGATGTGATACCGATTGATACATGTCAAAAGTGACTTCTAAATAATTTTAATAAATTATCAAGATAATTCTAGGGCATTTTCTTAATTTTTAGTGAGTGACACTTTTTGAACTAAAATGTCAATTTCAAACTAATAACGGACACTTTGAGTCATAGCAGACACATCATGTATTAAATTGAGGTGATTCTAATTCCTACACATAAAAAATGACTTAATAATATTTTTCCTAAAGTATCAAAATAATCCTAATGTGTTTTATTGGTTTTGAGTATGTTAGTAATCTTTTTTACTAAAATTAATGTCAATTTTAAATAAAAATACACACTTGGGGTCATATCGGCCACACCGTGTATCCGATTGAGTTGATACTAATTACTACATGTCTCAAATGACTTATAGATCATTTTAATAAAGTATAAAAACAATTAGAATTTGTTTTATTGGTTTAAAGTACGTCACTTTCCTTCTTTACTAAAATATCATTTTAAATTAGAAACACACACTTTGAGTCATACCGGTCACACCGTGTGTCAGTTTGATGTGAGACTAATTACTACATGTTAAAAATGACTTATTAATAATTTTAATAAATTATCAAGATAATACAAGTATTTTTTCTTATTTTCCAGTGAGTGATACTTTTTGAACTAAAATTTCAATTTTAAACTGATAACAGACACTTTGAGTCATACCAGGCGTATCGTGTATCAAATTGAGATACAGATGATTCCTATATGTCACAAATTACATATGAATAATTTTACTAAAGTATAAAAACAATATTAATACTTTTTCTTGTTTTTTAGTATGTCAGTTGTGTTTTTTACAAAAATTAATGTCAATTTTAAATAAAAAGACACACTTGGAGTCATATCGGTCACACCAGGCATCAAATTGAGGTGCGGATAATTCCTACACATCCCAAATGAATTATGGATTATTTTCATAAAGTATAAAAATAATATTATTTTCCCTCAATTTTGAGTACGTCACTTTTCATTTTTACTAAAATTTCATTTTAAACTAAAAACACACACTTTGAGTCATACTGGTCACATCGTGTATTGGTTTTACATGAGAATAATTCCTACATTTAAAAAATGACTTATGATTTTTTGTCTTAAATTATAAATATAATATGAGTGTGTTTTCTTAGTTTTCAGCGAGTGGCAATTTTTGAATTAAAATGTTAATTTTATACTGATAATGATCACTTTGAGTCATACCGGGCACATCGTTTATCAGATTGAGGTGCAACTGATTCCTACAAATAAAAAATGACTTATGGATAATTTTACTAATGTATAAAAACAATATTAACATTTTTTCTTAGTTTTGAGTGTGTCAATTTTCGTTTTTACTAAAATTAATTTTAATTTTAAATAAAAAGCACACGGAGTCATATCGGTCACACCGTGTGTCAGATTGAGGTGCAGTTGATTCTTAAACTTCAAAAAGTCTAAAAAAATCCCAAATTCCAATGTTACCATGCTTTCCATTGGTAGAAAGGAACATTTTATCTCTTTTGTGGCTTTTTTTTATATATTTTAAAGTAAAATATGTATTCCCAAAATATATGTGAAAAAAAATAAATAAGTATTAGATAAAAATGATAAGGAAATTAACTTACAAATAGTAGATAAAATTTTGAAAAAATTAATTAAATAAGTAGTAGGAATTCACCTTTTCATAATGGTTGTATACATTTCTGAACCATTTCTATATTGTCATTATCTCAACTATAGTCTTGATGTCTAATATCTCATGAGCATGATCAGCTTCAAACAAACCACCCCAACTCGAACAAAAGAATCCACCTGTATAAGAAAAAAATATTATGTGAGTAATAATAAAAATAAATAAATTAAACATAAATATTAAACAATAAAATAATTATATGGACAATTATTTTACTGTGAAAACATCAAGATTACCTTTGTGATTGTGTAGAAGCAGCGTCGTTTCTCTTCCTACAATGGTAGTGGAGGGAACTTGGAGGAAAGTGATAAATCCAAACACTATAGGGGTGAAAAGGTTTTGAGGGAGAAGAATTTTATGGAACTTTTGATGTATAAAGGAATGAAATATAGACAAAAATCTTCTAAAATAAATGAAATGTGAAAATATGACTTCCCAAAAGATCTGTGAAAAAAACTAAATAAGTATTATATACAAATTATTAGGAAATTAATTTACAAATAATAGATAAAATGATGATAAAATTAATTAAATTAGTAGTAGGAATTAGGCTTTTCATGATGTTTGTATAAATTATAGACCCATTTCCTTATTTTCATTATCTCAGTTGCACCCTAGAAGTCCAATCTCTCACGAGCATGAGCAGCTTCGAACAAACCAACCCAACTCGAACAAAAGAATCTACCTATATATGAAAAAAATATTATGTGAGTAATACTAAAAAGAAATAAATTAAACATAAATATGAAACAATACATTAATTATATTTATAATGATTTTACTATGAAAATATTAAAATTTCCTCTATGATTTAGTAGAGGTAGCATCGTTTCTATTCCTGTAAAGGTAACAGAGGGAACTTGAAGGAAAGTGATAAATGCCAATATTGTAGGGTTGAAAAGGTTTTGTGGTAGAAAAATTATATGGATGTTTTAGTGAAAATATGCATGAAATATGGATATAAATATTCTAAAATAAACTAACTATACAAGGAATAATGCAAATTAAATCAACGTTTCATTATATGATTTTTCAGTAAAATAGAGAAAGTATATCGAAACATTACCTTTACATATTCCCAAAGGTTTTCCTTCATTATAGTATGTTCTTCCATGATATTGGTAACATCGTTATATGAAGAAGATATTGTTTTCACGAGTAGTCAAACATTTAATTTATATTATATTAATGCAGTAGAGAATAGATAATATTATGAGGAAAAACATAGTATATTAAAAAAATTATTTTACCTTATCATTGAACTATATTTTTTAAAGGTTTTATGGATTTTTACCCTCTATCAAGAATCAAAATCTTCTATTTTTGGTCCCCTCTAATTTACAAGACATTTTCTAAATTGGGACCGACATGAAATGATTGTGATCTCCCAATAAAAGGGCCACCCTCGATTGAATTTTCATCTGATTCGATATTTATTTTAGTCGTTAGCAGAACAATTGACTAATTGTTTTTTGTTGGATTTGAGACATAAAATACTTGCACTACTTGTGATGCCATTATAAATGGATTTTATTTTTCCCATTCCACACTAAAATTATTCTTCACAAATCCCATTTCATCAACTTTCACTACAATCCTATTATCAACCCATTTGCAATGGAAAATCAGTACTTGAAATGTTTTATAATCCAACTCGTATATCTGTTTGATAATTCCAAAATATGAAATATTTATATCAATTGGATTTATATCCTTGGAACCAAATATGTGCATCGCTTCTACCACAAGCGTAAAACCACTATTTTGCATCGTACTTCAGTCATCATCTTCTTTTATATAGAATGTATAACCATTAATTACAAAACTAGTGTAAGATATAACATTTTCATTCGGTCCTCTGGCTAGCCATAAAAGTCATTCAACAATTAAATTTGGATTTTTAGATAACTCTTTATAAATTTGATTATAGAACCATCCTATAAACTGTTGATTATGTGTATTTGATATCCATCCTTCATCCCTTGATGGATTCAAATATGTAAGAACTTCTTTGTGGGATTCAACATATAGATCAACATATTTAATATTATATAAAATGCAAATATGCACTTTCTCCTTCCATGAAAAAGTAATTATAACAATATCTCTTTTGAAAATCCCTTCACCTATAAGGCATCCACTATGATGAGACTTTGGGAGACCGATGTTGTCAACATCTGATAGATAATCAATACAAAATTAAATAGATTCTTCAATAATATATCATTCGGTAATACAACCTTTTGGACGACTTCAATTCTTAACATAACCTTTCAAAATATTCATATACCATTCAATGGGGTACATCCATCTGTAATGGATATGACCACATAGTTGAACCTCTATAACCAAGTGAACCATCAGATGGGACATTATATCAAAGAATGATGGTGGTCAGAACTTCTCTAATTCACATAATATGACCACAACCTCTATATTCATGATTGTAAATTTTGTCAGGTCTATAAATTTACTGTATATGGATTTGAAAAAGAAAAAAATGTCATACATTTTTAGGTATAATTAAATGGAAAGAAACAAACATCTAATCTTGCATCAAAACATGACATTCATGTGATTTTATTCCCTATAACTTCAAATTAGTCATTAACATGACATTCTTGATATTTTATTAATACCCATTTGGAACTTTTACACTATTAAGGAAAATTTAAAATTGTAATTTTTTCTATTTGGATAATGTGTAAGCTGCTGGATCAAGAAAATTCCACCCTTTACCCTTCACTGATGCCAACTCTTCCCTTATCCCCATGTCAATCATGTCCAACCTAACCTTGATTCCATCTTTCATTTTTCCAGGAACATTTAGTAACATGCCAATAAAACTATAAAATACATTTTTTACTACATGTGTTGGTTGGAGTAGATTACTCAAGAGGGGGGGGGGGGTGGGTGAATTGAGTATCTATAAAAAATTCTGTCAAAAATTTCACTTAAAAATATTCCCCAATAAAAA
Source organism: Viscum album (assembly GCA_963277665.1). NCBI lineage: Eukaryota > Viridiplantae > Streptophyta > Magnoliopsida > Santalales > Viscaceae > Viscum > Viscum album. The sequence continues at coordinate 1,749,952,372 of OY728148.1, read as the reverse complement.
TGAATACAGACCAGTTAATCAAGGTAATAAGGTTGTAATAGTTTGACTATTCAAGTAACTTCTTAGAAGATTGATTAATTCTTAGTAATATCAATGTGAGTTATTGATACAACTTTTGAAGTTGTTCTAATAAGTCAAAATAGTTATAACTTCTATCCAAGACTAACTATCAAAGTAAAATTTATTTTTCTAAAATATAAAGTAAATCAGAGAAGAACTAAATCAAAAGACACAGCAGATAAAACAAGTGGTTCAGTCTCAAGCCAAGACTTAATCCACTACACTTGGTGATCACCTTCCACCAAACAATATATATAGATAAGAGATTGATCCACACCCTAGATCAAGGTAAAACAATAGTACACAGGACTGTACAGGTCACATGACCTCTTCCACTATTATTCGTGCGTATAAACTACCAAGTCACACAAGGACCTCTTCCACACTTATCTGTGGGAGTAAACAGATGCAAGAAGATGTGAGAGGAAGGATATCTTGTATCCTTTAGTTTAATACAGGAGACAACGTGTGTTTTAATATAGACAAACACACATAGATAGAAAGTTAAAAACAATACACAATAGAGAAAAGATGATGAGAAAGGGTTATAAGTGCTTTGAGTGTTATTCTATGCAGCTCTAGACTTCTAGGATGAAGAAGACGCAAGTGTTGAGTCCTCTTGTGAAGAATAGAGTATCGCAAGTCTGGTTCTTTGGTTTCCAGTTCAATGGTGTAAGCTATATAGCTCGTGTTCTTCTTTGATTTGGTATTGCGAAGAAGTTTTTGGATCTATTCTATGATAGTAAAACCTTTAGGAATCGAGAGTTCTTCATGTGTTCTTCAGTTGCATCTTGTTTCATGTATTAGTTCGCTTTTCAAAACTTGTTCCTCTACACATTGTTCTAGTGCCACACTTCGCTTTTTTGTTACAGAGTACATGTGTTGGAGCTGACATGATGCATGTATTCTATACCTCGTACCTCATATTATCAGGTGACATGTCTACAAAGAAACATTAATTATGTCAATGCCTTTAAATGACTCAAATATGATCGTTAGAAATTAAATTGAAAATGAAAAAATAGATTAAAGAACAGTGTCACAGTTTGTCTTGAAACTGTATCACTCGGAAACAATATCACGAGGAAACAATGTCTTCTTCTTTGCCTTTGAGTGGCGAGATAGTCATGATGCCACAGTTGCATTGAGATCAGGAACCGGTAGCACAGATGCAGTGTTAGGATCACAATGTCTAGTCCTTTTCCAAACTTTGAACGGTGTCTTGGTGATGGTAGAAAGGAATCAGTGTCATAGACTCTATGAGATATGAAAATAGGTTATGGTGTTTGGGTCATGATGTTTGGGTTACGGTGTCTGGGATTATGATGTCTGGGTTACAGTGTTTGGGATTATGATGTCAGGGATTATGGTGTCTGGGTTACGGTGTCAGGGTCACAGTGTCAGAGACTTTTCCAAAATCCAAAACTGGTCTCAGACTTACAGTTTCTCAGAATTAGCCAGATATCTGTAAATCTGTCTTAGGAAATAATATTCTTAGAATGAATTATAATTAAGAATTAATATAATAAAACATTATAGAAAAAATATAGTTTATAATATTCAATGATTATTCAAACATGATTTATAGGAATTAGGATCTTGTGAAAGTGTATAACATGAGTTGTAAACATTAAAGCATAGGGAAACAAACCATTTCTACACATGATTTGAGATAGATTGAACAAGGTTAATAGGATTTGTGATCACTATAAAATTATTAAAACATGAGGAGTCCAACAATACCCCCCTTTTTATGATCATAAATCATAGGAGTTAGATGTTAGTTCTTAGTGTTATTTCTACCCATTTTGGGATTATCAAAAAGATTATAGGAAAAAGAAAAATAGACATGGAATGAAGTTAAATAAGAGAATAGACAATAACAGTTCATATTGTATTATATATAAAGAGATGTGTCATTACAAGCATGAAGAAAAAGTACAAAACATCCCTATCAAAATACATTGTTCACTTCTCTTAAGAACTAGTAGTCTTCTATTTTCCCTTGTAAGTAGCATCAGAAGGAGCCACAGGAGCATAGGTAGAGGTTGAAGAAGGGAGTGATCCAACTATCAGAGAATTAAGAGGTATCCCTTCAAAAATAGAAGGTTCCAAAGTGGGTTTTGTTGAAGACCAATGCAAGTTTTGGTCAAGGATAACAGGTCTGATCTGGCTTAGAGCCTGAGATATAGACATCAATGTAAAATAAAAAGCAGTGGATGAGGAAGGAGTTAAACTAAACCTCAAAGGTGTAGGTGTAGGATCCACAATGGTAGTGCTTTGCACATGAAGGCAAGGCTTCAATAATTGAATTAAATCAGTAATGATCTCACCACCATACTGCATTGCCTTCCTGAAATCATCTTTGTTCTCCATGAAATTGTCCAATGGAGGAGTAAAATATTTCATCTTTTGGACTTGAGTCTTTAAGGATTGAGTGATAGGATTAATTTTCAAATTCTCTACAAGATATTTGAAATTATTGGTTATATCATGCTTAGAGAAAATCCTATTAAAGTATAAATCCACTTTCTTAGTAATTTATTCCTGAGTATCATTGGAAATATTTGAATGAATCCTCACTAAGTCAAGTACTCTGTCACTATTCTTGACAACAATAGATAAGATTTCCTTAAAAAAACCACTTAACACTGACTAAAGTTCCTCCTTAATAATATTTTAGAGCAGATCACTATCTATGGGTTGAGATGACTATCCAGAGGCATTAGAAGTTGTAACAGCTGATGTGAGAGACTTAAGCTGATTTAGAAATTTCTGTAGACATCCTTTATACTCATTAGTAATCTTGTTAAGACCAAAAACAATCTCACACATCTCATTGACTATCTGGATGTTTCTTTTAGCCACTTTTTCATAAATTGAAGTCAAGTTTGGTTGTATCCAAGATGCAACTTTCTATGGAATCTGATCACTAACATCCTCAATAGGATGAGCAGTAAGAATTTGGCCATGTTGCAAAACTTTTTTGCATATCTTCAACCATAGATCTTAGAGACTTCACCTCCTCGATCAATTGATTGTTCTCAATTATAACCTCTTTTATTTCATGAATCATTTTTGTTTGAATTTTCCATATGATTTTCTCTAACAGCAAGGCAACATCTCTTTCACTAAGATTTGTCACAGGAGTAGGCTGGGAGTTCATGAGCATTTCAAAGACAACTAAAATAGTATCTCCAAAAGATTTTAGATCACTGTGACTCACGGAAGTAGAAGGTTCTTGTATAGGTTCAGGAATAGGATCTGAGACCGGTTCGGGATCTTTGGAAGATATTAATTCTAGAGGAGATACTGGTTTCAATTGAAACACAATGGAAAGTTCTATGCCTTTAATTGAGGCCTCCTAGGTATTATTCACATAAAATTATCTAGGAAACTTATACCAGGTATCCATAGTGATTTGATCAACAGGATTGGGAACTTCAACAATTTCTAGACTGGGGTACTACTCCCCCTCAATAGGTGAATCTCTTATAGGACTAAGAGATTCAGTCCCTTTATATGTTTCTAAATCTTCATCTCTAATATCCTCACCCATTTCTTTTCTAGTCAGCTGAAAGGCTTGTTCCATTCTTTCCTCAACAGATAGGATAATTTTAGGATCAGTTTGTTCCTCTAAATGTTCCTTAATAGAAACCTATTCCTCAATAACAAGTTCTTCTTCTAGATGCTCCTAAAGAACAACATTTTATTTTACACTAGAAATAGATTATTTTTTAGAAGCAGGTTCTTCTTCTAAATCAAAACTTCGTTCAGTAATAGGTATATCCTTATCAACTACATTTTGTGAAATAGGTAGACCACTGTCTTCTTTGTCCAAGACAGTTCCTTCCATAGGTGTAACAAATTCCTCTTCTTCTTCTTCATCTGAATAATCAACAACTTCATCTAGTTCCAAACCAGGATCAGATATGTTCTTAGGTCTTAAAGGATTTTCAATCAGATTAAAATTTTCATACAACCTTTCATTGTCCTCCACCCAAGACTTTTTCCAAGGATTACAACTTATTTTCATCCTTCTGATTGTATCCTTTGAGATACAGAACTCATAATCTTTGATGAATTCTTTATTCGGTCCAAGCACTACTTTAGCATACAACATTGCAGAGATTAGCCTTGAATAGAATAAAGAGGTAGAATTTGAAGTTGTCTTGATCAATTCACACATGTGAAGTATAATATACTTACACAAATTAATCTTATTTCCATTTTTCATAAGATGTATCAAGAATACATATTGATACTTGAGGGTAGAAAAATCCCCTTTTCTTGGACTAATAAGATTCTGGATAAACTTAAACAGAAACCTCGTTTCACCATCCAACTCAGTAGCAATTGCACTTCTTTTCTTCTTATTGCCAGTTAAACTTACCAAGTCTTCTTCTAAGACAAAAACATCACTAGGAGGAGTAGGAACTCTCTAATAGTCCTCAAACATTCCTTCATGAGGTATCCCTAGGCAGTCATCCCATAACCTCAAGGAAAAAGTAAACCTTTGACCATTAATCCAACTTTTTACAACAAAACCATCTTTAGTATTGAATAAAAATTGGACATATTGATAAAAATGAGACACAAGTTTTGGATAAATCAGCCTTGTCTCCTTTGTGAACCAGTTCATCCATCCCTTCTCTTCCAGTACTTTCAAAACTGATGACTTACTTTTAAAAAACCACTTAGGACAGATTTCCTTTTCTGGTACTAGTATTCTATCAACAAGATTTGGGTTCAACAGTCCTTCGGGCACTACTTTCAGTTCCCTTTTCACTTTCTTCTAAGATTTTCGCTTCTCAGGAGTTAATGAAGATGGGTGCTTCATTATGGGTATTCAACCAGTGGTTTGAGAGAGACGAAGAGCTGAAAGAGGACTTATGGTTTAAAATAGAGGGGTTTTGGTTTTGAGAAAAGAGAGCTCGAGTGAAGAAAAGAGTGAAAGATATTTGGTTTTTATCAGTTAGGGATTTCAAGCATCATAAATTCAAAATCATGGGATAAAAACAATAAAATAATCAACATAGCAATACAGGTAATAAAATACAAATAAAATGAGAACTAATTCATTATGGTGATACTAGAACAGATTGTCATGGTGAGACCGAAATAGATTGTCATGGTGTCATCCTTACGGTGTGACTCCAAATGGTGCGACCGTATCATTTGAGACAAAAAGTGAAAGACAGTAACTGTGAGACTGTAAAACTAAAAGAATAACTTTGAGACAATAACCTTTGAATATGCGAGAGTGATACAGTAATTCTAAGACAGTGACTTGTGAAACCATAAATCATGAAACTATAAACCATGAAATAATAAACTATGAAACAATAAGTTTTGAAACCGTACACTTTATACTTGAGATTTATCATCACTAATTCATGTATGATGTAATTTATCATTTAAAAATTTAATGGTTTAGTGAATATATCAGCAAGCTGACATTTAGTTCCAATGAATTCCAAAGTGATATCATCTTTTTGATAACTGTCTCTCAAAAAGTGATGTCATACATCAATATGTTTTATCCTAGAGTGTGAAACATGATTCTTTGAAATGTTAATAGCACTCGTATTGTCACAATTTATAGGCACATGCTTGAATTGATATCCATAATCTAGTAATGTGTGTTTCATCCACAAAATTTTTCACAACAACTACCAGAAACTGTATATATTCAGCTTCGGCAGTAGATAATGAAATAGAGTTTTGTTTCTTACTACACCATGACACTAGATACTTTCCTAAAATGTGACATGTTCCAGAGGTTATTTTTCTATCTAACTTAAAACCACCAAAATTAGCATCAAAATAGCTAACTAACTCAAATGATTGTCCTCTAGGATAGAACAGTACTAGATTGGGTGTATGTTTGAGGTATTTGAATATCCTTTTAACAGTATTTAAATGAGACTCGTTAGGGTTTTCTTGAAAGTGAGCACACATACCTACACTAAACATAATATCAAGTTGGCTAGAAGTTAATTAGATTAAACATCCAATAATTACTCTATAAGTGGTTTGATCAACAGATTTTCTATCTTTATCAAGATCTAACTTACAAGTAGTACTCATTGGAGTATCACTACTTTTAGTTTTGTCCAAGCCAAAATGTTTTAGAAGATATTTAGTATATTTTCTTTGATTTAAAATAATACCATCTTTATTTTGAAAGATTTTAAATCCAAGAAAGAATTTTAGTTCAACCATTAAACTCATTTTAAATTTATTTTGCATCATTTTAGAAAACTCAATACATAAGGAATTTTTTGAAGATACAAAAATAACATCATCTACATAAATTTGAACTACCAAAACATCATTGGAAATTAGTTTTATAAAAGGAGTAGGATAAAATATACCTTTTGTAAAACCTTTGGAAACAAGAAAAGTACTTAATCTATCATACCAAGCTCTTGGATCTTGTTTTAAACCATACAAATCTTTTGATAATTTAAAAACATGATTTGGAAAATGAGGATTTTTGAAACCAGGGGGTTGTTCAACAAAAGCATCCTCAGCTATATACCCATTTAGGAATTCAATCTTGACATCCATTTGATATAGTTTGAAATTCAGATGGGCAGTATAAGAAAGTAGGATTCTGATGGCTTCAAGTCTAAAAACAGGTGCAAAGTTCTTCTCATAGTCAATTCATTCTTCTTGACTATAGCCTTGTGCAACCAATCTAGCCTTGTTTCTAAATATGTTACTACTTCATCTAATTTATTTTTAAACACCCACTTAGTTCTTATGGTAAAAATGTATTTTGGTCTATCAACAAGTTTCTAAACTTTGTTCCTTTAAAACTGATTAAGTTCTTCTTGCATATCCATCACCCAAAATTCATCATTGATAGCATCATTAATGTTTTTAGGTTTAAGTTGTGAAAAGAAAACTTGATGTTCAACCTAGTTTCTAATACAATCTCTAGTTTGTGTTCCTTTATCTAAATATCCTACAATAACATCTAAAGGATGGTTCTTAAGGGTTCTAACAGCTCCAGAAAAAGAGGGTCTAGTGATTTCAGGTTCTTCAATAGGTTCAAGTTTATTATGGCTTGAATCTGGAGAATTTATAGAATTGGAAGTTTTTACAGATTCCTTTACATGATAGTTAGAGGATTTAACATTGATGTCTAAATTTGACATATCATCCTCAAGATTATATAGAGAGGTATTAGGCTCATGTGGATCTGTCTCATCAAACTTAACATGGACAGATTCCTCCACACATTTAGTTCTTTTGTTAAAAACTCTATAGGCTTTACTAGAGATTGAATATCCTATAAAGATTCCTTCATCACTCTTGGATACAAATTTATCAATATTGTCCTTAGTATTAATGATGTAGACTTTGAAACCAAAGACTTTGAAGTAGTTTACTTTGGGTTTTCTATTTTTCCATAAATCATATGAGGTTATTTTAAGAATAGGCCTAATCAATACTCTATTAATAATGTAGCATGCTGTATTTACACCTTCATCCAAAAAATAAATAGGTAAGTCATATTCACTAAGCATGGTTCTAGAAATTTATTGAAAGTTTTTATTTATTCTTTCTGTAATTCCATTTTGTTGAGGTGTTCTAGGGGCATAGAAATTATGACTATAGCCATTTTGTGAGAAAAAGGATTCAAAATCTTGATTTTCAAACTCACAGCCATGGTCACTTCTTAGTGATTTAATTCTAATTCCACTAAGGTTTTCTATAGTTTTAGCATATTTGGTGAAATGAGAGCAGACTTTACTTTTGTGAACTAAGAAGAAGGTCCAAGTATACTTAGAAAAGTCATCTACAAGAACATAAACATAGTTCTTCCCATTTAAACTAGAAACTCTAGATGGTCCGAAAAAATCCATTCAACTAACTCAAGATGTTGAAAAGTTGAAACCACTTTGTTTGGTTTGAAGGAAATTTTGTGTTGCTTTCCCTTTTGACAAGGATTATACACTTTATCATTTGGAAACTCTAGTTTGGATAAATCTTTGACTAAACTTTTTCTAGTTAGCTTTCTAAGGGAGTGAATATTGCAGTGTCCTAGTCTTGTATTCCAAATCCAAGAATCTTTGTGAAATACACTTAAACATTGTAACACCCCAAGATTCCATGGTACGTTTCCCTTTGAATAATACAATAGCTTGTGTTGTATGTAACTTTGAGTTCAAACACACCACAACCAATCAAAATAGACAGTATGAATAGTAATACCCACTTTTTGAAATTTTATAAATTTTATCTTTCAAAATGGACTTCATTTTTGGATTCATAATATCAAAATTAGCTTAGGGTGAATTTTTGGTATTTTTCTGAAAACTTTCAATTTTTGATGAATAGAGAAAAACACTGCGTTATTGTTTAAAACCGACTTTTTAATTAAATATTTAATTATTTTATTTAAATTTATTTTAGGTCAAAATAGATACATAATACCTATATATTTTCAATATAATTCATTAGAGTCATTTTATAATAAGTTTTGATATATAAAATTTTATCGAACTTTTTACCGTCTTTTACCCACCTCCTAGGAGCATTTCCAAATTTGTATAAAACTTAATTTTACCGCTTATGTGAGTTGAATTTAAAAAATCCGAGAGACGCAATTGATATTAGAAAGTAAAATTTGGTTCAATAAGATGAAAATAATTTTTGGTGAATAGTAACTTTTTACTTTTATTTACCACGATTAAAAATAAACAGGGTAATTAAGGGTAAAAATGATATCATTATTACCCTAAAACATGTCCTAATTATATTGGATAAGTGTAATTTGACCAAAAACAAACTTAGGAATAAAATATGATTCTTTACATCCACTTGTATTAGATTAGGACATTTATTATTATTTTATTTAAAGAAGAGTTAAAAGAGTTAAAATCAAAGTTTAATAACTAAACCGTTTTTAACATAGGGTTATACATAAGATAAATTCAACTATAAATATTCATTATAAAGATAAAAATATTTCCTATATAATGTTATTTTATTTATAATTTTTAGACATTAAATGATTAAATTTATTTATGACACAATGATGATGCAATAATTACCTTATTAATGAAAGATTAAAATAATTGATATTATAAATATCCAAATAAATATAATTTGAGTCTTTTAATGAATTAAAATAATTTTCTAGGTTAATATGACACGTTAGGGTTTATTAAATGAATTTTTTTCTAAGTAATAATGCTGGTATGAATTAAAAAAAAAACAAAATACCAAATAGTGTCAAAATTGACATAAAAGATTTTTTAAAACAAATATTATATTATTAATTTATATTATATTCATAAAAATCTAATTTTTGGAAAAATGGATTAAATAATATTATATATGTCATTAATGAACCACTTGAGGTTCTCTTGGAAGTTTATAGTAAGTTTATTAACCGTATAATATAAAAATACAAAGAGACATGGTAAATGTCAAACTATTTAACTAAGAGTTAAATCTAAAAGATAAGGTTAATATAGTGACCCAAACCTATCTAAAACCTATTTTTTGAGTGGTTTTTGACCCATCCCCACCCTATCCTTTAAATTAAATCATTTTGGATCCATTATAAACCAAAAATTATTTTATTATAAAATAATATTTCAATCTTTTCCTAAGGTGCCCCTCAACCCTCTTATAAAAGGGAACTTACCCTTCTCTCAAATTCACACCTTCAAAGCCATTTGGATCAGCCAAAACCTAACCAAATATCCTATAAACTGTCCTAAATTCATCCTAGAGGCATTAATTTAGTCATAAATTCAACCTAAGGATCCCTTTTGATCAAATCAAAAGAAAGAACCCGAAGAAGAGGTAAATATTTGATCACATCTTTCAAGTTATTTTCTTCTTCCACTTCATCTTTATTTATTGTTTCCATTATAAAATAATAAATCCAGTATATTATATATAATTTGATGTCATTATAAAAATGGAACAACCATATTCATTATTCTATCGGTCTTATAAATGACAAAGTCACCATATGTGTGTACGTACAGATTACCGTCTCCACATCGTGGTGTAGTTTGTTATTCAAATACTTAATCATTTGGATGGGTATAATAATGAGTATAAATGATGTAAATAATAAATATAACATGATAGTGATTCTGTATATATGATATACCATCCAATTATATATGGTTTTAATATCAAAATAATGATATTATCGCTTGTGCGTACGTACGGATTACCGTCTCCACGAACGCGATGCGATTCATTCCCTATCGTATCAATTCAAGAATAATTTTCATTTGATGATTAAAAATAATGTTTAAATACTTAATATAATTATAAATATGAATAATATACATCCTATCCATAACAAACATTACTTACATAACAAATTATATAAATGAAAACGAATCAGTTAACACCCAAAATGATGATACTACTGAAATATCATTAACAAATAAATATTAGAAGATCATATATGATATAATATTTATGTATATAGTTCTTGTATAATTTAATAACAATTATTTAACTATTATACAGTAGGTTGACTTACCCTCGACCAAGGAAAAGTACAAGGTAAGGGTTAATTCCTCAATTTCATTATTATTAGAGATTGTTTATGGGTAAGTTTTTACTGGGAAATATTTATTATCCATGTCCATGTTTCATAAAAGAGTTTTCAAAGGGATTATTTTAAGAGACTATTTTACTAAAACATCATTTTAAATGTTTTAAAGATTTATTCTTCTAAACCTTTCTCATTAATGTCTATGTTTTCAAAATTATTTTAAGGATTTATTTATATGGACATGAATGTTTTTAAATGTTAATTTATTTCAAAAGTTTCAAAGTGGTATATGACACTTTGATTCAAAAATATCATTGAAATGACTTAGTTTATAAAATGTGTGACATTTAAAATGATTTCATGAAAAATGATATTTCTCTCAAGGTGTTTAACTGATCATTTTCAACTATGTCAACATCCTTTACTGGATATTATTCTTGATCGAAGTTGATTTATTATGATAAAAATATTCCATATTTTATTTAAGGTTTTGTGATATGTTTGACTGTGGATGTTTTATTTTTATACCATTCATGGTTTATGGATAAAGTATTGACATTTCATATGCTAGTTTTAATACGAATTTTTATGTTATGTTTAAACCTTTTCATATGAGAAATGTATTGGACTTAGTAAGTGAAAAGTGGAGCCTGCTATAGATCCTCGATGCATTGGTAGGTCTCATGAGACAAACTAGCGTCTTGTCACAATCCCTTAAAAAAATATTATTTTTAGTCTTGGTATAAGGCCTTTACTGTGGGGTTATGAAGTCTGGCATTATGCATTTCATAATTATGAATGTGGCTATTGATATTGCATGTGATTATTCGAATAGTATAATATCCATGTGAATAAGTAAATGGAATTATTTGATTTTATCTTTGCCATATTATGCATAAGTTCAAGTTTAAAAGGATTTTTTTTAGTATTAAATTGCCTTAAATGTTTATGCTTATTTATGAAAGTTTATACTATATTGTTATCCTTACTGATCATCTGAGCTCACCCCTTTCTATGTTTTATTTTTCCTAGGATGTAAGGAAGTATATTATGACTTTAGGAATAGTATAAGGGATATGAGTGTGGCCTATAGAGACTATGTTTTTTTAGTTTTTTATTTAATAATGTAATGTAAAACTAATGAATATATCTAGTATTTCTAAGGCTACTAAACTAATCAGTCTTTTGAGACTTGAAATTTTGTGATCATGCCATTTTTATGTAATAATGCACCTACTCTGGGTAACTAGGGTTGTAGCATTACAGTTGGTATCATAGGAAGTTTAGTACAAACCTTGGAAGCTAGATTTAGAAAAAACTCTGATTAGATAACATTAAATTAAGATAGACTTTGATGATTAGTATAGAATAACTTCCTAGAATTTTGGTATTGTAGAGATTTTGTGAGTTTTCCAAGAAATGCATCTCTATATGGATACAAGAAGGTAGAGGTGGCTCTGGAACAGATGTACCTAAAGGTAAAACCCAAAAAAACCACTTTTATATAGACTTGAATGAGAACTAGTGCACGATAATGGGCCTTGTTGCACTCTTGATTACGACAATCCCAGGGGATATGGTTAGGATAATTCTCATTTTCATTACAAACCATTATGAAGGGTTTATGAGTATATACTTCCTCAAAGAAAACATTTTTATGATTATGGATTATATCTATAAACTGTTCAATTTATGTTAACTATTTTACAAGTTTGGAATTATGTATTGCGGTTCATAAACTAATCTAGTGCATGCCATTGTTTAGAAATAGTTCCTAGTGGAAGGAATGTAAACTATATCAATGCACGTAATACATGTAGGGATTTACCTCCTACTCAAGATAATTATAGTGGATCTGTTGATGCAACTGGTGCTAATCAGCTTATCACTATACTGGGACAACTCACTCAGGTTATGAATAATAACTTTACCTATATGGATCTCCCTGATCCACAACGCGGAGGATCAATGTTAGACCGATTCATGAGGAAACAACCAAAAAAATTCAATGGGACTACAAATCCATTTGTACCCAAGCAATGGATAAGTTCCTTAGATAAAATATTCCACGCTTTGGGGAGTATCAAAAGGGAAAAAGTTATCATGGCAGTTTATCGCCACACAGGAGATGAAAATCAATGGTGGTCATTGATTCAAAACACAAAGAAAGATGATGAAGTATCAAATATGGAATAGAGGGAGTTTAAAGAGATTTTCTTAGAAAAATATTTTCTCGAGACCATCGAGCAGATATGGAAAGACAATTTTTGAGTCTGAGACAAAAGGAGGATGAGAATGTCGCAAAATATGAGGATAAATTTACAAGGTTAGCAAGGTATGCTGCAGATTATATATGTAACCCAAGAAGTAAGATTGATCATTTATTTTATGGGTTAAAACCATTTCTCCATAAATCATTAGTCTCAAAATCCTTCTCTTTGTATGAAGATATTGTCTCATGTGCTATCAAGATAGAAAAATAATTCTCTAAGTCTTATTACTTTAAAGCAAAGCAGGAGAAGAAGAGATCTACTGAACACTATGGAAATGGAAATAAGGGGAAGAAGGGAAAAGTTGAATACCCATCCTGTGGTAAATGTGGGAAGAAACACCCCGGTACTTGCTTGAAGGGAATGGGAGTCTGTTATAAGTGTGGTGAAAAAGGCCACCAAGATCTTGATTACAAGGGAAAGAAAGAGGCTGTCAATGTTGAATGCTACAATTGTAGTGAAAGGAGGCATTATGAAAATGAATGTCCTAATTACCAATGAAACTTACCTCAGAAAAGGCCAAGGGATCAAGGCCAAGCTTATGCTATCACTACTGCTGAGGTTGAAGCTACGAAAGGCATGGTGGCAGGTAATTTAATGGTTTCCTCAAGTTTAGAAAATTCTTTATTTGATTCTGGATCATCGCATTGTTTCATATCATCCTAGTTTTCTAAGAAAATTAGATATTTTCAATTTGACTTAACAAGGGAGTTTCAGTCAAAACACCTAAGGGAAGTATCATTGCAACAAAGTTTTGTGAATCAGTTCCCATTAGGGCATATAAATTTTCTTTATCTGCTGATCTCATCGTCATACCCATGATTGAATTTGATATAATCCTTAGTATGGATTGACTTTTGGACCATGATGAAAAAATTTATTGTAAGAATAAGGAGGTTACAATTCTCGATGATGATAATGAGTACCTTATCTTTAGATCAGAAACGTCACCACCTAATTCTTATCTAGATCCACCCCTAGTAGCTCAACTAAATTCAATTATTGGGGAGGAATAGAATGAAATAACTATGGGTAAGGAAATTAATGTTCAAATAGAGGACGTACTTATTGTGCAAGAATATGTTGATGTGTTTCCAGAATATTTACCTGGACATCCTCCAAAACAAGAAATTGAGTTTTTCATTGATTTAATTCCTAGTTCAAGGCCCATATCAAAGACCCCTTATAGAATGGACACTGTGGAATTAGTGGAACTATAGAAACAACTATATTAATTGAGTAACGAGGGATTTATTCACCCTAGTGTTTCTCCATGGGGAGCCCCTGTTCTTTTTGTTAAGAAGAAAGATGGATCTATGAGGTTGTGCATTGACTATAGGGAAATCAATGATATAAAAATAAATAACAAGTATACCCTAACTTTCATTGATGGTTTATTCGACCAAATTTATGGAGCTAAATATTTTTCAAATATTGAACTTCGATCTGGATATCATCAGTTGTGTGTGAAGAAGAAAGACATTACCAAAACAGCATTTCGAACCAAGTACGAGCATTATGAGTTTACATTAATGCCTTTTGGGTTGACTAATGCACCCTCTGTCTCCATGGATCTTATGAATAGAGTTTTCAAGGAATACCTTGATGATTTTTTAGTAGTATTTATTGATGATATCTTGGTATACTCCAAAAGCTACGAAGATCAGGAAAATCACTTGCGCATTATTCTAAAGACTCTTAGAAGAAATTAATTATATGGGAAATTTAGCAAGTGTGAATTATGGAATCAGGAAATTTATTTTCTTGCCCATATTGTCTCTAAGGATGGAATCTCTATTGATCCTTCAAAGACCAAGGCAATCCAAGAATGGCCAGCACTGACGAGTATAACTGAGGTACACAGTTTTATTGGTTTAGCAGGTTATTATCGACGTTTTATCCAGAATTTTTCCTTGTTGGATAACCCATTAACAAAGATCACACATAAAGGGGTTAAATTTGTTTGGACAAAAGAGTGTGAAGAATGTTTTGAATAAATAAAGAGAATATTAGTCAATTCTCCTATCTTGAATCTACCATCAGGGAATGATGGGTTTGTTATTTATAGTGATGCTTCAAAGAAAGGACTTGGTTGTGTACTTATGCAGAATGATATAGTTTTTGACTATGCATCACGATAGCTAAAAATTCATGAGAAAAAATATTCTACTCATGATCTTGAGTTAGCAGCTATAATCTTTGTTTTGAAGATATGGAGACATTATCTCTATGGTGAAAAATGTGAGATATATACCGATCACAAGACGAATATGCTTATTGCGTGACATGTTCTGGATATATTTGAGGTTTGTACGATGATCAGTTCGTCTATGTCTATGCTAAGACTTTTGTTCTGTTTTGTTATGGGGGCGGCCTTCAGCTGTTCGCAGTGGTTTTGTATCAATCGACTTCGTTTAGGGTTACAGTGGCATCATCGGTTTGTGTCTCTCAATGTTTTCTTTGTTCGACGGTGTATCTGGTGAAGTCTTAAGGTGAAAATTTCAATGTTGTTTGTGATGTTGTGAAGTCGGTGACATGATTGTGCCGAGTTCATTTGGTGATGAGGACAGTGGGGTGACGGTTTATTGGTTTTCTTTCTTCGTCAATTTCATGGTGTTTCTATTCTGTGGTACTGATACAGGCCGGCGGTTCCTCTGGCCGACGACCGACAGAGTTCATGACGATGGTGCTTGGAGATGGGATGATGGTGAAGGGACAGTGCATTAGGTGATGCACTGATGGTGTGGACTATGCAGATGCGACTTGACAAGCCTATCCTCGGTCCATGCAGTGGATCTCGCAGCCTTCGAGGTGACGATTTGGTTGGATTTGAGGATCACTTTATTTTTAATTCCTGGATCTTGTTTGATTAAATTTTGAATTTTGAATCCAAAAATTTGAAATTTGTAATCCTGATGTACAGTTACCACTACCATAAATTGGCTTTTAGAAAATTAAAAAAAAAGAGATTTGATACCGATCAAAAGAGTTTTAAGTATATTTTATCATAGAAAGAACTCAACATGAGGAAAAGGAGATGGATTGAACTACTCAAGGATTATTATTTCACTATACACTACCACTCAGGGAAGGAAAATAAGGTGGAAGATGCTTTGAGTAGAAAGAATCATGGAGTTTTGAACAAGATGAGAATTTAAAGGGATCCTATTTTCATGGATCAAGTAAAGATGGATATGGGAATAACCATGGAAGGTCAAACATCAATTATTTTTCAAATGGTTTCCAAAACATATTTACTAGAAAGGATAAAAAGTTCTCAGACTGATGATGAAGAGTTTCAAAAGAAAATTAAAGCTGTGAATGATGGGAGATTGAGTGACTTCATATATGAAGATGAGATTTTGAAATTTGGGAAGAGACTTTGTGTTCCCGATTTACCTAATCTAAAAAGGGAATTGTTGGATGATGCTCATAGCTCCAATTTCTCTATACACCCTGGTAGCACTAAGATGTATAGAGATTTAAAGGAACATTTTTGGTGGGACAAAATGAAGAGGGAGATTGCTGATTTTGTGTCAAGATGTATGGTTTGTCAACAAGTGAAAGCTGGAAGGCAACAACCTGGAGGAGTCATGCAACCACTTCCCATACCTAAGTGGAAATGAGATAATATTATGATGGACTTTGTCATGGGGTTACCAAAGACTCATAGAATAAATGATTCCATATGGGTCATTGTTGATAGTCTTACCAAGTCAGCACATTTTCTTACTATAAGAGAATATTTACCACTTGAACATATAGAAAGACTATATATTAATGAAGTTGTAAGACTTTATGGAGTACCCTTATCAATTGTTTCTGACCGTGATCCCCATTTTACATCAAGATTCTGGAAAAGTCTTCAGAAATCCCCAGATACTGAACTTCATTTGAGCACTGCCTACCACCCTCAAACTGATAGACAATGAGAATGGACTATTCAAACCTTATAAGACATGTTGAGATCTTGCTCACTTGACTTTCAAGGTATGTGGGATCAATATTTATCTATGATAGAATTTTCTTATAATAATAGCTTCCATTCAAGTATTAATATGGCACCACATGAAACATTATATGGCAAGAGATGTCGCACACCAACTTGTTGGGATGATGTTGGTGAAAGAAAACTCATAGGCCCAGAACTTGTTAAAGAAACAATGGAAAAGGTGAAGGTTATCCAAACCCACATCAAAGAAGCACAAAGTAGGCAGAAGAGCTATACCGATAACTGAAGGATTTGGAATTTCAGGTAGGAGATCATGTTTTCTTGAAGGTAAATCCATGGAAGGGAGTTATACGATTCAGTAAGAAGGGTAAATTGAGTCCTAGGTACAACAGAACTTTCAAAATTCTAGAACGAATTGGGGTTGTATCTTACCGTTTGGAAATGCTGCCAAGTCTCTCCAAAGTTCACGATGTGTTCCACGTATCACTGTTGAGAAAATACATGCCTGATCCAACGCATGTACTCACCTATGGGAAAATTAAACTGGAACTTGATCTATCTTATTATGAAGAACCCATCAAAATTCTTGATACCAGAGAACAAGTACTGAGAAACCGAACAACTCGTCTGGTAAAATTTCTATGGAGAAATCATAAGATGGAAGGTGCAACTTGGGAACCTAAGGAACTTATGATGAAGAACCACCCAAATCTTTTCATACAGTAATATTATAGAAATTTAGAGGACAAAATTATTTTAAGGAGGAGAGAATGTAACACCCCAAGCTTCCACAATACATTTCCATTTGAATAATACAATAGCTTGTGTTGTACACAACTTGGAGTTCAAACACACCACATCCAATCAAACTAGCCGTTATGAATAGTAATACATACTTTTTGAAATTTTATAAATTTTATCTTTCAAAATGGACTTCATTTTTGGATTTGGAATATCAAAATTAGCTTAGGGTGAGTTTTTGGTATTTTTCTGAAAACTTTCAATTTTTGATGAATAGTGAAAAACACTGCGTTATTGTTTAAAATCGACTTTTTAAATAAATATTTAATTATTTTATTTAAATTTATTTTAGGTAAAAATAGATACATAATACCTATACATATTCAATGTAATTTATTGGAGTCATTTTATAATAAGTTTAGATATATAAAATTTTATCGAACTTTTTACCGTCTTTTACCCACCACTAAGGAACATTTCCAAATTTGTATAAAACTTAATTTTACCACTTCTGTGAGTTGAATTAAAAAAATACGAGAGACATAGTTGATATCAGTAAGTAAAATATGGTTTAATAAGATGAAAATATTTTTTTGTGAATAGTAACTTTTTACTTTTATTTACCACGGTTAAAAGTAAATAGGGTAATTAAGGGTAAAAATGATATTATTATTACCCTAACACATATCCTAATTCTATTGGATAAGTGTAATTAGACCAAAAAAAAACTTATGAATAAAATATGATCCTTTAGGTCCACTTTTATTAGATTAGGACATTTATTATTATTTCATTTAAAGAAGAGTTAAAAGAGTTAAAATCAAAGTTTAATAACTAAACCATTTTTAATATAGAGTTATACATAAGATAAATTAGACTATAAATTTTAATTATAAAGATAAAAATATTTCCTATATAATGGTATTTTATTTATAATTTTTAGACATTAAATAATTAAATTTATTTATGACACAATGATGATGCAGTAATTACCTTATTAATGAAGGATTAAAATAATTGATATTATAAATATCCAAATAAATATAATTTGAGTCTTTTAATGAATTAAACTAATTTTATAGGTTAATATGACATGTTAGGGTTTATTACCAATTTTTTTTCTAAGTAATAATGCTGTTATAAATTTAACAAAAACAAAATACCAAATAGTGTCAAAATTGACATAAAATAGTTTTTAAAATAAATATTATATTATTAATTGATATTCTATTCCTAAAAATATAATTTTCAGCCAAAGGGATTAAATAATATTATATGTGTCATTAATGAACCACTTTAGGATCTCTTGGAATTTTATAATAAGTTTATTAACTATATAAAATAAAAATACAAAGTGACAAGGTAAATGTCAAACTATTTAACTAAGAGTTAAATCTAAAAGATAATGTTAATATAGTGACCCAAACCTGTCTAAAAACTATTGGTTGAGTGTTTTTAGACCCATACCCACATTATGCTTGAAATAAAGCATTTTGGAACCATTATAAACCGAAAATTATTTTATTATAAAATAATATTTCAATCTTTTCCTAAGGTGCCCCTCAACCCTCTTATAAAAGGGCACTTCCCCTTCTCTCAAATTCACACCTTCAAAGCCATTTTAATTGGCCAAACCCTACCCAAATATTCTATAAAATATACTTCATTCATCCTAGAGGCATTAATTTAGTTATAAATCCAACATAATGATCCCTTTTGGTCAAATCAAAAGGAAGAACACGAAGAAGAGGTAAATATTTCATCACCTATTTCAAGTTCTTTTCTTCTTACACTTCCTATTTCTTTATTATTTCCATTATAAAATAATAACTCCGGTATCTTCTATATAATATGATGTTATTATAAAAATTTTACAACCATATTCATTATTCTATCCATCCTATAAATGACAAAGTCACCATACGTGCGTTCGTACAAATTACCATCTCCACGTCGTGGTGTAGTTTGTTATTCAAATACTTAATCATTTGGATGGGTATAATAATGAGTATAAATGATTTAAATAATAAATATAACATGATAATGATTCTTTATATATGATATAACATCCAATTATATATGATTTTAATATCAAAATAATGATATTGTTGCTCGTGCGTACGTACGGATTACTGTCTCCACAAACATGATGAGATTCATTCCCCATCGTATCCATTCAAGAATAATTTTCATTTGATGATTAAAAATAATGTTTAAATACTTAATATCATTTTTAATATGAATAAGATATATCCTATCCATAAAAAACATTACTTACATAACAAAGAATATAAAGGAAAACGAATCAGTTAACACCCAAAATGATGATACTACTAAAATATCATTAATAAAGAAATATTAGAAGATCATATATTATATCATATTTATGTATATAGTTCTTGTATAATTTAATAACAATGATTTAACTATTATACAGGAGGTTAACTTACCCTCGACCAAGGAAAATTACAAGGTAAGGGTTAATTCCTCAATCTCATTATTATTCGAGATTGTTTATGGGTAAGTTTTTACTGGGACATATTTATTATCCATGTACATGTTTAATAAAATAGTTTTAAAAGGGATTATTTTAAGGGACCATTTTACTAAAAAATCATTTTAAATGTTTTAAAGATTTATTCTTCTAAACCTTTCTCATTAACGTCCATGTTTTCAAAATGATTTTTTGGATTTTATTTATATGGACATGAATGTTTTTAAATGTTAATTTCCTTCAAAAGTTTCAAAGTGTTATGGGACACTTTGATTCAAAAATATCATTTAAATTAATTCCTTTATAAAATGTATGACATTTAAAATGATTTCATGAAAAAAGGATATTTCTCTAAAAGTGTTTAACTAATCATTTTCAACTATGTCAACATCCTTTACTGAATATTATTATTGATTGAGGTTGATTTATTATGATAAAAATATTCCATATTGTAGTGAAGGTTTTGTGATAGTTTGATTGTGGATGTGTTATTTTTATACCATTCATGGTTTATGGATAAAGTATTGACATTTCGTATTCTAGTTTTAATATGAATGTTTATGTTATATTTAAACCTTTTCATATGAGGAAGGCATTGGACTTAGTAAGTGATGGGTGGAGCCTGCTATAGCTCCTCGATGCATTGGTAGGTCTCATGAGACAAACTAGTGTCTTGGAACAAGGCCTTGACAAAATCTTATTTGTAGTCTTGGCACAAGGCCTTTACTATGTGGTTATGAAGTATGACATTATGCATTCAATCATTATGAATGTGGCTATTGATATTGCATGTGATTATTCAACCAGTAGAATATCCATGTGAATAAGTAAATGGAATTATTTGATTTTATATTTTCCATATTATGCAGAAGTTCAAGTTTAAAAGGATTTTGTTTTAGTCTTACATTTCCTTAAATGTTTATGCTTATTTATGAAAGTTTACACTATATTGTTATCCTTACTGAGCATCTAAGATCACCCCTTTATATGTTTTATTTTTCCTAGGATGTGAAGAAGTATATTATGTCTGACCTTTAGGGATATTCTAAGGGATATGAGTGTGGCCTATGGAGACTATGTTGTTGTAGTTTTTCATTTAATAATGTAATGTAAAACTTATGAATGTATCTATTATTTCTAAGGCCACTAAACTAATCAGTGTTTCGAGACTTGATCTTTTGTGTTCATGCCATTGTTATATAATAATGAACTGAATTTAGGTAACTAGGGTCGTGGCATTACAAACATGAAGAATTTTGAGAAGCTAAATAATCTATGTCAACAGAATATACATTTTCATTTCTTAATGCATAAAATACTAATTCATTTTTAGAATTAAACACATTTCAAGAATAATTTTCAAATTTAACATGAAATCCATCATCACATAGTTGTGAAATACTAAGAAGATTATATTTAAGTACATAAAAAAATTACTTTGGAAATTAAAATCGAGTTAGAGTTACTGATTTGGCCAAGGACAATGATTTTTCCTTTGGCATTGTCACTAAAAGTAACATATCCACCATAAATCTTTATTATGTTCTTAAAACATGAATAGTATCCTATCATGTGTCTTAAACAACCACTATCCAAGTACCATAATATTTTACAGGAGCACTTCAAACAATTTTCCTACAAAATAGTCAAATAAAAATAGACTTTGGTACCCATATTTGTTTGGGTCTAGTAATATTAGTAACTAGTTATTTGGAAACCCACATCTGCCTCATAGGTTTCCTATAATCATTATGTAAAGTATTTGAGTAATAAACTTTATTTGGTCCAGAAAAAATCAAAACAGTAGAAGATGTATCATAGGTTGAACTAGCAGAATGTTTTCCTAAACTAGGAGTAAAGCTGTATGTTGTAGATTTAGAAAAAAAATTATTTTTTCCAAAATTTCTTTTACCAAGTTGAAAACCAATACCAGTAGTGTATCTAAGGGAAATATGTTTTCCTAGAATTTATACCAAGGTATATTTACCATTAGTAAACCATTCAAGGTCCTTTTTTAATTTCTCATTATATAACTTTAATTCATTGTTTTCTTTTAGTAATTGAACATTTTTCTCTCTTTCTACAGCAAGTTCAGATTTAACAGTTGAGGTAAGAGCATACTGTTTCTTTAAAGACTTGTATTTATATTTTAGTTCATTACATGTCTCTTCAAGAATATTTCAATACTCAAACATTTCTTCTTTAGACATATTTTTAGAATCACTTTCATCTCCAGAATAATAGGAATTTTTTACAAGATATTTCAGGGTTACCTCAGATGTGTTTGTCATGAAACACATATTGGATTTGTTATCCTGTTCATCATGTGAAGACTCTAAGTCACTTGAACTATACTTAGAATCACTCCAAGATACTTTCATTGCCTTTTTATACTTTCTATACTTTTACTCATATTTATTTTTGTACTTGAGATTGGGATAGTCATCCTTTATATGTCCCTTTTACTTAAATTCATAACATAATATGGCATCTAACTTATCATTTATTTTCCAATATTTCTTCCAACTTCCCTTTTGATCATATCTTCCTTTGAAGTTAGGATTTATGAAAAATTTATTCCTTTAAACCTTCTGGATAATTGAGCCATCTCCTCATCACTGTTGGGTGATGATTGTTCACTACTGGAACTTTCTACAGAGACTTTCAGTTTCTACTTTTCTTTGTGTTTAGAGGTAGTGGTCTTAAATTCCACATATTTTCTTTTGGGTTCATCCTCCCCTTGTTGAATTTCAAATCTTATTCATACATAATTAGTTTCCCAATGAGTTATTTGACGGGTAATTTGCTGATGTCACATTAATCTCTAATATAGATAGAAGTTCCTCTCCATTTATCACGTAGGTATATGAAAATCCTTATAATTTGTTCTTTGTCTGTAAATTATCTTCTAAGAGAGATCATTATGTTGAAAATTTCGTTGAACCTGAGATACATGTCAGAAATAGGCTCATCAGGAATCATTTTAAAGTTATCATACTTAATAGTATAAGTATTAAGTCTCATTTATTTAACACTAGAAGTTCCTTCACGTGAAACAAAGTATCCCAAATTTCATGGGATATTTTACATACATAAATTATGTTAAATTATTCATCTCCTATAGATCAATATAAGACATTCATGGAATTGTAATTATTATTGTAAGTAGTCTTAATTGGATCATCCCAAGTAGTTCTATCAGCAGCAAGAATCTTATACTCATTTACAATTGAAGACCAAATTTCAAACTCATACTTTATAAATGTATTTTCATTTTAATATTCTATTAGGAATAATTAGTTCCATTAAAGAATAGAGGTTTTTTTGTTGTAGCACCTTCAAGTATATTATCTATAATAAATAAATACTTTTAAAGATTTAGAAATTTAAAACTAACAAAAATTTACAGATTTTTAAAGTACAACTAAAATCATAGTTGAAAATATTTTAAAATAGAGTCTTAAAAAGAATACACTACTTTGATTCCAAATATTGGTTGGAGTAGATTACTCAAGTGGGGGGTGGGGGTGAATTGAGTATCTATAAAAAATTCTGTCAAAAAGTTCACTTAAAAGGATTCCCCAATAAAAATGAATACAGGTCAGTTAATCAAGGTAATAAGGTTGTAACAATTTTACTATTCAAGTAACTTCTTAGAATATTGATTAATTCTCAGTAATATCAATGTGAGTTATTGATACAACTTTTTAAGCTATTCTAATAATTCAAAATAGTTATAACTTCTATCCAAGACTAACTATCAAAGTAAAATTTAGTTTTATGAAATATAAAGTAAAGCATAGAAGAACTAAATCAAAAGAAACAGCGGATAAAACAAGTTTTTCAGTATCAATATGAGACTTAATCCACTCCACTTGGTGATCCCTTACCACCAAGAAGTCTATATAGATAAGAGATTGATTCACACCCTAGATCGGGGTAA
Source organism: Viscum album (assembly GCA_963277665.1). Lineage (NCBI taxonomy): Eukaryota > Viridiplantae > Streptophyta > Magnoliopsida > Santalales > Viscaceae > Viscum > Viscum album. Next base: position 1,749,928,369 of record OY728148.1, on the reverse strand, counting down.
AAAAATAGTACACAGGACTGTCCAGGTCACAAGACCTCTTCCACTATTCTTCATGGGTATAAACTACCAGTTCACACAAGGACGCCTTACACACTTATCTGTGGGAGTAAACAGATGTAAGAAAATTTGAGAGGAAGGATATCTTGTATCCTTCAGTTTAATAAAGAAGATAGTGTGTGTTTTAATAAAAACACACACATACTACTTGAAAGCTAAAAAAAATACACAATAGAGAAAAGATGATGATAAAGGGTTAGAAGTGATTTGAGTGTTATTCTATGAAACTATGGACTTGTAGGATGAAGAAGATGCAAGTGTCGCGTCCTCTTGTGAAAAAATAGATTATTGAAAGTATGGTGCTCTGGTTTCTAGTTCAATAGTGTAAGCTATGTAGCTCATCTTCTTCTTTGAGTTGGTACTATGAAGATGTTTTTGGCTATGATCTATGGTAGTCCAGCCTTCATGAATCGAGAGTGCTTCATGTGTTCTTCATTTGTATCTTGTTGCATGTATCAGTTTACTTTTCAAAACTTGTTCCTCTACACGTTGTTCCAGTGCCACACTTTCCTTTTTGTTATGGAGTGTATATGTTGGAGCTGACATGATGCATGTATTCTATACCTCGTACCTCATACTGTCAGGTGAAATATCTACAAAGAAAAATTAATTATGTTAGTGCTTTAAAATGGATCAAATATGACCGTTAGAAATTAAATTAAAAATGACAAAACATATTAAATAACAGTATCACAGTTTGTCTTGAAATGGTATCACTTGGAAATGGTGTCACCAGGAAATGATTTCTTATTCTTTGACTTTGAGCAATGATATAGTCATGATGCCACATTTTCATTGAGATTAGGAACCGATAACATAGATGCGGTGTCAAGATCACAGTGTCTGGTCCTTTTCCAAAATTTGAACGGTGTCTTGGTGATGGTAGAAAGGAACCAGTGTCACAGACTCTATGAGATATGAAAACTGGTTACGGTGTCTGGTTCATAGTGTTTGGGTCATGGTGTCTGGGTTACACTGTCTGGGTTACGGTGTCTGGGATTAAAGTTTATGTGTTACGATGTTTGGGATTACGGTATCAAGGATTATGGTGTCTGGGTTATGGTGTCTGGATCACGGTGTTCGAGACTTTTCCAAAATCTAGAACTGGTGTCAGACTTATGGTTTCTCATACTTAGCCAAATATCTGTATATATGTCTTAGGAAATAATATTCAATTAATGAAATATACTTAAGCATTAATATAATAAAACATTATAGAACAAAATATAGTTTATAATATTCAATCATGATTCGAACAAGATTTATAGGAATCAGGATCTTATGAAAGTGTATACCATGAGTTGTAAACAATAAAGTATAGGGAAACAAACCATCTCTACACATGATTTGAGATATATTGAACAAGGTTAATAGGATTTGTGATCATTAAAACATGATTAAAACACGAGGATTCCAACAACATGCATGAAATTAATAAAATGTCTGACATACAAAAAATTCCAATACAGTAATTCAAAGAAAATTGATATCTTCTTCCAACATGATTTCATAAGTTTTTACAAAAATTATTTATCAAAAATAGTGTCAATATATTTTACTTTATCGAATAGTTGATCACCCGTTAGTGGAGATTGTGTTGTACCTTGTTCGATATTCCCATTGAATGTCATCATCTAGGATCAATATTTATGTCGTCGAGGTAAAAATCTCTAATGTACTAAAAAAATATTCTTTGAGGAATGTTTCAATCAAACTGAGTGTGTGCATTATTCACAAATGGGACACCCTAACATTCGTTTAATGTTATATCATGATAAATTTCCATAAGCAGGAAATTCATTTATGTCCCCATACAATATAGCCCTCAATGTGAATTATTAACTTCTATGAGAATCATACATTATAACACTTGTATCCCATGTCAATTTCAGATCTTCTATCAATGGATCCAAATAGATGTCAATATCATTATCGGGTTTATTCGGTCCAGATATAAGCATAGACAACATAATGTATTTGTGCTTCATTCACAACCATGATGGAAAGTTATAATTTACCAACACGACGGGCCATGTACTTTGAGTAATACTCTGTAAACTAAAAGGATTTATTCCATGTGTAGATAATGAAAGATGAAAGTTTCTTAGATCATTTTTAAATTTAGGATACTTATAATCAATTTTCTTATACTGAGGAGAATCTACTGGATGACATAGGTTCTGATATTTAATTCTTGTATCTGTATGCTATTTCAATTTTCTCATAGTTTCCTGACATCTATATAGTATTCTAAGCCTTTTAATAATAGAAAATTACCATAAAACTTTCAAATTACTTGATTAATTTTTCTTATATCGATTCATTCCACACCTAGGGAATTTTATGAGTGATTCATGGTCCTTGTGAAAAAATATGAAATCATTTGGACAAGCATGTATTTTTTTAGATATCATGACCATTGAATGTAGTATTTGTTTAAAATCATATGTTTGATATGGTAGTTATTTTTATTCTAATATCATGTAATTCAAGAGACCAAGTAGTTATGTAAATCTAGTGTCACTCTATTCGCTAGAAACTTTCAAATTATATAACTTCAATGCAGCTGTCAATGTTGTGTAGTTAGTACAAACGACATACAATGGTCTCTTGACACAACTATTTAACTTCTCAAACAAATTTTTATAATTACGAATTTCATCTTAAATTTCCATTTTCATTTATTGCATGTGATCTCCATCATCATTTACACTGGTATTCATATCAAATAATCCATAAACCGTAATATCATCCCAATCGGTGTGAAAGTTCAGTTTCTCATTATGTATAGTCTAATATTTATAGATCTAATCTATTCCATGAAAAACTGAATGTTGTTCCAACTCTTCTGGTCTAATTTTTCTCAAATAACAATAATATAAGCATGGACAAAGGATTTGAGAAGGTTCGTATATATGCTCTATTGAAAACTTGATAATCTCTTTAATTCAATCTTTATACTCTTTTGTCAAATGATTAACATGCATCCATTTTCGATTCATATCCATCCTATTGGGATCATAAAATATTCTTTTTGTACAATAAATAAATAAATACAATGTTTCGTAGTTCCTTGAAACATGTGTTCTAGTTTTAAGAACCACTATTTCCAGGCGGTTTCCATTGGATTTATTTATGGAACCGAAAACTTCCAAAAGTTATTTATCCAAAGGGGACCGACTTTCCAAAGTCATGCATTCATTAAGTTTGAACTTTACGATACTTAAGAATGTGAATTTTTTGAGAGTATGGGAGGTCGGACTCATCACACCCTTTTGGGGGGAATTATTGTCTACTCTGGGACTCTCTTAGTAAATTTAAGATATTTTCATGAATCCTTATTAATTCACCAAGTATATCATAAGTATCCCTTGAAATTTACAATCACTTATTAACATGTGTAAAATTTATAATCATCAGTATGCATTCAAGGTTCTTCATTAATGGAAATATCTGTATGTATTCTAGGTTTTCCATCAACGGTATCCTCTAATATATCGATTAGAGATTCTTTTAATCATCGTTGTGATGATAGTAGTTTTTAAGCCACTCAGTGGGGAACTCTAGAATTTATTATCATCCAGGGAGATTAAGGTTTGTTTTGATTTTGGGATCGTACCCATAAAATGATCTACCTACGTATCCTTGTGAAAGGAATCAGAACCCTCATAGTTCGGTGCCGCTAAATAAGACACATCATACCTTTTAAGGTCATGTGATAAGGACCTCTAAGAAAAATATGCTTGGTCAAAACTTAGTGTGAGACTTATGCTGAAGCAGCTCAAGGAACTTGGAAAGGATACAAATTTCCAAGTAGGATCAGACCCTATTGGGAATATGGACCAAGGAGAATAGGGTTGATTTGAAGTGTTGGGTTTGAACCTCAAGGAGTCTTCCTACGTATCCCATAAAAATGGGGAATCAAAGCCCATGTAGTTTGATAATTCTCATAGGAGTGTATGGTTCTTTGAGAGAGATGAGTTTGAGATTACTTCCTGAAAAGTATTCCTTGATGATTTGGGGTTTAATTTAGGGCTTATTCCTAAGGAGGATTCCCAATGAGCTTGGGCCTTGAGACAGATTCCTACGTATCCCGGTTATGGTAGGAATTAGAGTTCTCGTAGTTACTTCTAATGAGTGTTTGTGCACATGTTGTAACCATCACGTATCTCTAAGACCATGTGAGTCATGCTTGGTGTGATAATCAAGAGGATTTGAAGGATTCAACAATGACACTTCACACTTTTCCTCCTCCGTTGATGGAAGAGGGAACATCGACTGTGGAAGAGGGTGAGGCGACGGGACTTCCCTCTATTCTATTTACATTGGAAAAGGGTCCAATTTAAGGAGAAAGGGATGAATTTGAGGGGGATTACACTAGGATGTATTCCCTAAAATTGATCTTGGTAGGAAAGGGAGACTTCTCCTTTTCTTGCGCGGAAAAGTAAGTGTGAACTGTACCTACCCTACCAGAGACCTGAGGTTTCGGGTCACCTATTTGAGAAAGGAGAGGCCAAGACCCAACCCTCCTCCAAACTGGGATCTTCCTAACACTTTTTCTTGGAGAAAGGTCCATGTGACTATGGATATACAAACCCACAAACATTCCATGAATCCTAACCCCGTTGTGAAACAAATGTGGGAAACCTCTGACTATAGAAATACAAACCCAAATAGGAGACACGCTGATGTGCCTTTCCCAAAGGTTTGATAAGTCAGGAGGTTTTGGTGGAGGTCTCAACAGAATCCATTTTAGACAAGGGATACAATGAAGAATAATCCTTTCTATGAATGGTTGAGTAAGGCTTAATGGATTGTACACTAAAGAGAGTGAAGAGAATAAGTGAATCAAAGAGGGGCTCCCAAGTAGAGAAGGGCGTGCAAGTATGGTCACGCAAGTACACTTGGGAGACTTGATGTTCAATTAAGCAACAAAAAACCTGTATGGTAATACTTGGGTGAGACCTTTCTCAACCCTTCAAGAGTATTCAAAGGTGATCCAAGAAGTGGGGTGCTCAAGTTCCTATGAGAGGAATGGGAGGTGCACAAGTATTTTTGACTTAGGGAGGTTGGGAACTTTAGGTGTGAAAATGTTATGGTTTTCAAACACTAAAAGGATTTAAGTCCAATGATCCTCCCTTAAATCCTCTGCTCAAGGTGTTGAAGAACCACCTTAAATGTTTTGAAAGACTGGGGCAAAGTACTAGAGCGACCAAAGCAGCAATTGGGATTCAAGGAAACTCGTCCATCCAAATGGGGGCCCCAAGGTTCTATTTATAGGAAAATAAATGACCTTGGATGAAATGAGTTGGGTGAACAAGTGACTTGCACGCCAAATTGGGGTGCGCAAGTGCCTTGCACGTCAAATTGGGGTGTGCAAGTACCTTGTTCACCGACAGTGTTTTGGCAAGACTAGGGCGAAACCTTTAGGACTTATCTAAAATCATCACTTCAATCAGCTTCATCATGGTGGGGTGTAAGTGTTTTCATGTAGGTACCTTGGGTGTCTATTTAGGGAATTAGACAAATTATTTGTCCATACTGTGGGGGCTGCACCCCCGCACCCCTACTTGGGTTTAGTGCTGGGCTGCAGTCTCATCCCTTCAGGCCGGTGCCTTCATTGCCATCACTGAACCCCATGAAAAATGCAGAGTCATACTGTGAACTTTTTGACCCTGGTTGAGGAAATTTTGCAGAGAAGTGCATGGAACACATTTCATGGTGTCTACACACATGAAACAAACATAAAGAAAAGGTAAAATTTTCATATTTCAATCACAATATATATTGACATAAAAAATCCATTATCAAAACTATTTTTGATACCAAAATACGTAAACAAGTATGTGGTATTTATTTTACTTTTAAAAACACTATGGCTTGTTAAGGAAGCCAAAGATCAAATAATACTCACAGTGGTGGAAAGGTCGTTGTCACCGCATACGTTAAAAAGAAACATTCATTTTTTTTCATTTAGTAAAACTCATCATATAAAAATATTCCTTTTGAAATGAAATTATATGTCAAATGTTTTTATACACCATATAAAAAAAGTTATGTATAAAACAAAATAAGCCTCAAGGAAAGGAGATTGAGACGAAGTCCCTTACCTCGTGTCCGACTTGACTTGATCATTATTTAATCTCCTGAATAATAAAATAAAGTTAATTTATACTTTCTTAAGAACCATTTTAAAGTTTATTATTCCTTTTATATCAATTATTACCTTGATATAACAATTTTTTAATTATTTGAGTTCATATCAGACATTTTGTCGATCTTCAGAACTTGAGTTAAAAATGAACATGTTATAAATATAAATTGTCCATGTGGTCGAAATTCTATTATCTATAGAATAATATTCATGATCTAGATATTATATATATCATATATATCCAGTCTATATATGTATTTATAACATTACATAACATTTTGAGATAATAAATGAAATGCACCGTTCATTGAGACGGTAAGCCGTACATACGCATGAACGCTACTTTCATTTCTATTTCATATTTTAATGGAATGAAAACAAAATTATAAATAGGTATATTATAATTCCATTATAATATTAGAAATATATTAATTAAATCCATCCTTTATATGTCCCATGTATGGTATGAACGTGTCATATCACTTTGAGGGGGTGGTAGTCCACACTTTCTCAAATTAAATTATCGTATTTACCCACTATGGTAAACCATAAAGGTATTCTATAAATGAAAAATACCTAATAATAGAAACAATATAAATATAATATATATCACATATAAATACAGTTCCATCCTAATGGACACAATAAGATGTGGTAGGAGAATATTGAACAATCATCGTTTCGTGAGGCAGTAGTTCACCGTCCATAGAAACAGTATGTTCATTACCCATTATATGGAGGTGAGTGTAAGTTTAGATAGAATCATTCCCATAAAAACAACATAGTATATTGAGGATACTGGTTTTGTTATAAAATAAGGGAATAAAAAGAGTTTATGGGGTTGTATAAGTAAAATAAAACAAAAGAACTTAAGAGAAGACGTTACCTTTAAATCAGTTATCTCCCTTTGGTTTGAACCAAAAGGTTTACTTGAATTGCATTCTGCCTAGAGGAAGGCTTATAGGAGGTGGAGATGGATTTAGGTAAAATTTTGTGGGGTTGGATAAGTAAAATAAAACAAAATAACTTTATGGGGATTAGGGGTTGGATAATTAAATTTTGTGGGGTTGGATAAGTAAATTTTGTGGGGTTGGATAAATCAGACATGATTCATCCACGGTAAGTCGTACATAATCATTGTATGGAAATTTCATGGAATGTATTATTATAAAACATAGAGACACATAGGTTTTGAATCATGACTGATTTATATTTTTTTTCAACCTTATTCATAGGTAAAATTTTGTTTTCATTTTAGTTTATTGAATTCTTATATGTACTATTTTTTTAAATATTCTATATTACTAGAACCATAATCAAATTTTGTATGTTTCTATCATAATACATTCTGAATATTCAAATTCATAATATGAATATAGTTCAATGAATTCATTGTTTATGTGTATGATTTGTATAACTCTTAAAACCCCCCATAAAAACATGTTAGTTGAGTAATATGTGAGATCAACATAAAGTGAAATGATTTCGTCCCATGTATATTACAACAATACACTAAATTTTTCCCCTTAAACCTCCTGTATTTTTTTTCACATTTATGTTTGTGTTAAATGAAGATATATTTGGAATAGAGTAGTTTTCCATATATGTAGAACATAAAATATTAGGATATGAATATCACTATTCACATTATGAGATCTTATCTAACTCTATAGAAATGTAAAGAGTAAGTTGAGTCTTGATTGGAGTATTCTTCCCCAATGTCGATATTATTTTGTTATGAGAATGAATAAATATCTCAAATTATTGAGGAAATGGATAAAACCATGATTTTATTCATGTCCATTGTGAGGTAATATATTTATGTATTTTTTAAATAATTGGATGGTCTTCCTCCAAAATGAGAGGTTCAGTTCCCAATTGAAATTATAATTATTTCAATGTCCTTATACAAGACTCCTTACAAAAATTCCTATATTAATTAATAATATTCAAAAAAATAATTTAAAATAAAATATGGAAAAAAATTTATATTCCTAAGTGCATCACTAGGGGTGATTTGGATTACTTCATAAAGAATAAGTATGGGAATATGCAACCCTACATTGATTATCTAGAAATAAATTAAATCGTTATAAATAAAATGTATCCCTAGACATGATTCAATTTTTTTTCCTAAAGATGGTTAATTTATACTATAGACATTACATTAAAAAAATTGGTATTCTCTATAGATTATACTTTCATATTATTTATAAATATATAGATGTGCAATTAAATTATAAATAATATGATAACAAATTTATTAATGGAGTATTTATAAGTGACATACAATAGAATATCAGTTCTAAATGGAGAAAGTATAATTATTCTCTCATGTTCTAATCATAAAAAAGGATATCATTGGAGGATTCAGTGAAAAATGAAATTAATTATTGTAATGGACTACTATATGTTATAATTTACTATAACTTAGATATTGATTTTTTATATTATTTATTTCTGAGAAATATCTCATGATTTTCAAAAAAAACTAATGAACCTAACATTTAAGGTGGTAATGGTTGTCTCGATCAATGATTGTGATGATATATTCCTAGAAGTAATGATGATTCTTCTCACTATAACTCTAGATAAATTAATCACACATGTGTAAATCATCATGGTATAAAACGATACATCCAAGAGGAGATTAGGTTGTATATTTATCTATACTGATAAAGTGATAGGGTATGACTTATGGGTTTTTAATGATAATTAATATAAATATTGAAATCATCATCTAGATTTGGATGAAGTAATCTAGGCATGTATGATTTGGTTTTATTTTATATGTGGGTAAAGGAGTGAAATTTATAAGGATAATAATTTCCATAAAAATAAAAAACAAATAAAAGGATAATAATATGAGCCAATAAAGACAATCAAAGATGATAAATTACTATTACTGATCAATAAAAAACCATCATTGGAAATAAAATAATGTAATATATTATATATGTACAAAGTATCATATGATAATTTCAATGATGATAATTTAGAGAGAAATGATCTTCATATATATTAAATTAATGTATATGGGAATCATTAAGGATGAACAATAATAATTCCTTACTTTAATAACTACTTAACCATCCATTATGAACAAGAAAAATGATTCTAATTAATATGATGTGAAAATATAGTAGATGGATGGTTTTATACTAAATGTGAAATCCCGAGAGCATATAATTGGTGATGGGGCTATAATATTTTATTGAAAACATTCTGTACCATCAAATATAATGATAATTATTGAGTTTTAGAAATATGCAAAATTATTAAACATTTTGACACATAGGGAATATAAATATAGATATAGATATATGAGAGAAAAATTAGAGGGAAATTTGTATACAAAGATTGAATAATATATAAAAATGAACCTGTTATAACTACAGGTCATGACTGAAAGGAAAAAGTCCAAAGGGATTAGTGAACCATTACCTACAGCCACATGAACATGGGAAAACATCCCAATGGGTCATGAAACATGTATTTCAATGATATACAAAGTACATAATGATAAATTTGTTGTATTAGTTCATCATATAATGATTTAACAATTAATGTAAATTCTATAGGACTTATTGAATGATCAACAAGCATAGATATAAGTTAGACAATGGTAAGGCTTTATCAAATATGACATTCAATCATATTAGATTGAGATATGAGATTTAACACTATATTTCGAAAATGTATCCATAATTATCTACACATTGAGTTATGAACTATTATGGAGTATAACCCCTACCAATAATGTTGATGGATTATATGAGCAGACATTGATGACATTATAAGACATTTTGAGAGAATACATGGTGGGAATCAATGGATGATGGGATCATTATCTTCCTCAGGTAAATTTATTATATAATAATATCAGTCTATGAAGAAACTAATTTTTTTATAAATGAATTAATTTATAGTAACATTGTTAAAACACTTGTGTTGTGGGATTAATATGGATATATCATGCTATTATGATCTAATATGGTTGATGAAATAGTATAAAATTTAAATACAATTCAGTAGAAAATTTATTCTACAGATAGTGGAAAGAGTAGAAACAATTAAATTATTCAATTAGATCTGAATTATGAGGTTGGAGAAGAATTTATAGTCCACATATTTCCATAGAAGTTTGTTATTAGATTTAGGAAGAAGGTAATTATGTTTACCGGATAGATCAGCCTCATTGATATTCTTAATCACATCAGTTTAGTGTATTTTTTATTAGAACACCTACCAAACTAGACTCAAGTACATGATGTAATTCACATATAAAAATAAAATAAGTACTCAAAATAGCCCTAAAATATATTTAATTCATAAATTCAACATATAGAGGATTATATCACAAATATGGACTAGTCAGTGATGATGTTCGAGGTAGTGATACTGATCTATTTGAAAAGAAAACTCACTTATTAAATGTACATTTGGAAACCCTATTGAGATAATTCATATTGTATGATATTTTTTTTAATAATGGATTACTATATATTATATATTTTAAGAGTAGAAAAATTTAACAATCATTGTGAGTCATAGATAATTACTATTTTCCACATAAATTTTTATGATTTTTGACCCAATTAATAAGGTAAAGACATGTCATCGATGTTGAAGACCCAACAAATAATTTTTAACTTGTTAAAGAAGAATATAATTTATATCATAAAAAAATATTTTTACATGATTCTTAATAAGGAGATAGAATTTACATTTTAAAACGGTTTGTTTATTATTATTTATTTCACTATGTATATTATCTAGTCCATTATTTAAAAATTAGGCATTATCCAAGATGTCCAACAAGCCTACTCAACCAAACATAAAAATCTATAATAACTTAACATGAGACAACCCATATAGACATTCATGTGGTGGTATTAATGTTTCTATAAAACCATTGGAGAGGTCATGTGAGTGCATGGTCTAGTTGGAGTATGCGTGGGAGGAGTGGACCATAAAGCCATGTTTGTGAGGTGTGGTTCTAGGTGTAGACCCCATACTACTCGCATCGATTCAATAATGGAACATGGAATTTCATAATGATGTTATAAACTAAAGTATATTATAGATTGATGGGTACCTATGTAGTTCTATTCACCCACATAATAACATAATAATATAATGACTGTTTTCTACTATAATCATTCCACTATATATGATCAGTGTTAAGGGTTCTTCTTTAACCACCTGAGTGTACCCTTATACGAGTCACACATATAAAAGTAATTTTCTACATTGATGTGGTTTTTTTTATAAATTTATGTGGATGGAGAAATGGATGAATGACCTTTAAATAGTCCCTTTTCTTACCCTTATTATTAGACTATGAAATGGAGGATACATAATATATTTAAGAATTAGTATATCTGAAAATCTATGATATATTTAGTGTTTATAAGAACCATGGAAATAAATATTAATTTAGTTTCTATGAGTATGTTTATTAATTTGATTATAGTTGGTTGATAAATCACTATGAATACATTTGTTTCATGAAGAAGACATTATTCTATAGATCATTCATGAGGATCTCATTTTCTTGAGTGAAATAAGGCACCACAAATCATTTTTTTCTACACTAAAAAGAATACCCCATTCTAAATTATTTTTCAAGGGAGATTAGATCCTAAAAGAATTCACATGTGTTCCACATACATGATATTTTTCCAAAGAACATTTCCATTATGGTTCATAACCTTACAAGAAGTAACTATGGTTTAAGATGTTGGAATATCATGACATATCCAGTGGTTGTTAAATATTACATTGAGAGTTCAATCAGGATGTGTAAAACTAAGATAACAATGTATTAGTATATGAGGTATATACAAGATTTTTTATTCATGCATGTTTAATATGTTCATGAATATTTTTTTCTATCATAATGAATGAATGTCTATATATAACATAAATTGATTTAATATTAAGGGATATCCAATATGGTAAGGAATGAGATGATAGTGAGTTTAATAACACCTATAAGAGTGATTGGGTGAACATGTGATTTATTGGGCTAAAACAATTTAATATGTTCTATGAAGAATAGTGTTTGTGTTTTGGTTTGGAGATCAAACCCCACAGAACACCCATTGAGATACTAATGAAATACTAAATTTTAGAAGGATGTTCTAAACTGGATGAATATTTTATTTATAACTATTATATGCATGGTTCTATTTAACCACATAAAAAATAATACATAATGAGTTCTATATGATCTAATATTTCTGAGCCATCTGATCAGCACTCAACGATCATCTTCAACAATGCGAGTGCACCATTACACTATAGACTAATATGTTGAGACTTTTCCACCTTATGTTATTTTTATGAATACCATTTAACAATATATGAAATGTAAGTGTGAAACTTACACCGTGAAATAACATACCTTTTTGATGGACCACATGAAGGAAGAGACACCATTTCATAAAATTTAATTATATTTTAGAAGAACTGAGTTCTTATGTGTTTATTAAAACTATCAAAATTAAAACATTAATGGATCCATGATATAGATTAATTATCAATGGATTGTTGGTGGGAAATTATCAAAAGTATCAGGGGACATTGATGAATATGTTCTACTACTAATCATTCTCCAGGCTATCATATTCTCATGTCAAATTGATCATTAAAAATAATTCTTGTATAGAAAATATAATTTTCATTTTATATACTATCATGTGGGAGCGAATATCCTATAGTCCATCTCTTATGTTACACACACTTGAAGTGTATAATGAATATATAGTTATATGAAGGTTCACACCCAATTAAAAAGTGCCTCACACTTATATAATGTTTTTTACCATTATGAAAAGGGATATAAACACCACTTACCCTTAAAATGTATTGATCTAAATGAAGTGTGAGAATAGTGTATTGTCCAAGGTTTCATAAAGAGTATAGTGAATGTATTATTATGTAATTAGTGACACACATACTAGTGATATTGTATTTGATTCAAATACATGATATGTAAAACATCCATGATCTATATGTTCATGAAAGATTTTTTTTTCTATGCCTTCATTAAAAAGAGTGAACCACATGAAATATAAATTTCATAAATATTGAGATGTTGTCTTCAGTGTAAAGATGATGATTATTTGGAATGGAATTCAATCATGATATTTAAGTTATTCAATGACTTCAGGATAATATCATTAAATGAATTAATTAACCCAACATTGCTGTATAGAGTCAAAAAGATCATAAAATAGGTGACAATATATATCTGGGAAAGGCTACCTCTCTATAAATTTTTACGAATTATACATAATAAATTTTGATTCAGAACACTAATGGAAGAAGATAATAAAAAGGAAATTCTATACTTGATATGATCTTATCAAGATAAAAATGATCACATTTTTACTAGGAGTCATAATAAAATACAAATGATCATTGAGGATATGGGGTTTAACTAGTCTAGAAGAAGAGATTATGATTAAGTAGAATAACTAACAATGGAGGAATAAATTGTTTGATGGTGGTAAAACAAAGATAAAATAGAGGAACAACTACTTGGTTTCATAAAAAAAATTCATAAACCATTTTAACCCATAACAACATTATTGTGGGTAATCCACATTGGGGGTATAACCTACATCATAAGGATTTGGAATTCATAATGATCCTTGTAAATATCATGTCTTGGGATATATATATCATTATTTCTTCATAAACATTAAGAATTAGTGATATAAATGAGTATATAGATATTATTTATAGATTCAAGTTGATTAATTCTTACTAAATAATTCATAAAAATAAATCATTGAATCACCACCACCCATTATGATCGGTTAATATATAATGTAGCTCTATATTAATGTGAAATATCACTCCCAACAACTCTATCTCAAATAAATTATGTATTCAATATATTAATATTTATTATGTATATAATCTTCCCCTTAAATATAATGAATTCATAGGTGGGGTAGCATGGAAAATATCTCTTATGAGGAGTATCCAATGATGATCATAGACTACAAAGATAATGTTTTATGCTATAATACATCTAATACAGTCACAATACTATGGTGAAAACATGTGTATGATATTAAAAGATTGTAAGAATATGAATACATCAAGAAGAATTACCCTACCATGATTTTATCTAAATTTGGGAAATGAAATTTTGAGGGTGAAATTTCTTATTGGGTGAATAATTTAACAACCAGTCTTTGTATAAATATAATTTCTAGTATGATTATATAATCATGTCATAAAATGTAATATAGTTTTATTTAATGAAAATTAATCACATATTATAACCAAAACCATTTTTATTTATAATTTTATCATTAATTTTATAGAATGAACATTACAATAAAATAAGTAAATATTACAATAAGATAAAAATCAATAAATAAGATAATTAAAATATAAATATATTGATATACTATATTTAGTGTAATAAATTTACCCTTGAAAAACATTGTATAAATAATGAAAAATATTAATTATAAAATAATTTTCATGAAAATGATAATATATTTATCCTTGAAAAAAAATATTTTATAATGATTAATGAATGAAATTAAAGGTATTCATATAAATTAGGGAACCCATATGGACATTATAAATCAGACTATTATAATAATAATCCACCATTGGAATCTATCCAATGGTATAGTATTTAAATCATTAGGAATAGTAACCAGAAATTTAGAATATTTTAATCCCTATGTAAGAGTAAAATAATGTTTGTGTATCTTATAAAATGAAAATATTATATATTGAAATCATGATACTACTAAATAATTTTTTTATAATTGTTAAATTATGTTATTGAATTTTTGAAATCCATTTATGGTTTATTTTCATTTTTCTAACATATATATTAATGTAAAAGATCATTTTTTTTCATATGATTGTTTTATTAAATAATTATATGATTTATTATAATTATAATAAATCTTTCTAAGGCCATATGTAAATATTATAAGGTCCAAAAAATTGATTGTGATATTAAAATTGTCATTGTTTTCTAAAAAATATTGTATTTCAATAAAACACTATTTTTTCATTTTTAGAAAACAATAATTTGAAAATATATTTCATTTATATAGTGGAAACATAAAAAAATGGTTAGGGTGATTTTTTTTAGTGATTAGTGAAATATGTTAATGTAATGTATTTAACATTACATGGTAATTAAACGAATAATTAAAAAATGTAAGATGTAATCACAAATTCATTCTAACTCACATGAACCAATTGTTATATATATTTATAATAATTCATAAAATTGTTAATACTTATACCAAATAAAAAATAATCGAATATAACATTTCAAAAACACATTACTCCTCTCTATCTAAATACCAACCCTCATACACCCTTATCCTCACATATTTCAAGTCATGGATCAGTATAAATTTATAAAAAATTCTAGTAAAAATCCTCTCCTATATATCCAATATATTTTCATCTCAACAAAATAGAAATTCCAAGTCACATAAGGTGCTTTAAAGGATATGAAATTAATAAGGAAATATTCTCAAAACTACCTCATTTAAATTCCTTTCGTATTTATCATTCCCCTCAAATAACATATATAACATTCTCCCAATATAATATATATTTATAAATTGTATAGTTATAATATAATATCTACCATCCATACTCTAAACTTCTCCTCTAATTATAAAAATGAAATCATTGTCCATATTTTTTCACTCCACCACTTCCAAGGATTATGGGTTATCATTTTACATTACCTCATACAAGGTAATTTAAAATAAAATGTAATGGTGAAAAATTATATATATATATATATATATTATTTTTAATAATTAATATAATCCCATAATATAATATAAAATGAATCATGTTCATGTTAGTTGTTAAAACCACCTAAATAAACTAACCATATAAAATTAAAATTAATTAAAAATAAATAATTCATATATCGGAACATATATGGGTATTTTGGGCCCTTTGAAATTATAAAAAAATTTAATTTCAATGACTTTTTAGTATTCCGATTTAAAGAAAATCACCCTAATTAACCTCATGTGATCCAACACAAGAACCATGAATTGGATTCCCTCTGAACCATGAAATCAAATACTATGACTAATTTAAATGGTTGTAAATGAAAAAATAATAATAATAATACTAAATCATATATGGAAGGAGTTTTATATTAATTGTGTAATTAATAAATTTAATTATATTATTTTGGATGTTATTTTCATGATGAAAACTATTATAGAACATAATCTATAGGACCATTCTGTACCACCCAATTTTCTTTTGTTTAACCATTCAAACAAATTATAAAAAATATATCAAAATATATCAGATTTAATTATATTATATTCAATATATATTTACCAAAAATTTATATATTGTTTAATTAGAGTTTTATTGATAATTATATAATTTTTTTTAACATTCCCTTCTAAATTTAATTTGTTAAGAAAACCCAATTAAAGGGAACATCACTATCTCATACCCCATTTAAATTAAAACACCATAAAAGGTTTATTATAAAAAAATTAATTTCATTTTTATGAAAATTTATGTTCCCCTTTCCTATTGAAAGAAAAATTTCTATTATCTACAACACCCTTATTAATAGGAAAATTTCTAATGTTACCTATCCACTATTTTTCAAATTTTTACTTCCCATAGACACCAAATTTATAAATCCATGATTTTTATTCACATATGAACATAGAATAATGATTTAATCCATGATTTACTAGAAACTACTATAATATGGAATCTGGTTATTCTGTAAGATATGATTGTGAAATCATTTTCCTTCCATGGGAAATATTTATATTTCTAACCTATGTTTGATTCCTTTTATGTTACACATATTCAAGCACATTTATTGTTAGTGGAAATGAAATAAAAATCTAATTAATTAGGTTACATTTATGACTCGAGAGATGATATGTATCCAATTAGGGAGTAAAAATAATCCATGATGAGGATCTATCCCCCTTGTGATGTTTTCTTAGATGTTATCCTAGACATATGATTTTATCTTATATTATGTATTTTTCTCATTGCAATTTTTAGATGGTATTATTATTTTTATATTATTTTTTATACTATAAAATGATTATTCATGATCCTATAATTTTATTATAACAATTTATAACAATTGTATTTAACGATATACATCATTATCATTTTTATTCCATTAATGGTATATGTTTCTCACCAATTCTGTTTATGTATTTTTGAAGTTATCTTATGTAGTCTTAGTTGCTGAAAGGTAATTAGGATATCATTATAGTGATTAAATGAAATAGTTTTTCATGTTTTTTATGTAACTAATATCCCAATAAATCTATGACTCTTGATCCATGGGTTTTATATCACAGATTAAAAAAACCATGTAAATATATATTTTTATAAGGCTTGTGTCAGTATATTTATCCCAAATAATTTCAACATTAGAATCATTAATTATAATGTTTTTAACAATAAATTTTTTTATATTTCCATACAACTCCCCCAACCTTAGAGGAGTTTCCCATATATGTTTATTTTACGAATGTGGATATTATCACTATAGATAGTGTGTTTCAATGATTGAAGAGAATATTTGATGTATCCTCTCAAGGATAAACTATTAAGAGGATAGAAAACCCAAAAAATAATTGTATTATCCTTTTATGTTTCTTTTTATCTAATTTTATATGCCTCATTCCATATTCATTTTCCAATTTAGAGTGTACCACCAATAGGTTCTCCAAATATTAATCCCTCTTTTTTTCCCTTTAATTGGAAATCATTTTTTATGTTCCATGAATTCATGTGAAGGTTGAAATTTACATACACATATAGAAAATATAGGGTTACTATAATATAAAAAAGTAGAAGATTATCCCTTTTCATAAGAGAACCTAAAAATTGATTTTTGAATTTTCTTTCTTAGTAAAGGTCTATAATGACTCATTATTTAATACTGATTAACTAGGAACTTTTCCAAATGTAATGGAATAATTTTATTAACCATAATAGAATTATATTTTAATTTATGTAGTGTATCAAAGGGTGATATACTCAAACATTATGGATGGGAAATAATAGTAGGTTTGTCAATTCTTCACCATCAGATAATAATTGGGTCTCTAATATGACCAGGTAATAAATGATGTGTCTAATATGATGAATCTCATGATTAGGCACATTTAATAAGAAATAGTAAAATTATATTGTTCTATGTGATAACATGTTTGTAATATTGAAGAGAATTCAATCCCCTATGAGGAATCAAATTCATAAAAGGTCCCCAAAAAACAATGCTTGGATGAAATCCTTATAAATTTTAAAATGGAAAAATTAATTTTCAATGTTTTCCAAGAGGTGTATTTTAGAGTATATGGTTCTCATCAGATATGTATGTTACATTATCACTACATCCATAGGAGGGGATACATTTCTATCCTATGATTTGTGGTAGTCTTGATTTCAGAAATAGGAGTTCATTTTTGTTAGTTATATGATAACATCATATATTATCCTCTTGGTCCTATTCATACTACCATGTACAGTTGTATCATTTTTATATAGGTAATCAATTCCATGGATCTATATTCACTAATGACTACATTAAAATTAATTTTATTTATCACTACTATAAATTTAATATAAAAATGAGTTAAATTCAAACCCTATAAGGAGGAAAATTTCATATGTGTGATTTAGTTCGAAAAAACGCATATTATCCAATAGTTTGAGATCCCTTACACTATTTTTATAGGAAAAAAACTTCTATTCATGACTTATTTATAACGATAATCTCTTCTAAGTATCTAATACAATGAATTATCTTGCTATCCTAAACCAATGAATGGAATGATTTTGGGATTCAATATTGTTCTTTATAACATTCAATGGTATATGGTAGAAAAAATATGAGTAACTAGTTATAAAATCACTCAAATATGATTTGTTCATATCAAATAATGATTATGAAATCATTATAGGAGACCCTTTACTTTGTATTGTATTTAGTAGAAGTATTGTTTCCGAATTAGATTCAACTATGGTGTTTGAAAATTTTAATGTACTAATGACAAATATATGATAATTTATACATACTTTAACTAGCTATATTATAAGACCTAGATGATAAAATGGTACAAAAATTACATAATATCATGATTCATAAAAATCATGTGGCACAAGGCATCAATAAAAAAGATCCCCATTAATTATTCCCCCAGGATGTCTTGGTCATGGATTTGAGAATTCCTATGATTCTATGAAGATACCCACCAATTTTGGAGAATAAGTGGGTGTTCCCATTTAATTTCCAGAATTTATACACTATTGACATATATTTATTGATCTCCGTATTTTTGGATAACATCAATACTATACCCAATGTACAATTTCTAAAAAAATCAACATATATATTAAATGTTATCCATTATCATACTTTTCATATGATAGTAAACTACACGGTATTATGAGTTAATTCATGTTGTTAAACCACATGTAACTCTTCCATTCAATATTATAATACCAAACATTGAAATTTTACTTATAACACAATATCAAAATACACTATACTCAAAACTATCATATGTTATTAAATATTAAGGTATACATCCTTAAGAAAATATGATATAAAGAATTAAACATTAACTTGATATATGACATTTAAATTCATGGAAATAATACTCACTTCATGAATTTAATCCACATGGAAGAACCACTATCTAGTGAATTTAAAAAATATGATAACCTAGTCCACATAATATAATCATAAAATATATGTTCAATTTTATTCTATATCATTGTTAAATGATAGTAATTTTTCAGAGTAATCACATTTGAGGAAACCCCATTTATTCTAGAATTTATTAACTACCATGAATCCATTTTGTAAGAAAAATAATTTGGGATTGATTCATGATCACTAGGTTTAATTGTAATTTTTTAATCTATCATCTTATAACCACTAAAAAATAGATCCATATATATCATAGACTTAGGGAATATAATTTTCACCACAATTCACCCTACCTCATTATACTTGTAATATGTCCTCATTCTACATTATACTATATAAAATCTATACGTGAATTGTTTTCATGCCCAAATTAACCCTAATGATTATAATCTTATCAATTCATTTTAGTTTTTAGTCTATATTATCATACTAGGGTAACATACTTATCACCTATGAAAATATATATTTGAGATAGTTCTATTGGAAGGGGTTTTCTCTAAAAAATATATGTTTATTGATTCATTATTCATAGTATATGTAATGATACTCAGATCTATAATGTCGTGTATGACCATAAATTCAATTTCTCAAATTTTTTTGATGTTTGAAACTACTATTTCATGTGGCGTCTTATCACCTTTGGAATGTATTGGGATTATACTACACTAATTGAAAATATGCGTCTCTCTATTAATATTTTACACGTTATATATTTATACACATATCATATATATTTATTCAATACAAAAGTCCCTTTTTACCCAAATCATCATTGAGTTTTCTAAATATCTATTGGGTATTCATTACCATCATGACATCATGAAATAAATTTTTTTCTAATAATATGGTCTGATCGATATGATAATTTACTAGAAACCACATCTTTTCTAAAATCTATATTTTTATACAATCCAACCTCATTGGGTCAAACTCTATGCATGTAAACTAAACTAACTTAATTGGTCAATACCTTCTTATTATAAATTACAACCCCAATACATTCTGAGTTTTATTTCCATAAAAAAGAATCTAATCATTATTCTAAAGAAAAATGATCTTAATATCCATCCCCAGTTATTTTTAGTTGTAATAACTTATTGATGTATAAACCTAATTGATCAATTTTGTAAGACCATAAAATGTAGTCTCAGGTTTTTATTTCTATAAAAATGTAAATTATAAGGTCTGAGGGATTATATTATTTCTTCTCAATATATTATTATAGACCCACATTCAGATTTCTATTATGTGATTGGAATTTTCATTTTGATTGAAATCACTATATACATATCCCTTAAAATATTTTTTTTCAGGATGTTATACCAATTTCAATATGTTGAATCCATATGGTGCATGAAATAATGATGAATATCTCAATTTATTCAATAAAAAATATTGTTCCAAATGAAATTAAATTATTCAAATAATAAATAATTTTTATAAATATACACTAACATTTTAGTGATTCCATATGTTCCAATTTTTCAGACCCCAATACCATTATAGGGTATAAATATGAATAAAAACACATTCTATAAAAACAAATTATTAAACACTTTTTTTGGAAATGTTCATTAGTAATCCTTATAATGTATCCCATTTTAGAATATATGGTAATGTTACCCCATAATTATAATTTTATAAGTGGTTATAATCATATTAAATTTCACTTTCCCCATGACTGAAACAACATCAGTCAAAATCTACCTTTATGAGTACATCCATTTTTATGTGTTTTTTATCCTAGTTTTCGAGGACCTTTCATGTGAACTTTTTTTTTGAAAATTTATATTTTTTAATAAAACAAACAACATTCTCATTATTAATAGGATATATTTCAATATATGATGTTTTGAAACAACCTCAAACCAACACATAATATTGTAGAATCTCATCTCATGATATTTTTCTTATATAAATTTTATGTTTCTCACAGATAGAATAAATCAAGAGGGAATAATCGATATATATTATTATTTTTTCAACACATTTGATATATATTAAATTTTAAAACATGAGGCTCCAAAAATTATTATTTTATAACATAGAAATCAAGCAGGTAAATATAAATAATAGTTCCCATACTATAATTAAAAATTTGATTTTAGCATCATATGTGTTATTAATTACCCAAGATCAGTAAGTTGATATTGGTAGGATTTATGCTAGAACCCCCCTGATAAAATTTTTTTTCATCAATGAAGAGATAGATTATAACTACCAAATCACACATATATTATACCACAAGTTAGATACTGACACTATAATAAGTCTAAGATTAATTTTTTTCATTGAATGTCTCTTTATATATCTCGATTTTTCCAGAGTGGGAACAATATTTGGGTGAAAATGGACTGTGGAATTTATATATATAATATATTTTTGTATTTTAAATAACAAACATTCATATTTTCAATATAAAAGGATTCTATAATGATTGGGACCTCATATGAAAAATATGTGAATTTGGGATTTCTAGAAATAAAAGATTATCATATATGTGACTTAAAGTTATTATGTGTTGGTTTTTTGGACGAGGATTACCATTGGAAGGTGAATTAAATAATTTATATGATTTATTTATTTATTTAAATCAATAATTAAAACATATTTACTTACTCTATATTGTAAGGTAAAATCTAATAGCTTGTCCACATAACCATTTTGATATTAGATATGGTAATGAGGAGAAACATTGATGAATTGAAAAGGACTACAGAGTATCGATCATTTTAAAAACAAATTATTTTCAATGATGTTCATGGATCTCACAAAAGACTACAATATAGAATCATTATTCATCAGTGATCAATCCAATCATAAATTAGGGAACATTTTTATTGTATATCAACCTATTATTTATTTATATAGCATGGAATCCATTATATTCCAACTTTTTAGTGATTACCATTTTTTCCAAAGGCCCTTTTTATTTTTGTTACAAAACCAATTGATTAAATTCATTTCAATGCTAATTTTACCCTAGTTTTATTATTAAGAATCATTGGATGTGATCACACTAACTAATTATGATTTTATTCTTTTTTTCTTCTTCCAACCATTAATGGAATTCTTAATCATTGGAATATGCGGTTGGAGATTCGATATTGTCGAGACATATTCGAGTGTGGATAAACCCTCCAAATACATGGTGGAATCTTGAACATGCTGGACATATATGTTTTACAGATTTATCATGATGTGATGTAAGATACAAAAGGTAATGAAATGGATCAGATTCAATAATATTGGTGTTCATAAATGGAAGATGTTTCATTGTAGTGTGATGAAATGAGTACAAACCATATTTTTTAGGTGGCTGGATTCTGACCACCAATAAAACATCATGAATAGTCTTCCGTATATCTGATTTTCCAAGAATGATTTGATGTAGAAATGGTGGATGCATCGATGTAGGTGATATATGTGAATAATTAATCATATTGTATAAAATCACAATATACATGAAGTTGTTTGCAAAAATTGACACAATTAAGTCCACTGACACTAAGGGATACTATTTCAGGTGGTGTTAAATATCACATGTTGTTTGTGACCAATAAACACATTGTGGCCTAATTTTAATGTCATGATATGTTCATTTGGAGTAAACTGAAATATAAACAACTAGGGTAGTCGTAGATGAATAAGTACATAGTAATGACTAGAGTGCACATGAAGAGTATGTATACCTAAAAACTAACAGGTACAAGAGAATGACCATAGTACATAGAAACATTCCAAACTACATGAACATGGGCTATAATACATGTGTGGGATTGGTTCATCCATTAAATACTTTTATAACCTATACACACCATGTACATTTCAATGATCCATCCACTAAATCAATATCCATCTATGAAAATCAGATCTCAAATTGTGAGTATACTAATATGGGTTTGTTTCCATATAGAATATGATTGTGGTCTTAATTTTGGAAGAGGAGACATGAAATGAGGTGTTTTGAGTGTGATACCCATTTAAATGATTCTTAAATAATTTAAGTGATCAATTCCAGTCATATGAGAGATAGTTGGGTATATATTTCCCTATCACTCCAGGTCATGGGTCCCTCGTACTATTTTCACAGGTTGAGTTAGTACTCACCCATACAAAAATACAGTGTGAGTCATTTATCTAGGGAATTTTTCTTTTTCATAAAAGAGCTGAAGTGGTGAGTTTTTCCAATATTATATTTACTGATTAATCAATTATAGAGTGCATTAGCAAAGATTTTTCCCCTTTACACTAATTCATATGAGGTTTTACATGGTGTAGTGAATTGGAGGTAAAGAATTTTAGATACATGATGATTCATAATTATAAGATGGGATTAGAGGATAATTATCCTCTTTATATCTCACATGTGTTAAAATATTATCATAACTTATTTTGGTATTAGTTTCCCTCACAAATATTGGTTGATTAGACAATTTGTTTATTCTATTCCCCCCTTCTTTGTCACACGTGGTTTTTCATGTCTTTGTTTTGATCCAGTCCATTGGAAATCCCGATCCTTTTCATGGGTATTTGGTGACATTAATTTTGAGTTTTTAAGTTTTATATATGTCTAATCACCCTAATTTGGGTTTCCCATTTCTTGTTTAGGAGTTTTTGAAGAAAGGGTGGTTACTTCATAATTTGGGCCAACCGTGAGCCCATTTCCAGTTTTAAAAACTGAATTTGTTTCTTTTATAAATCATTTGTTTTTCAAAAAATTTCACCCATTATACTTCCCACTTGTCCTATAATGAAATATGAAAACTTACATATCCTTTTGGACCACTTAAGAATTTATAATCATGGTGAATTGGGGTTACTTATTTAGGCATTGGGCCAGCCCATGGGCCCATTTCCAGTTTTAAAAAAATAATTTATTTATTTTATATCTAATTCAATATTTAATATTTTTCGGTGATTCAACCTCCCAACAGAATCCAATATCCCTATTCTCACCCCAATTATCTATTTACCCTCTTTGGAGCTCATGTGAGTCTCATATTAAGGAGAAAGTGATCATGTTACCTCAAATCTTTCAGAATTGATAAGGTAAATTGTTGCATACACAACTCATTCAATTCATGATCTTTTCCAAACAAATCTTATTTCCCTGGTTTATACATAACTTAGGATAATCTCCAAGAAGTTTCAAGACATTACCTTTTATCTAAGGGTTCATATCTAATGGAATACGAAGATTTTTCTAATTTAAAGGTGAGATTCCTTCTCCTTTATCCTCCATCTCCTTCATCCTTTCATTATTTATTGGTTTTATAATTTCCCCTAGTACTTTTTGACTTAGGGTTCTATTATTACATGAATTTTTATGGGGTTTTTATTCATTTTGGTCTGGTAATCATAGGTCTAGGGTTTGTAAACCCTCAGATGGTGATTTTGGGAGTGCGTGTCCATTACGCCAAGGATTTGAGGTAGGATGTCCATTACAAAAGCCTTTATCATTTAAGTTTCATCATTATAATAGTGTTATAACATTATTTATATTATATTTTTTGCTATTAAACCTTGGTTTTAAAGGTTTTGTGTGCAAATTATGTTTTATGACTTATTTTGTTAAAAATATAGTTGTTTTGGTATAAATGTGCACTCCTCTTGTTTGATAAATTATTCCATGAGATTTTTCACTTGGTTTATAGTATATTTAATATGTTTCCATAGCCTTAATAACTTTATGGCATGAAAATGGTATTTTATCCATTTTTATGTGCTTAACATAAGTTGTTTTTTTAAAGAGTGCATGCCATATGTTCGGTAAATTGCCCGATTGGATTTTAGGTGTCTAGTGCAATTTTAAATGATTTTTTGGATTTATAAATACATTGGAAGAATTTAAAAAATTATTCTGGGATCCTTTTATGGCTTTATAATTTGTATTTGTTTTTACAAATAAATGGGTTTTGGTTTACAACATGTTTTAGCCCGAGTTGCCGGAAAATGGCATGTTTCACATTCTTATGAAAATGGTTGTGTTTTGAATATGTAACCTGAGTGTTTTATGGGATTTATGAATGTGGTTTGATGCTGTATATGGTGTGTATACACCTCTTAAAAAAATTTAAATTCATATCTTTTTCAAATGTTAGTTTTTGGAAAATGTTTAAAGCCCTGTTTGGCCTTTACTAAAAATGAAGAATGAGTGTTTTACTTGTATATACCATGTTGTGTCAATTGGGATTGTTTTATCATCCATGAAATGATTTTATTAAATGTTTTTAGGGATTCCAAATATGTTTGGGTATGGTATTGTTGTGTGTTTATAATTCAAATAGTGTTTTTGAATGAGTTTTATGTGCAAAGCCTCAATACACTCCTTGAAATTGTTTTACGAAAATTTCTAGTGGTTTATTGATTCGTTAAAGAAATGTGAAGAAAGTTTATGGGATGTTTGTGTTTTTATGGTTTGTTAATAGAATTTGGATTTGAAATGTGTATTTGATAATATGTGTAACTTGATTGAGCACTAAAGGGAATCCCAGGTATCTAGGTGGGCGGACGTGTACTAGTATGCTAGTGATTATGTGGGGTTTGGCCACCTGTTTCATGTAGAAAGTTTGAAGATGACAAAAATAACTAAACTTTGATGATGATGATGTTGGGGGACCACTATGTTATGGGTATGATCCATACTAGTGGCTCGTGTGCACGAGAACATATATTTATTATGGTTACTTTCACCGAGATACGAGGTACCTGGGGATCACAACTAACTAGTGCCTAGGGGTGTTCCTGTGACTTGTGCTCATTGGAT
The DNA here is from genome assembly GCA_963277665.1 of Viscum album. Taxonomy (NCBI): domain Eukaryota; kingdom Viridiplantae; phylum Streptophyta; class Magnoliopsida; order Santalales; family Viscaceae; genus Viscum; species Viscum album. The sequence continues at coordinate 1,749,901,651 of OY728148.1, read as the reverse complement.
ATTTTGTACTCACCGTCGGCATACAGTGTGTTTGGTTGGTAAATTCATTAGTGTGTGTGATTTATTTAAAAGTTTAAATACTTTAAAGCAACCCTCTTGAAAACTATTTTCATTTTGAAGTTGCGCCTCTTTAAAAATTGTTACTAGCATTCTTGTCTATAAAACATGAAAGTTTTTGTCTGGTAATTTGTTTTATATATTATGGGACCTTATTTGGAAAACATACCTTTATTTTTTTTGTATTTAAAACTTGAAATTGATGTTTCTTTTATTTTAAAGGATGTGCATTGGGAATAGAATATCGGGCTAACCTACTGAGTTTTAATACTCACGTCTATAGTCTTCTTCTTTTTTTCACCCTTGTGTAGGTTTCAGCTTGAGTTTGATAAACTTGGGCAATGTTTGATCATTGTGTTAGAGAGTGACCAGTGGTGTCACATGGAGTTAGTTGGTTATTGGGTTTGGTCAGTTGAGTTTTTGGTTTTGTTGTACTTTTATTTTCTTGTACAAATAATGTTTAGTTCAATTTTTATATAAATGCATTTTGGGTTGTCCATTTATTTTCGTTGTTTGTTTGATTGTTTATATATGGGAGAAATAGTTCCCTTATGTACTCTATTGATTCCCTTAGTGCTTGTTTCCATCCTGGGAGGATCAGGAATGCCTCTCGGGACTTGTCGTGGGCTGGCCTGGGCGACCGGTTCAGGGTCGACTCGTGCTAGTTCATGACAAAATGATATTGGAGGAGGTCCACTCTTAGTATACCATTATTTTTAGAGTGATCTTATTATTTGGGGATGTCAAGGTAGATGAAGTAGGATTTTTTGGACTTGAGGGGTAAGTGCGGGAAGAGCTTCGTGAAATCTTGCTTGTTTTGATCCTTGGGTTTCCTTGGGATGTCTGGTTTTATTAATGTCCTTTGTTCTTACTGATTATTTGGTGTTGAGATATGACAAGGGGAGTCCTTCTAATGGAATCTAGGAGATCACAGGGCCTGGAAAGCGATGTGGATCTGGGGAATGGTCCTAATAAGTCTCTCTGTGTTGGTGTTATGTTTGACATATGGCCGCCAACCATATGGTCAAGTCACCCATCGACACTAGTTCCATTTTGTGGGTTTCTTGGACCTTTCATGAATTCTGAATTTTTGTTTTGAAAATACTTGTGTGAGAATTATGGAAATGGATTTTAAAGGAATGATTGGATTTGGAAAAGTATAAAAGAGGTTTTCAAAAATTAAATATAATAATGGTTTTGGAAAGGTTGTGTTTTTTTAAACAAATTTTGGGGAGGAAGTGGAAATGATTTAACGGGATTAGATTTTCCCTAATCTAAACTTGTGGTTTGTTGAAATAAAATGTTTTGAAAGTGTGAATAATTTTAAATTAATTCTGAAACTTTGTTTTAAATGGGGTGTTTTTTGCTGCTGAAAAGTGTTTGAATCTGATGAATAGGTTTTAGAAATTCTCTTTTGTGCGGCTGGTGTTTTTCTGGAAAGGGGTTTTGGCTTTTGTGGTTGTCCGATTATGAAAAGAGACCTTGCTGAATTTTTTTAAAAACGGTAAAGGGCTATTTGGAATAGAATGGTTGTTTTTGTAAGTTCTATTAAATGAAATGGATTTTTTTTAATCAAATGGTTCTTAATTAAGTGTGGTTTTTTTTGTGGAATATGAAAAGCGTTCTTGACTTGGTGGCTAGTGTTCCTTTTGATGGTACATGATTTTGGGAATGATGTTGTTTTGTTTTAGCCTTTGGTGTTTTCATGGGTTCTCACATGCATGGTTTTATTGATATCTGGAAGTATGGACTATATGGAATGGTTGTTGAGTGATTGGGGTGGCACTTAAATGTTCATGTGAGTGAGACTTGAGGAAACACCATTGGTGAATGTGAAAATCCACCAAGTTAGTTTTTTTTCAAAAGTGTTTTTAGCTGAAAAATCGCGGTGTTTGTTTTGAACCGACGGTTATGTGGATGGTTTATCCTATGTATTAGAAGTTTTTTCTATTCAGTATGATTCATTATGATCTATAATTCATACTCTTGTTGCATCTTGATATGGGATCTTGTTGGTGGATCGATTTTGGAGTAATGTTCAGTGGGTTTCTAAAGATGTGTTGGATGTTGTGATGTGGCCACAGATAGTTCTATGTTTTCAAGATTTAAAATTGATAAACCTAAGGATTCTTTCTCATGTTTCACAAGATAGATCCACCTCCTAAAATAATTTCTCATTCCGTTAGTTTAAATAGAGATCTGTTTGGGATCGATTTAAAGTGCTTCCAGTTCATGATAATTCTTGTGGACATAACAGTTGTGTTCGTTGATGTTGATGCATTTCGCCATATTCGTTGTCCATTCTACTATTTATTCTGAGTGAGATAGAATTTTGATATATATCTATGGTTTCCTATTTATATGAAGTTTTTTTGTTGAGTAAGTGAGTTTTTTTACTGGTGTGGTCCTTAGCACCTGACTGCGGTGCAGTAGATGCTTCAAGATTCAGGGCTCCAACCATAGGCCTAGGAGTGAAGCTTTTCATGCAGTCAGGAAATCTAAAGAGGTGTGGGGAGCTTGAATAGGATCTTGCCTCCACAATTATGGTAAGGTAGTTTCTGTGTCTATATTGTGGTTCCTCATTACTATGAATTACCATTTTTCACAAAAAGTGTGGTGGAGTTACCCCTCACACAATGTCTATGGTTATGCCTTCATGGATGTTGGTTTTCGATCAATGTACCTTTGTGGACCACCTTTGTAAATCGGGTGTTTTCTTAGTGTTACCTATTCGTAGGTGGGGAGTTTTTTGTAGTTCCTTGGTTTCTTTTGTGGTTCCAGTGGCCCAATTATTGGGTCCCCTTCCCTCCCCTCCCCAAGTGGTGGGGGTCCAGATCTGTGCTGAAAGTGTTGGACAAGTTCTCATCCCCTCTGTTCGGGAGTGGGTGGTTTATATGTTTATGTTGTAACCCTATTAAATTGGGTTGGTGGGTTATTGTGGGAGAGTTTTTTTGGGACTTGTTAAAGGGATTTAATGTTGAGTTCTTGTTTTTTTTTCGTTGCTAGTTGGGTTCTAATGGTGGGGAGACCCACCACAGGTCTCATTGATTTTTCCTCCTATGAACTTGTCTAGTGCTAGTTATTTATTAATTTTTTGGAGTCCATTATATACTCCCCTAGATTCCTTGGTTTTCTTGGGTGCTCTTTAGTTTGGGTGATTGTTTGTTTGATTTGGAGAAGGCCCAACAATCGGGTTCTTGGCTTGGTTGTGGAGGTGGTGGCTTGACCGTTCTGTTGATTTTCACAAAGTGGTTGTGAGTTGGTGTTTTGTTTGCGAAAGAGGATTAAGTTATGTTGATGGAAAATGATATTTCACTAGATTTATAGGTTTCATAATGTTTATAAGGAATCCTTAGGTGTTTATCTTTCATCTGGAAAGTGTTGTGGCTTTCCGAGGGCGGAAATTTTTAATGGTGGGGAGAATTGTCACACCCGGTTTTTCATGTCTTTGTTTCGATCCGGTCCATTGGAAATCCGATCCTTTTCATGGGTATTTGGTGAGATTAATGTTGAGTTTTTAAGTTTCATATATTTCTAATCAACCTAATTTGGTTTTCCCATTGCTTGTTTAGGAATTTTTGAAGAAAGGGTGGTTACTTCAGGATTTGGGCCAACCGTGAGCCCATTTCTAGTTTTAAAAACCGAATTTGTTTCTTTTATAAATCCTTTGTTTTTCAAAAAATTTCAACCATTATACTTAACAATTTTCCTATACTGACATATGAAAACTTACATATCCTTTTGGACCACTTAAGAATTTATAATCATGGTGAATTGGGGTTACTTATTTAGGCATTAGGCCAGCCCATGGGCCCATTTCCAGTTTTAAAAAAATAATTTATTTCTTTTATATCTAATTCAATATTTAATATTTTTGGTTATTTTACCTCCCAACCGAAGACAATATACCTATCCTCACCCCCATTATCGATTTACCCTCTTTGAAGCTCATTTGAGTCTCGTATTAAGGATAAAGTGCTCATGTTACCTCAAATCATCCAGAATTGATAAGGTAAATTGTTGCATACATAACTCATTCAATTCGTGATCTTTTCCCCACAAATATTCTTTCCCTGGTTCGTACATAACTTAGGAGAATCTCCAAGAAGTTTCAAGCCATTCCCTTTTATATAAGGGTTCAATCTAATGGAATAAGAAGAGTTTTCTAATTGAAAGGTGAGATTCCTTCTCCTTTATCCTCCATCTCCTTCCTCCTTTCATTATTTCTTGGTTTTATAATTTCCCCTAGTCCTGTTCGACTTAGGGTTCTGTTATTATATGATTTTTTATGGGATTTTTATTCATTTGGGTCTGGTCATCATAGGTATAGGGTTTGTAAACCCTTGGATGGTGATTTTGGGAGTGCATATCCATTACGCTAAGGATTTGAGGTAGGATGTCCATTTCAAAATCCTTTATCATTTAAGTTTGATCATTATAATACTATTATAACCTTATTTATATGATATTTTCTGCTGTGAAACCTTGGTTTTAAAGGTTTTGTGTGTAAATTATGTTTTATGACTTATTTTGTTAAAAATATAGTTATTTTGGTATAAATGTGCACTCCTCTTGTTTGATAAATTATTCCATGAGATTACGCACTTGGTTTATAGTATTTTGAATATTTTTCAGTATCTTGAATAACTTTATGGCATGAAAATGGTATTTTATCCATTTTTATGTGCTTAACATAAGTTGTTTTTTTAAAGAGTGCATGCCACGTGTTCAGTAAATTTCTTGGTTGGCTTTTATGTGTCTAGTGAAATTTAAAATAATTTTTTTAGATTTATAAATACATTTTCAGGATTTAAAAAATTATTTTTTAATCCTTTTATGGCTTTCCAATTTGTTTTTGGTTTTACAAATAAATGGGTTTTGGTTTACAACATGTTTTGGCCCGAGTTGCCGGAAAATGGCCTGTTTCACATTCTTATGAAAATGGTTGTGTTTTGAATATATAACCTGAGTGTTTTATGGGATTTATGAATGTGGTTTGATGCTTTATATTATGTGTATACACCTCTTAAAAAAATTTAAATTCATATCTTTTTCAAATGTTATTTTTGGGAAAATGTTTAAAGGCATGTTTGGCCTTTCCTAAAAATGAAGAATGAGTGTTTTACTTGTGTATACCATGTTGTGTCAATTGGGATTGTTTTATCATCCACAAAATTATTTTATTAAATGTTTTTAGGGATTCAAAATATGGTTGGGTATGGTATTGTTGTGTGTTTATAATTCAAATAGTGTTTTTGAATGAGTTTTATGTGCAAAGCCTCAATACACTCCTTGAAATTGTTTTACGAAAATTTGTAGTGGTTTATTGATTCGTTAAAGAAATGTGAAGAAAGTTTATGGTCTGTTTGTGTTTTTATGGTTTTGGAATGGAATTTTTATGTGAAATGTGTATTTTATAATATGTGTAACTTGATTGAGCACTAAAGGGAATCCCGGGTATCTAGGTGGGAGGATGTGTACTAGTATGCTAGTGATTCTGTGGGGTTTGGCCCCTGTTTCACGTAGCAACTTTGACGATGACAACACTAACTAAAATATGATGATGAGACACTAGGTTATGGGTATTATCCCTACTAGTGGATCATGTTTATGAGAACAAATATTTATTATGGTTACTTTCACCGAGATACGAGGTACCTGGGGCTCACAATTAACTAGTGCCTAGGGGTGTTCCCATGACTTGTGCTCATTGGCTATTTTGTACTCACCCTCAAAATAAGGTGTGTTTGGTTGGTAAATTCATCAGTGTGTGTGATTTATTTAAAAGTGTAAATTCTTTAAATCATCCCTATTGAAAACTATTTTCATTTTGAAGTTACGCCTCTTTGAAAATTGTTACTAGCATTCTTGTTTATAAAACATGAATGTTTTTGTCTAGTGATTTGTTTTATATATTATGGGACCTTATTTGGAAAAGGTACCTTTATATTTTTGTATTTAAAACTTGAAATTGATGTTTCTTTTATTTTAAAGGATATGCATTGGGAATAGAATATTGGGCTAACCTACTGAGTTTTAATACTCACGCCTATAGTCTTCTTCTTTTTTTAGCCCTTGTGCAGGTTTTAGATTGAGTTCGATCGCCTTGGGAGATGTTTGATCATTGTGTTGGAGAGTGACCAGTGGTGTCACATGGAGTTAGTTTGTTATTGGGTTTGGTCAGTTGAGTTGTTGGTTTTGTTATACTTTTAGTTTCTTGTACAAATAATGTTTAGTTCAATTTTTATATAAATGCATTTTGGGCTGTCCATTTATTTCTATTGTTTGTTTGATTGTTTATATATAGGGAAAATCATTCCCTTGTGTACTCTATTGATTCCCTTGGTGCTTGTCGCCATCCTGGGAGGATCGGGAATGCCTCTCGGGACTTGTCGCGGGCTGACCTGGGTGACCGGTTTAGGGTCAACTCGGGCTAGTTCGTGACATTCTTGGTTTTATAGTTATCATTATAAATGTGTATATACTGAACATATCATGGTATTTTACCATATTTTTTATTATAAATGTGATATAAAGATCAATGGTTACCTTGGTAGACCATGTTCTAAAGGAGCATATTTTTACCTAGAGGATCTTACTATGTTCGGTGGTCAGAATTTGAGATTGATAGCCAAACTAATTATAGTATCCCTTTTTCTAGTTGTTGTCAAATTGGGAAATAAATTCATGTTGGGTGTTTATTTTTACCCTTTACATTTTTTCATTACAACTCATTACATTGATGTTTTTTGTAGAGTTTTTGGAATGTCTGGTTTACACACCAGATGTTTAGTTTTTTTTCATATCACTACACTATTTCATTGATCATATTTTTTTTCAAAAAAGTAATTTAGGTTCGGGTTCCCCATTTTATAATTACATATATTATTAAATTATTTCTATAACCTTTCCTATTATAGGTGTGAATAGGGTGTATTATATGGCTTACTTTGGGAATGATAATCCATAATGGGTCATTTCATGATATAGTGGTATCAAAATTAGTGATTCCCATAGTAAATTTTTTTATATGAACCATATTTTGAAGTTTCATTTGAGAAAATTATCAAATCTCAATTGGGGTGTCTGAAGATTAGATATCAGGCTATGTAACCCAATGTTGGTCTGATGGATGGCATATTTATACACTTGGAAATTGAATAACTACTTTTTGATTCATGATACTAATATATTTGTAGCATGGAACAAATGGTACATGCATTATATAGTGTTGGGTATTTTGAATCTCATGCCTTACTTGAGTCATCTCCCCATATATTATCATCTAACCACTGAATGTGATGATAAAATTCAGGATACCTCCACTATGTTATCTATCATGTATTCTCATTAAGGATCTTCACGATGATCAGTTGAGAAACTAGATGTTAGTATAGGGACTCACTAATGAGTTTTTATCTCAAGGAAGGAATAGATTACTGGAACAATATTTTGAGTTGATAATAGTACCAACATGATATGATGAATATTTGGGTAGTATTAACAATATTTTCAAGTTCTAGTTATAGATACAACCAAGTTTTCATGGTGATCCAAAGCATCTACCATCAGAGGATTATCTCAAGTAATTGGTATGTTTATTTAGGCTTTTCTAGACACTATATAATAAAATTTATTCACTTTAAGTAAATCATAATCATTTACTAGTTGGGATCTGATGGATTCTAATAACCATGATTCATGATAAGGAAATGATGTCATGGATTACTTCAACTAGTAGATCATTAATATGTATTATGCTAAGAGCATGCGTTATGCAGGGATTCCAGATCTTCTTGAGAGGTAGGAAGGTGATACATTTTTTGTTAACTATGTTTTAAGGTTCAGGGATCTCATGAGATGCTCCTTCTATATGGTGTATGGTGGATACCTCCTGAAATTGATTTCTATAATGAAACATTGCATATACATCTATGCAAGTGTTTTATACTTATGAAATCCCAATAATAATGGAGTACCAAAGTAGTATTTGATTATAATGCTTTTTAAATAGTGGTATATCGGGAAGTGTGGCCTAGAATTAGGAATGGATGGGTTTATTATTCTACTATATGTAGTAGGTCACATTCACCATAGTCTAATTATAAGATTCATATCCATGACCAAACTCAAACATATGGATATTTGTTGCTATGTTCCTACAGATTTTCTGGTAAAAAAAAGAGGAGATATGATACACTTCTGATAGGATAGGTCACATGGATAATGATTTTGTAAAATAAAATGATTTTAAGGTTAACATACAATTGAAGGAACACATAGGAAGTTGCAGCACTTGGACTAGAGATATTATATTCATGGTTAGGTCATCTCCCAAAGAGGGGATTTCATAGGGGAGAAGGTGGGTCTCAAGAGTGAGGTGATGCTTATGGAGGGTGAAGCAATGAGGTACTTCAACAACCACCACCTACTGGACCATTCATGGGTTAGAGGGATTCTTGTCGAGGGTGAAGACAACTATAGGTTATACAGTTATATGACTATCCATATAGTTAATTTTTTTGAAAGGTTGGGGCCGAAGCCTCATTTTCATTATTAATAAAGCAAAGCAAAGACCTCTTTTAACTGGGTAGAGGGAGACCCATTACATAGCCTGAAGGCCCAGTGGGCTTGTAGCCCATTACATAGCCCGTAGGCCCAAATTTGTGGCCAGATTCCCATTCTATGAATAGTAACCCGGCTGCTACAGTACCTGCACAGTACTGCCACTGCTATAGTACCCTGCCACTGCTACAGTGCCTGCTGATCAACAGTACCGCCACTGCTACAGTACCGCTACAAACTGCTACAGTACCTGTGCCCAATGGGTTTTGAACCCCCATTTTTCATGTAGTATTACGAGGTGCTTACCACTAAGCCAAACCCCAACTACAGTCTATATAGTTAAATGATTCATTGTGTGATATGTTTCCATTTAACTCTTTATTTAGTACTGGTAGACATAGGAGTGTGTCATTCATTTATTATTTTATTTATTTATTGGGTTTTATAGAATCTAGTAGTTTCATTATCCTAGTTTCTTTGGAATGAGGATACTATATTTAGTGTTCCTTATATAACTATCATTTTCATGCATTCAGATTTTTCATTCAATGGTTATCTATTGTCGAGGGGCATCATGGTCATTATGATGAAGTCATATAACATAATATTGGGTATATAATGATTGTTAACATTGCATTACTGGATTAGATTTCATCATAGTAGATTTATATTACTTCATAATGATATGAATTGATTATTTTTACATGTGATAGTGATCTTATATTTGAGTGAATGATGCTCATGAGAAATAATCTGCAACCCATCACTATGATGTTGGTGACATTAAACTCTTTTGTTGGGGGTATATTATTGAATCTGGATTCCAGTGGTAGTGGAATATTATATTTATGGGTTACTTGATGAATTCATGAGACAAACATCAAGGTATTACATTAACTTCTCTATTTAATAACAACATGTAAAAAAAATATATCTTTTATGTAATATCATATATCCCCTATAGAGATCCATCATATGGTGGAATAGTTAAATGTTCTTTGGTAGAATATTTTTATCATTGCAAGTGTGTCCCCCTCGATGGGTCTTATTTTTTTCATCAAAAGGAAAACACATGTTTAATTATTTTTGTTTTATATAATTATCTGAATATGGTAATGATATTTACAAGTACTCATTATCATGGAATTTTGACCTTTTCAACTCGTTTAATGGTGTGATTTGGTTCTCAAAAATCAATCTCAAGTATGACTACCACTAGTTGAGAGTTTATGCGGATGCTATTTTGATGATGCAATTTTGATATAGTTAAGGAATGTATGAGTTGTTGGCATTGCCTTTTTGTGCGAATAATTCACCCACCATGTTAATGGTTCTTGTAAAATGAATAATCAATCCATTCATTGACCAATTTGTTTTTTTCTTTATCAATTACATATTGATATACACTTCTTCTATTGAGAAACACGTAGAGAATTACTGGTTGTTCCTTAACATTCTCTGCGAGAACTAGCAGCATGGTATTCTCTTGATGTTTCATTTTTTGATATGTATGGATCACATTATAGTGAAGGTAATCTTTTTGAAAGTTTTATTTTGGAACAAAGTGCGGTTTTATAAAGTAAATCCTTAAGATCCACCACAAATCATGTTATCAAAGCATATATTTCTTGGATTAGAAGGGTAATTAAGGAGATTTTTGGAATATGTTTTCTACATATAAACCACCATGAATGTGATTATGTTAAAATAAATGTTGTTTTCATGATATGAGTAGTGTGAAGGATCCTTAGATAATATTATGTATTGGTTGAACAATGATACTATGTTAATACTTCTATATGAGGGTGTTGAGAACATGGTATTTTTAATACATCTAGATCTAGGATTAGCATTGTATTGATGATGAATCATGAAATTATTGTTTATAGGCTGGGTAATTTGTAACACCGTGTGTTGATTTATGTTACCTGTGACTTATAGTTGGGTATGATCATATTTTTTATAAATATTCTAAGGACTTCTCTTCTATGGGTGAATTGATTCATTTACTCAGAAACTCAGTGTCATTCATATTTCTATCCTCAAAGATATCTTAACATGAAAAAATAGGATATTTTGGGTGTTTTTAATATATAATGATATCGATGTATTCTATATTCATGAAATTTTTAAATATTTGGAAAATATCTTTAATATAATTTCCCATAATATCATGGTATTGGAGTCATATTATTATATGTATTTATTATAGAAGACCCTATCAGATGAGGGGATCACAACATTATTTTCCAAGGATTGATGGCGGTTCTGTTCACGTTGCATGAGTATTTTTAGAAGGATTTTCATAGTTCCACCTTGGGTGTACAACCTGCAATGGAAAATATGTGCAATGGCCTTCATTGGATTTTTTTTGTGAGATGAAAAAAGGAAGGGAATTTCCAATTTTGTTTCTTGGTGTCTCATGTGTATATAGGTAAATGAAAAATATCATATTCTAAAAGGTTTTAATAAAATTTTTGACACCCAAGAATGGAATTTTGATAAAATTTAAATGTATTTTTGGATGGTTCTTACACATATAATAAGGTTACATTTAACAATTTGGGTATTTTTTTAACCAAATCACTATTTCTTCATACATTTATCCATGATGGATCATAGAAGGTTGAGTTTTATAGATGTTTTACATGTGTGACATCATCCAACATCAAGGGGTACCCAAATTTTTAAACATTGAACATCATTATTGGATTATGTCATGGTTGTGGAAGGATTTTCAGGAGGCAATCAGTACTGATTTATGTATGAGTAAAATGTATCACTCATATAATTATGTCCATAATGAGTGGACCATCTATGTTTTATAATATATGTTATTATCATTTCTATTTGTTTTTTACACATATGATATGTTCAAATATAATTATTATATTTTTTTTATAATGACATATTTCACTCAAATATTAGTATGAAACCATTCAAGGAACTATACAGGTGACCTTGTATGTTTTCTCCATGCTGGACTAAGATTGTGGAGACATATATTCTTTTTCTGATGATGGTGTAGGAAAATAAAAATAATTTTCTGGTTATTCATGATTATATAAGGATAGCCTAGATCTAAAAAATCTTATATTGGCCGACATCATAGTTCATTGGAGTTCATATAGGGAGATGATGGTTTCATGATCACCAATGAAAGAAGAGGATTTCAACTTTTTTTTCAGGGGAAGAATGCTATCCATGAGGTTAATTATGTTGTATGATATCATACATAGAGTTTTTTTTTACATACCACATTTCTTTTCAACATTGATCGACCGAGTGTAGGATGTATTACATGTGTACTAAATGAGGAGATATGCGCAAGATCCTATACCAGTTATCAAATAGTGGACATATAAATTTATTATAAAGACACCTTCATGAACCACCCAATTGTAATGGAGAACTATCATGATTGAACATTTTTTGGTTGGACCTTTCTATTGGTTAGAGTTCTTTGGAATCAACATTTTGTGTAGGAGTACTTATAAGAGCATGAGAGCCCGATGATGGTCTATGTATCTTCTTATTTTGTATCAGGTTTGTTATTAGGTGAAAATACATGAATAATGGAAGAATATAATGATATAAGTATCAATGTTTTATTCCATTTAATATTTATTTATAAATATATAGACATTATCATGGAGATGGAATGGTGTTTGGATGACATAGGAATGAAAAATTACAATGAACATATTATTATTATATATTAAATCATGTCCACATACATTTATAGGATTAATGGTTTTCCAATTGATAGGGATATAATATGAGATATATGAACAATTTTTGTTTTAAAAATAATGGGTTTACCATAAGGGTGACATAATGATTTTTTACATCATGTTTCTGATTGAGGGTGCGAATTGGTATGTGAATCAAATAAACTAAATTATTATTTTTATTTATTTAATTGAAAATAATTCCAATTTTTCCAAATATCATTACATAAAATTACATGGGTTAGGTGTGTAAACCAAGGATATTATAGGATCAGATGAGGGTATTCCTTGATGATCGAAAATGTAATATGGGGCGGTGGTTTTTTTTATAATGAATTTTGTGCACCATTGAGTTTTTGGGATCTCAAAAACAACCATATCACATATCCTTTCTTCCATAGTGACTGATCTATATATAATTTAGCTCTAAATATTTCATGTATTTCAATAATTTATTTAAATAAAAATGGATATAATTTTATAATTTTATTTTATGAAATTTTAAATCTTTTCACGGGGACTAGTTTATTTGAGTTCTTAAACCAATTATCTGTATTCTTTTCAATGAACATTTCATCCTCATACAAAAAAATTATATAATTGAATGTGATCAGACTAATAAGTGTTTTTTACCATTGGTTAATGGGATTTCTCCCTAATATTCATCACATTATTCATTATTTTTATATGGGATTGATGATTCCACATTACGAGATTATATTCTAGCGTGATATAAAAATTAGGTTCTTGGTGGATGTATGAAAAAGTATAATATTGGTCAATTGTAGAAGGATATATATATGATGAAGAATTAAGTTTTTAATAAGATATATTTGTGGCCAAACCATGTTTTTTCAACCATGGGAGAGTAAAAATAGTATCGCGACCTCAAAACTATAATCCACACATAGTTTCGCTATCTGGTATCCATAAACTATAAAAGATCATGAATTGTGATAAAACTTTCCATGTTTCTTAGTGTTATTTTAGGTGAAAAAATCTATGGCATGGGGGAGATGCACAATGATTTCTTCATATTCAATAAAATTCTGAACTACATGATATGAAGTCCTTGAAATGAATTTGTGTATTCTACTTGATGTGTATTTTAGGGTTTCTATACATTAATATCCCAGATTAAGACATATCCATACAATCGTTGTATCCCAATGATGGTGGCTCAATGTGTACTGTAGGAGTACAAGGGCACCAAAATGAACATACATCATAGACTCGACCAGGTACATGGGAATGAATAATGAACATAGTTATTTCAAGGGTAACATGGAGATTCATGGAATACATTAATGACTAGAGTACATAGGAACATGATTTAGCACCCTCGAACATGACTAGAGTGTAGAAAATACCAAAGGAAACCCTAATATTCCATAAATATCATATACACTCCACATAAAAATCTTTGTTACCTTGCCCTTATGTATCTCCATTTTTAGAACATAAATTTGGGAACATGAGTATCCTATCAATATTAGTTTAACTTGTACAACATGATGAGGAACAATATTTTTTAATTATAGATACAGATAAGGTTTTAGAATCAAGTAGCTTCCCTCATTAAGGATTGAACAATGGCAGTGATCAGTTTGGATCATCATAGAGATTTTGGGGTCAGTACTCCCATGTCTCCCATGGTACAAGGCCCCCATACTCAATAATAGGTGGAATTGATACACCCATATATATTGGTAGGTATTGTTTTCTCTATATACATAGTATTACACCACATTCATACAATCCTATTAGTGAGGTCGTACTCTATAAGAACATATTCTCTAGAATTTGTGGAGAGTATTAGCGAGGATAGGGACTATCCACAGTAATTCATGTGAGATTTTGAATGGTCTAAGGAATCAGATATGTACCATTATTTCTATAGTACAAGTCATCATTATTATCTAGTATATGTAGAAAGATATCACCTTTCTCTATCACATGGTTTTCATTAGGATAAAATAATATATATATTGTACTAATTCATATTGGTTGAAATGTTTTTTGTATTAATCTATTTCACCCTTCTATTTTTTCAGTGGAATCCTATAGGGTATGTATATATTCACCCCTCCATGTGATTTTCCAACATGTTTTTTATTTTATATAGATTCAACATAGACTATTAGTGACCTTGGTATACTTTGATTTTGTGGATCATAGTTATACCTAGTGCAGCTAAACCTAATCAGTGGTCATCCTTATAAATTATGAGCCAAGCACTTTTGTATCTCACATTTTTTCATTTGACTTCAGGTTGAGACCATATTTTTTGGGTTTTTATTTTTTCGAGTTATCAACTTTGATTTTTTTGATTAATTTTATGTTTTACCTAGAGGTTTTTTCATTCATGGATTACCCTAAATATTTCCTATATTTATTATAACTCTGAACAATTTCATTGATCATTTGTGTGCATACATATATATACATAATGATAATGCCTCCCATTGTAGTATTCCATCATATAAACATGATTCCAACCCTTTTCCTATTGTATAATGGATTGGAGTGTCTCACTCATAATACCTATGGCAAGTCGATCCCTATTTGGTTGGGTTGTGGAAGTCCCGGCGGGTATATAATCTATACAATTGGAGGGATTACCCAAAATGTGTAAATTTTTTTAATATTGATTAATAAGAGAAACTATTAAATTACACAGTGCATAAATAGTGATGAAATCATAATATATAAATTTAATGTCACGAATAATAAAAAACAGGTGATAATTAACAAAAAACACCTATGAATTTACCATTAACTTAACCAAATATAGGAAAACATCATATATAACTAAAAACTATATTAATTATAATTCATATCCGTTAAACCTGATGAAAATTTATATAACATAAGTATGGTTAGAATTAATGTATGCTCAGTTGGATCTTCCCCCTATCCTTTATTTAAAAATATGAATGAGTCATACCAAATCAGTGTACATAAATAAATGAATCCATTATGTATTTTAAATAGGTAATGTTCTGTAACAACCTAGATTTTAATCGATGGAATTTCCCTATTATAATTAGATCATAAAAAATACATCACATAGAGAACCCAATAAAAACATTTTTCTCATAAATGAATAATGATAAAGTATTTATAAAATAAAACAATAAGAATTCCATATATAATAGAAAGCTAAAAATACAAAATAAGATAAAAAAATACAAAAAATAAGATTTACCTATTAACTAGAATAACTATAATCACAAAAAATGATGTAAAAATAAAAATAATGATAATAATAAAATATTAAATTTGAGTATTAATTTGTATATAAACTTATTAGAAAATAGTATTTAATTAAATAAGCAATATTTATAGGAATTAAAAAATATATATGACTGTTATAAATCTAACCATTGAAATTGTAATATGGCTATTACAAAAAGTGATCAGACTATTGTAATAGTATCCTCACATATAAAGTATAAAATAAAATTTAGGTATCTAATAAATAAAAATATGATATATATATAATGGTATAATAAAATAAATGTTTTAAAAATGATAAATTATGTGTTTGTATTTTTTTTAAAAGTAAATAATTGTTCAAAACTTTTAAATAAATATAATGATTTTGAAGAAATTTTTTTCTAATATATATACACAAAATAATATTCTATTTTATTATAATTATATGAAAAATTTTATGACCATATTTGTTTTTTCAAAGACTGAAAAAATGATTATAATATTAAAATCGTTATTTTCTAAGGAAATGTTGTTTTTATTTAAAAATTATATTTATAATCTCTATGAAATTATTTTCATGAAATCAATTCTATTTTTGAAATATATATGTGGAAAAATGGATAGGGTGTATTTTTGGTATTTTTCTAAAATAGTTGAATTTTTGGGGAGTAGTGAAATATGATAATTTATATTTTTTATTATTATAAGAAAAATACAAGAATTTTTGAGTCATGGATGATGAAAGAAATATTTTGTTAGAACTCTTCAATAAAATTAATGTATTTAGTAATAGTTTTCAATAATATTAATTTTCATGAGAAAAATTAAAAAACTAATGAGAATAAATGTAAAGACCCGGAAATCCCGTGGATTTTTTTAAATACATGGGATTTTATGAGTCCGTGAAAGTTTACGACACTTGATTCTGAGGCCTGGTGTGCTCGGAATCAATTTTTAAAGTTTTATTCGAGTACATTCAGTAAATGTATGAGTGGGTTTTTATAAATTTTGAACCGGTGCTCAAAATTAAAATTCGAGAGCACCGTTGAACTCGCAGTGCCAGTATTTTCTTAAAAAGACTTTCACTTCGACGATAGTGAGTTGAGGATAAAAGTTAGTTTTTGGGTTTTCGTGTGAAGTAATAAAATAAAGTAAGCTCACTTTATTTTATTTTTAACTACCATGTAAAGGTTGGGTGGTTAAAACCTCCTCATGGGAGTTGGAGGTGGGACCACCACACCTTAAACTCCCTTTGGAGGTTATGGTGGTGGGGACCACCCGAGCATAACCTCCCGTGAGAGGTTATGAAATGGGGACCACACGAGGCTTAATCCCCTATTAATGGAAGAGGGTAAAACCTCCTCAATTCCCCATTAAATGGGGAGAAACCCATTGATCTTCTCCACCTTAAAGAAGCCAAATACCCTTTAATTTAATTTGTTCCAAGCATCAATTAGGGGAGTTGAGTTAATTAATTAATTCTCTCTTTTGAATTTTAAATCCAGCGTTCTAAAATAATAGACAAACTATTATTTTCGTTGGACTTAATTCTTTGGTTTGCATTTTTTTCTTTGGGTGGAGCTTGGGAAGCGAGGAGCTTGAGAGAAAAGTTCTTCCAATGAAGAACGCCAACAACAACCTTCTTCGACTTCCTCCCTTGGATCCTACCAACATGAAGTGTCTTCCACACCCGACGCAGCCCAGGATTGGGAGTGCGTGACGAACTCAACGAACGATGAACTCCATCATTCCCTTTCCGCGACACCATCAATGAACAACAATCGACAATCAAAAGGTAGTGGGTTTATTACTTGATAATGTTATACCTTTCCTTATCTTCTTCATCAGACAGAAAGGGTTTGTTGCAGACGTGTTATTGATCAAATGCTTATCTTGTTGAGCCAATTGATACCTCCCTAAACGCGAAGGGTGCGAACCAACCTAACATGGCCCAACATCCTCCGTCGTTTCCCTTATTGTGGCGTTCTTCGGCATGGAAACGTAACAACGATGAGGCGACGAAGATGAAAACGACAAAGGTTGCGCTACTGGCAGCCTCTGAGAACCGTGCTGCCTCGCGGCGTCCCGTACTGCCTCCAGCCGAGCCCGCACGCTGCCCACGCCCTGTCGGCCTACCCGCGCGCTACCCGTGCACCCTGCAGCCTGCCCGCGCACTGACCGCGCACCCCAATGGCCTGCCCGCGCGCTGCCGCGCCCCGTGCGGCTTGCCCGCGCTCTGCCCAGCGCTCTACCGGCCTGCCCGCGCCCTGCGCGGCTTGCTCACCCCCTGCCCGGCGCCCCGAGCGGCCTGCCCGCGCCCCGGCTCCTGGCCGAGCCGCACCGGCCACCCGAGATGGCCCGCGGAGACCTTCGCGGTGTCACTGGCCAAACCGGCTCGAATTTCTAGGCCGAGCCACCTGAGCCACGCCACATGTGGTGCTGGCCAAACTAGCCCCGACCTCCGGGCCGAGCCGCCTACGTGGAGACCTTCGGGCCGAACTGCCCCTGCAGTCCGCTGGGTCAGGCCCAGCGGACTGGGCTGAACCTAGCGGGCTGAATGGGTCGACCCAGATCGGGTCGACCCAGTATGGGTTTGGCCGAGTCTGTCCGACTGGGTCGGACCGGGCCCAGGCCCATTACCGACCCTGTTACTTCCTTTGGCCGTATCTTTGGCACCAGACGACCGTTTAACGAACTGTCAGTGGCGCTGGTTTTCTTGGAGCATGATGGTCCCTTTGAGAATACCCCACTAGAGTTCAAGGTAATGTTGAGATACATTTAGGTTGGATTGTACACGAATCCAACCGGGCCCCCAGGTCTAAAATGCTTATAACTCACGAACCGGGCATCCGATTGATGCACCGTCAGTTTCATTGAGACCCCTATGACGAGGAGAAACTTTGTTATAATTATATGTGGGACTTCGTGATAATTGATGTATCGAAAGTTGGTTTGAGAAGAGTACCCTCCCGGAATCAAGCGCGCTTTGTGGAAACCATGTGGCTGGCTGTACACTAATGACTGTTCCTGGATCATGTGTTGGTCTGACAGTTCTGACTTCTGTTCCTGGATCATGTGTTGGTCCAATAGAATAGCTGGTCCTGGATTATGTGTTGTTCCGACAGCTCTGACTACTATTCCTGGATCCTGTGTGGGTCCGATAGTTCTAACTTCTATTCCTGGATCATGTGCTGGTCCGACAGAAAAGCGGGTCCGGGATCATGTGTTAGTCCGACAGTTATAACTACTGGTCCTAGATCCCGTGTGGGTTCAACAACTTAGATGATTTAGTGACTATATCTGATCATATCTATCTCTCTACATAAGTTTTATATATGTGTGAGCTGAGTCAGTAACTTTTGATTTTAACTCATGATTGAGATGGATTAATTGATAAATTAGGTATATGTATGAGCATTTACCTACGTGTGGTTATCTGTTGATTTCTTACTTTGTGGTTTATCCTTGTTGAATTTTGTGAGACCTTGAGGATCTCGGGGTCCCTATTGAGTATCGTGATACTCACCCCTGTATGGGCTTTTCTCGCACCTCGTTGTGTTTGGTTGCATACGATAAACAGTGTTGACCGAGGCTGAGTGGACAGGACTGGATGGTACCCGGAGGTGGACCACAGGGCATGACGGTACTCAGAGAATACGGACAGACGTGGAGTGATATGGAGTCCTTCTATACCTACCCTTTAGGTAGGACTTCCCGGTGGACGATCCAGCAGTTGTTTACCTTTCTTCAGTTGTACTTGTTTTCAGTTTCCTTGCACTTTACAGTTGGCCTTGTATTTCTGGCCCCCTTTACTTTTCATCACTCCATTTGTATACAGTTTTTACTTAGTGTTTTCTTCGAGTTTGTACTCTGATTGTGTGTGTTTATAGTTTATAAAGGCAATTCCTTCCCAGTTTTGGGATTTATGCCTTTGGTGCTAGTCTTCAGCCCCTGGCCTATGGAAGGCGGGCTTGGGGTAGTCACAACATGGGCCCTAGGGGATGGGTCGTGACAAATTGGTATCAGAGGAGTTGGTTCTACTGCAGAACTCAAGACTCTGATATTTTTTTCTGTGAATCAATAGTGTTAAGGGTACTGAGTGTGGTTTTCAGTTCAGGGAGTCCAGTGTTGGTACGGCAGCTGACATATCCATACACCACCCTGACTTCTAATTTCCAAATATGTGCACGAAAACACTGATTGTATGTGTGTCTTCAAGAGTTTTCTTTGTGATATATTGATTCAGATCACCAGGTATAACTTATTGACTATGACGCACCTGTTTCTTTTCAAGATTCCTCCACGCAGACGGCCAGCCAGGGTTCCGAGAGATGTATGAGATGGAAACCCACCGAGTGACAAGACCTCGGTGCAGGGTCCCATCACAGTGGAGGCAACAGCAGTACCACTACCCGTTGGGCCACCAATACCAACAGTCCCAGCAGAAGAGAGTGCACACCACTTGAGTGCGTTTCACGAGTTCCAGTTCCAGAGGCCGCCTAGGTTCAGGGGTGAGACGGACCCACAGGCAGCTGAGGATTGGCTGAAGGCTGTGGTGAGAGTTTTCAGACTGGTAGGGACACCAACCAACCTTATGGTGATATTTTCTGAGAGTCTCCTTCAGGAATAAGTTGGAAGATGGTGGATTCTGATGCTCCAGGTTCATGGCGAGGAGACACTACTCTGGGATGACTTCGAGAGCCTATTTTGGGCGGATTTTGTCTCAGCCACCCTATGTGCAGTGCGGATACAGGAGCTACTTCATCTGCAACATAGCAGCATGATAGTGGCACAGTACTTAGTGAGGTTCACCGACCTCTCATGCTACTCTACAAATATGGTACGAGATCCATTCTTCAGGGCCCAAACCTTCGAGCAGGGGATTAGGCGAGAGATCAGGGCGTCAATGATCTCCCTCAATATCCCGACACAGGCAGGAGTGTTAGAGAGATCCCTCCTAGTGGAGAGTTTCCTTGCTGACCAGTCTTCAGTAGTGAGACCCACCACTAGTTGACATGCAACAAAGTCTTCTTCAGCTGGCAGTAGACAGATGTCACATAGGTCCAAGCGGACCAGGACATTTGGTGGACGACCTCAGGCCACATGTTCAGTTGTGTGGGGCATACGAGACAGAGCCAATCATGCCAGGAGCAGGCAATGTTACTCTTGCGGCGGGCAGGGACACATAACTCATGACTGTCTGACCCGTCATACTGATTATTAGTAGATAGTTGAGGGACCTCCCAGGCAGAGGCAGAGGTTAAATCGATGCGAACCACAAGGAGTAGGCAGACGTGGTAGAGGAGCTGGTCGTGCAGTTGGTGGTGAATAACGATTCGATGTGTTACCTCCACCACCACTAGGAGGTCCACCCCGACCGCAGGGAGGAGGTGGACAGGGGATAGCTCATCTCCAGGCAGCTGAGACATACAACCATGGTGCTCCGGAGATGATTCAAGGTATGATCTGTGTCTACTCCACCTTAGCTGTAGTTCTTATAGACACAAGTGCCAGTCACTCTTTCATTGTCACTGCCCTCGTTCGGAGCTCGGAGATTCTGATGGAGCCATTGATGCGATCCTTACAGTTAGAGACTCCTATGGGAATATACTCGATGATTACACACTGGTGCCGGTAGTGTGAGATTACTCTAAGAGGTGAGAGATTTGGATGGGATCTTTTCATAGCGGCGTCGAGGCCTTACGACGTCAACTTGGGTATGGACTGGTTATCTACTGTCCATGCGCAGATTGATTGTATTAGGTGAAAAGTGTGGTGTGTCTGCACGGATGAGACAAGGTTCACCTTCATTGGTGAGAAGGGAGCCTTTGTAGCATAGGACGAATTTACTCAGAATAGGGTGCAGCCGATCACTCATCAGTTGGCCTGCCTTACCCTCGGAGCAATTGATATGGAGAGTCTGAGCTATCCTATAGTGGTGGACCAGTACGCAGATGTTTTCCCTGATGATGTTATAGGACTACCTCTTAGCAGAGAGGTGGACTTCTACATTGACCTGTACCCCGGGATGGAACCGATATCTACTCCATCACATCAGATGGCTCCTGTTGAGCTTTGTGAGCTGCGGTTACAACTGGAGGACTTGCAGGGGAAGGGATTCATCTGACCCAGTGTTTCTCCCTGGGCAGCCCCAATTTTGTTTGCCAAGAAGGAGGATGGGAGAATGAGGCTTTGTGTCGACTACCGTCGCCTGAACCAGGTGACCATGAAGAACAAGTACCCACTCTAGAGGATTGACGACCTCTTTGATCAACTGAAGGGAGCACGATGGTTCTCTAAGATAGACCTCAGACCAGGCTATCAACAGCTCATATTTTAAGACGAGGATGTGGAGAAGATGACCTTCAGATATCGGTATGACCACTAAGAGTTCTTGGTTATGAATTTCGGCATAACCAATGCTCCAGAAGTGTTTATGGGACTCATGAGCAGGATCTTCTAGCCTTACCTTGATTTCTTTGTCATATTGTTCATCGACGACATATTGATCTACTCAACTACCGAGGAGGAACATGCCTACCATTTGAGGGTAGTACTGGAAACACTCCGAGAGCACCAACTTTATGGTAAGCTCTCGAAGTGCCAGTTTTGGATCTGATAGGTTCAATTTCTGGGATATGTCATCTCAGTGGCTGGAGTTGTAGTGGATCCAGCGAAGATTGAGGTAGTACTTTCTTGGGAGCCACCCAGGAGTGTGACAGAGGTATGAAGTTTCTGGGGTTTGGCTGGTTACTACCGGAGGTTCGTACCAGACTTCTCTAGAGTTGCAGCACCACTATCAGCCTTGAAGAAGAAGGGGCAACCCTTAATGTGGTTGGAGAGATGCTAGCAGAGCTTCTAGGAGCTGAGGCAGAGGCTGACTAGTGCCCCCATCTTGAGGCTTCCAGAGGAAGGTGTAGGGTACGTAGTTTACTGCGACGCATCAGGGACCAGACTCGGGTGTTCCTTGATGCAGGAGTGAGCAATGATCACGTATGGTTCTCGGAAGCTAAGACATAATGAGAATAACTATGCTACCCATGACCTAGAGTTAGTAGTAGTGGTCTTCTCCTTGAAGATGTGGAGACACTATCTGATGGGAGAACGTTTTACCGTGTACTCTGATTGTAAGAGTCTCAGGTATATCTTCTCTCAGAAGGACCCGAATAAGAGACAACGACAATGGATTGAGTTCCTCTAGGACTATGACTTAGAGATAGTCTATACTCCTGGGAAGGGGAATGTTATTGCAGATTCACTCAGCAGGAGGTATGGTATACAACTGCTAGGAGAGGCGACAGAGCAGCTGGATGCTTTATTGGGCATGGTATGCCTCTAGGCCTTCAGGTCATGTATTACAGGTCATGTCGGGCCTTGTACCTTGGGCCTACGGGTCATGTACAAGTTCCATTTCAACCCTTAAAAGTGGGATTATCTATAATAAAAATAAAAAAGAAGACCTTTGGGCCATTCGGGAAACATGGAGATCCTGACTGCAAGACACGACGTGTTCAGATATCCACAGGGCAGACACCTGATGGATTTTCTGAAGATGGGGAGCACGTCATCCCCTTTAGAGGATGTACCTTGGTACCAGTAGCACTTCAGAAGGAAGTGTTGAGGTATTTCCACACTTCCCCTCTAGCGGTACATCCAGGAGTGGCGAGGATGTATCAGGACCTCAGAAGATAGCACTAGTGGTCTGGTATGAATAAGGTGGTAGCGGAGTTTGTCTTTCGATGCCTCACTTTTCAGCAATTGAAGGCAGAGCACCAGGTACCAGTAGGCTTGGTTCAGCCTTTAGAGGTCCCAGAGTGGAAGTGGGATGAGATATCCATGGACTTTGTGATGGGTCTTCCACGTACATCCAGGGGTCACGACTCGATTTGGGTGATCGTTGAGTGACTCACCAAGTCATCCCACTTCCTACCGAACAGAGAGCAGGGTTCAGTAGAGAGCTTGGGATGCCTCTACGTGAAGGAGATTGTGCGGATACATGGATCACCTACTTCTATTGTCTTCGATCTTGATGCACTGTTTACTTACCGACTATGGAAGGGGTTTCGGGAGGCTTTCGGGACGCAGCTACGTTTGAGCACCGCCTTCCATCCTCAGACGGATGGCCAGAATGAGAGGACCATTCAGAACCTTGAGTATATGCTATGTGCTTGTGTCTTTGACTTCGGTCGCATCTAGGAGGATCACTTACCATTGGTGGAGTTTGCGTAAAACAACAGCTATCACTTCACCATAGGGATGGCACCCTTTGATGCCTTGTACGGGTGACCTTGCAGATCACCCTTCTGCTGGACTGACCCCGGGGAGTCAGCACTAGTGTGACCAGTGATGGTACGGGCTACCACAGAGAAGGTGCAGATCATCCAGGAGTGGATGAAGACTGTATAGAGAAGGAAAAAGTCATATGCTGACAGGAGATGGAGGCCTCTGGAGTTCGAGGATGGCGACCACGTCTTTCTACGGGTCTCACCTCGACGAGGCCTACAGAGATTTGGCTGAGGTGGAAAGTTATCTCCGAGATTCATCGGACCTTTTCAGGTCATCATCAGAGTTTGTGAGGTGTCTTACCACTTATATCTTCCACCTTAGTTGCACCGGGTGCACCACATCTTCCACGTATCTCAGCTGAGGAGATACGTGCATGACCCTACTCACATCATCGACCATGGTGAGATGGACATTGATGACGGGGCGACTTTCACGGAGGTTCCAGTGGAGACTGAGGATCGATATGAGGGGGTCCTATGTGGATGGTTGATACCTCTGGTGCGTGTTCACTAGCAGCACAAGAACCTATAGGAGAGCACATGGGAGCGGGAGGCTCATATGCGTGCTCAGTACCCCCATTTGTTCCCTTAGTTCGAGTTGTAGTTGACGAGGACGTAAAGCCCTGAGTTCAGGAGAATATAAAGACCTAGAAATCCTGTGTATTTTTTTTAAATACATGGGATTTTTACGAGTCCGTGAAAGTTTACGGCGCTTGATTCCGAGGCCCGGTGTGCTCGGAATCAATTTTTGAAGTTTTGTTCAGGTACGTTCAGTAAACGTACGAGCGGGTTATTATAAGTTTTGAACCGGTGCTCAAAATTAAAATCCGAGAGCACAGTTGAACTCGCAGTGCCAATATTCACTTAAGAAGACTTTCACTTCGATGATAGTGAGTAAAGGATAAAAGTTAGTTTTTGGGTTTTCGTGTGAAGTAATAAAATAAATTAAGCTCACTTTATTTTATTTTTAACCGCCATGTGGAGGTTGGGTGGTTAAAACCTCCTCATGGGAGTTAGAGGTGGGACCACCACACCTTAACCTCCCTTGGGAGGTTATGGTGGTGGGGCCCACCCGAGCATAACCTCACTTGAGAGGTTATGATGTGGGGACCACACGAGGCTTAGCCCCTATTAATTGAGGAGGGTGAAACCTCCTCAATTCCCCATTAAATGGGGAGAAACCCCTTGACCTTCTCCACCTTAATGGAGCTAACTCCCCTTTAATTTAATTTGTGCCACCTCTCAAGCATTAATTAGGGGAGCTGAGTTAATTAATTAATTCTCACTTTTGAACTTTAAATCCAACATTCTAAAATAATAGACAAACTATTATTTTCGTTGGACACAATTATTTGGTTGACATTTTTCTCTTTGGGTGAACCTTGGTAAGAGAGGAGCTTGAGTGAAAAGTTATTCCAACGAAGAATGCCAGAGACAACCTTCTTCGACTTCCTCCCTCAAATCCTACCAATGTGGAGTGTATTCCACAGCTGACGCGACCCAGGATTGGGAGTGCGTGACGAAGGCGACGAATGGAGAACTCCTTCGTTCCCTTTCTACGACACCGTCAACGAACGACGACTGACAATCAAAATGTAGGGGGTTTATTACTTGATGATGTAATGCCTTTTCTTATCTTCTTCATCGGATAGAAAGGGTATGTTACAGACATGTTAATGATCAACCGCTTATCTTGTTGATCCAATTGATACCTCCCTAAATGCAGAGGGTGCGGGCCAACCTAACATGGCCTGACATCCTCCATCGTTTTTTCCTTCTTGTGGCGTTCTTCGGCATGGAAATGTAACAACGATGAGGTACGGAGATGGAAACGACAAAGGCCGCACTACTCGCGGCCTCCGTGAACCGCACCGCCCCGTCGGCCTACCCGCGCGCTGCCCGCGCACCCCACGACCTGCCCACGTGCTGCCTGCCCGCCCCGCCGGCCTGCCCGCGCACTGCCCGTGCGGCCCGCCGGCCTGCCCCCGTGCTGCCCACACCCCACCGGCCTAACTGCGCCATGAATGACGCCCCACGACCTACCCGCGTGCTGCCCACGCCCTGCCGGCCTGCCCGCATGCTGCCCGCGCCCCGCCGACCGAACCGCACCCTGCTCGGCACCCCGTCGGCCTGCCCGTGCCCCGCACGACCTGCCCGCGCCCTACCCGGTGCCCCACATGGCCTGCCTGTGTCCCGGCTCCCGGCCAAACCAACCGAGTCGTGCCAGCCACTCGAGATGGCCCATGGTGTCCTTTGCGGAATCGCTGGATGAACCGGCTCGGATTTTCGAGCCGAGCCGCCCAAGTCACGCCCCACGTGGTGCTGGCCAAACCGGCCTTGACCTCCGGGCCGAGCCGCCTACGCGGTGACCTTCGGGCCGAACCGCCCCTGCAGTCCGCTAGGTCGGGCCTAGAGGATCTGGCCGAACCTATCGGGCTGACCAGGTCGACCCAGACCGGGTCGGCCCAGTCCGGGTTGGGCCGAGTCGGTTTGACCGGGTCGGATCGGGCCGAGGCCCATTACCGACCTTGTTACTTCCTTTGGCTGTATCTTTGGCATCGGATGACCATTTGACGAACCGTCAGTGGTGCTGGTTTTCTTGGAGCACGATAGTCCCTTTGAGTATACCCCACTAGAGTTCGAGGTAATGTTAAGATACAGTCAGGTTGGATCGTACACGAATCGAATTGGGCCTCCGGGACTAAAAAGATTATAACTCACTGACCGGGCGTCTGATTGACGCGCCGTCAGTTGCGTTGAGACCCCTATGACGAGGTAGACCTTTGTGATACTTCCACATGGGAATTAATGGTATTTGATGTATCAAAAATTGGCTTGATGAGTGAACCCCCCTGTAATCAAGCGTGCTTTGTGGAAACCCTGTGGCTGGCTGTACACTGATGACTATTCCTGGATCATGTGTTGGTCCGACAGTTCTAACTTCTATTCCTAGATCATGTGTTGGTCCGAAAGAATAGATGGTCCTAGATCATGTGTTGGTACGACAATTCTGACTACTATTTCTGGATCCTGTGTGGGTCTGACAGTTCTGACTTATGTTCCTGGATCATGTGTTGGTCCGACAGAAAAGCTGGTCCTGGATCATGTGTTGGTCTGACAGTTCTAACTGCTGGTCCTGGATCCTATGTGGGTCCAACAACTTAGATGATTCAGTGACTATATCTGATCATCTCTATCTCTCTACATAATTTGTATACCTGTGCGAGCTGAGTCAATAACTTTTGAGTTTACCTCATGATTAATATGGATTAATTGATAACTTAGGTATATGTATGGGCATATACCTAAGTGTGGTTATCTGTTGATTTATTACTTTTTGGTTTATCCTTGTTGGATTTTGTGTGACCTTGAGGGTCTCGAGGTCCGTAATGAGTATCGTTATACTCACCTTTCCACGGGATTTCCCCGCACCTCATTGTGTTGGTTGCAGACAATGGACAACGCTGACCGAGGCTGAGTGGACAGGACTGGACAGTACCCGGAGGTGGACCACACGGCGTGACAGTACTCGGAGAAGACAGACAGATGTGGAGTGCTGTGGAGGACTTCTATACCCACCCTCTAGGTAGGACTTCCTGGTAGATGATCCAGCAGCTGTTTACCTTTATTCAGTTGTACTTGTTTTTCAGTTTCCTTGCACTTTATAGTTGGGCTTGTATTTCCGGCCCCCTTTACTTTTCAGCACTCCATTTGTATATAGTTTTTACTTAGTGTTTGCTTCCAGTTTGTACTCTGATTGTGTGTGTTTACAGTTTATAAAGGCAATGCCTTCCTAGTTTTTGGATTTACTCCTTTGGTACTAGTTTCTATCCCCTATCCTATGGAAGGTGGGATTGGGGTAGTCACAGCATGGGCCCCGAGGGACGGGTCGTGAAAATAAAAAATAAGATAGCTCTCTTTCTGCTCTAAATACCAACCCTAACCACCCCATCTCCTAACATAATTTATGTATTTTGGCTTATCAATATTCTAACTAGTTCCTTACAAATAATACTCCCCCCTTTCATGGGATTATAGTCTTAAAAAAACAATTCTTATTTAATTATTGAGTCCTTCAATGAGGTGATATTCACGATGCAATTTTCTCAGACCAACTCTTTTAATTTCCTTTAATTTATCCAAAATCCCATTAACTACTTCATCCATCAGATCCTAATAACATAATTATCATTTACGTACTATAATTTTATTTTTATAAAGGAATATATTATATATTACCCTTTTCCCTTACCCATATATTCAATGAATAAAAATTGTTGTCAAAATTAAGGTGGTTTGCTGATTATTTGGATGATAAGTTTCCATTTTCCATTACTGCAATCAAGGATGGTTATAAAACCAGTATTAGGATAAAAAAATTAATATGTATTTCATATATTATTTCAATTTCTTCTACATATATATAGTCATAATATTAAATAAAAACAATTAATTTAGAATGAATGAAAACCATCCAAAAAATTAAACATTTGTCATTAACGTATTATTGAATGAATCATCATCATACAAAAAAAAGTGGGAAAATTTAAAATTATAGAATCAACTAATAATATATAATATCACTTCTTTATAATTATTACGATTTTACAAGTACTTTCATAATTTTATATAAGTGAAATGATCATGAATCCATGAAAATGAACGCTACCTGAATGATGAAATGGAATGTTATAACTCCTAAAAAATCCACAAAAGAGCTTAAAATAATTATAATAAATAAAATACATATATAAGAGTTTATTAATTATTTAATTACTGAATTTAATTTTTTAATCCAAGACATTATGTCAATGTGAAAAACGAATTC
This sequence comes from Viscum album, assembly GCA_963277665.1. NCBI lineage: Eukaryota > Viridiplantae > Streptophyta > Magnoliopsida > Santalales > Viscaceae > Viscum > Viscum album. Next base: position 1,749,872,966 of record OY728148.1, on the reverse strand, counting down.
AATCATAAGGTAAGGGATATTTTTAAACCTCTATATTTATTTATGTTACATTATCTCTTTATCAAACTCAATTCATCACTGAATTATTATTATGCAATTCATTAATATTATTTATATATGTATCACACATATATATCATGTCTATTTATTATTTCATCAATTGGGATAAACATGTATTAAATATGCAATTCTTAATTCCTCTCAAAAAGTCAATTATTGGGAACTTCCCTATTTTATATGTAGCTTTTAAAGTACCACTCAATGAAGGGATTTAAAATTAGTATGACTTATAATAACCATCACTATAATTTAGAAAACAAAATTAGTTCATTTTTGGTTTTATATAAATTATTATACTCTTACCCCTTGAAATGACTCTTTACCACTTTTTATAAAACCCCGCTTAACAAGCACATTTATAAGGTTGCTAAACCACTCTTATTATATGTTTTATCTATTTTGGATATAATTGATAACTATCTGTTATTATTTATCCTTAATTAATGTCCATGTATGATTTAAATACCTTATTTAATGGATTCCTTTATGATACTTCTTTTAGTTATGCATTATGACATTATTATGATACCAATTTTATTCCATGGGTAACTATTATGTTTATTCCTCATGTTTGATTTATTATTGTGGAAAAAATATACATGCACATATTAATATTGATGTAACCATATATTTATCATTTTGATAATATTTTTGTCTCATGATATTTTCTTTAATGGATAAGAGAGTAAACATAGTTCATTATGTGATTCTATCCACCATGTGATATATTCTTGGTAGTTATTCGTGACTCATGTTTATCTCAAGTTATATATTTCAACCACCATCATTTGTTTTCATGATCATATGATTCCATGTTCTATATTTTATTCTTCCATATGAATTTTCATGAGAAATACCTTTTATGATATCATGTTATGCCTTCAAACACTTGTGTTATGATTTATTCCCTTGTTTATTCATTTTTTTTGAATTTAGCTCATCCCTTCTATCGTTGAATTCCCCTGATTATCATATGTAGATATAGGATCTCAAAGGATGTTAAGATCTCATTATTGAGATCTTTAAAAATATTCTTTATTTGGGTTTCATATTTTCTATGTATGTACTTACTCTTTGAAATACACTAGACTTGTTGATCCATGGTTGGTGTTTTATGTATATTTGTTTCTTAAAATCGTGTAACAATATATATAAAAGGCTATTGTAGCTATAAGATCACCTAAAAATCTTTTTGGGAGGTATAAATAAATAATTTATATAATATTTATGACATAAATAAAACATAATGGGAAACTATCTTTCCTTTCACCTATCTATTACTATTTTCTGTCAATAAATATTGATTCCATGACTATGGTCTAGATATTGCACATGCAGACATGCATCAGGATCAAAATCATTATTTAAGACCATTTATTGTTTTAGAGAACTATTATTAATTAAATTAGTAATATAGTATTTTACTTTATTTTATTATGTCGCATTACAATATATTGGTTAACGAAAACATATCAATAATTTTTTTCAATTTTATTAATTTAAATATTAATATCTAGATTAAATACCCATGATTTTTTCTAATTCCATTAAATAATCATATGGTTCCCATTAATGAATCAATTATTTTCCATTATTACCATCATGAAAACCCCATCATATGGGTTTATATAAAAATAAGTTTATAACATCATAAATTTTCCATACATTATGAATACATGAAACCTACCACAAACCAATTAAAAGTTACCTTGATTAGGGATAAACTCCTCTAATAATTTAAAAATTATAAAATCTAATAATTTAGAAATATTATTTTTAATGGTATAAATCATTAATGAATATAAAATAATTCTCATCATTTAACTAATCCAGACCACCTTGGTGTAATCCTAGACCCCATTACACTGATAACATTCAATACCTTCATCATAAATATCAACCACCACTATAACCTTAGAAACAATACTCCATTATTCATCATTTATTCCAACTATTGTAGGTTTTCAATCAAATAACATCAAGGCCCTATCATCATTGTAAAATAAAATAGACCCTAAACTATTAAGAGTAAATCAATGCAGTAGATCCCAAGAATCTAATCCTTACATAATAGAGTTTGGGATCACTGATCCTCAAAAAATTATCCTCATCCATTACCATTTATATAACATGTTGAATTAAACAGTTCATTGTTGAAAACAATTTCAAAAACACTATTTTAAAATTATATTAGATAATTAGTAACTATATCAATTTTAAAATATGTTCATGATGAACATATAATCCTACCACATCCATGCAAGAATAGTAATAAATTTTGATGACTCTTAAAATATTTTTTCATCACTATGTAATTATAGTTTATTTCTAAAATTCTAGAATATTATCCATGCCATGAACAATTAAAAATTAGTGACATATATAACACACTTTCTTGTATATCAATAGTAAATAAAAATTTAAAAAGAAAATCAATCCTAGAATTCCAATTTCATAATTTGAAACAATAAAAACATTATACAATAATTTTGGATAATTATTCTTTTTTTTACATTAATACACTTATCATGAAATAATAAATTTTAAATTTTCCTTTGATAATAACACTTATATACTTATCTAAATTTGAATATTTTTTTCTTGTTAACGAAAATTCAAAATTTCTATCAAGGGATTATAAATTATGATTGAATAACACTAAAAAAATTAATTAGTTTTAATAGATCCCGTTACTCATGATATATTCAGATTTTTTCTCTCTAAAAATTAGAGATGGAATAGTATTCACAAAGGTCTTGTAAAACATTTTAGATTTATTAAAATAATTATATAAGAATATATAGGGATTAATTGAATTAATTTCATCACCCAATCTTATGTAATATTATATGAAAAATGATTTGGGAGAGATCTATGAAATTATAAATTATATTTATTTTTTACGACTAGAGAAACGAACTAAATTAAGCTAAAACATTCAATTTTAAATCCAATATTTTAGTTTATATTTTTTAACCTCACACAACCCATTGATTCTCATTAAAATTAGGGTTGATTAAAAAATTTCTCCAATTATCCCTATATTAGATCTGGAATCTATTTATTACATTTTATATATCCATTTATTATGTAAAACCTCATTGTATTTCAAATCATGAGGAAAAAATAATTTCAACAAATTTTTTTTTATTAAACAAATGTATACCATTAAATTATATCTTAATTTATATAAGATACAACATAAGGTGAGGTTAGTTCACATTCTCACAACATTATAATCTCCATAGGATCCCTAACACAAGATCAAACTATACCCTCCTGTAGTGTAGGGATACTATTTTAATTCTAGGAATGACTAATTTTATGTGAAAAATTAAACTATTCTTACCTTTTTTTAAGTTAAATAAACAAGGGGGTTACCTTTAAATTACCTAACAAATAAAAACCAAATATGAGATGGAATATTACACTAAAAAATATAATATAATTGGTTTTACCTTTACTAGATCATAGAGAAGATGGGTCACCAATACAAGAATATCAGATAACCATTATTTATATCATATGAGTCTATCCTAACCATTACTAGGTGAAATTAAATAACAATATATATAATTGAACATCATTAAAAAATACCAAAAAAAGGATATATGTAAGGGTAAAAAATTAAAATTCATTTATAGAGGGTGTATATACATATGGGTGATAATATGATAGAAATTTTTTAATTTTTTATTGAACGATCATTTATATATTTAATGATATGATTTCCATTATTTTCAAAAATAAGTACTTTATTATAAAATATTTTATCTAGTTTAATATTAAATTCATAAAATTTTAAAAAAAGTAATATATTTTTATATGAAAAAATGAACCAAAAAATCACAAACACTCTTGAATGATGAATGAAATGTTTGGGGAAGATTTGATACTTTATAGTTTGGTATCCAATTGCATCCTTTTTGGATCTTTTATCTCAAAATACAAAAATGGCAATACTATAGAAAAATTCACTTGGAATCTATATTTTGGATTCCTTAATATTTACACATTTTTCATTTCATGGTCTAATTTAACATCAACATTATCTTTTTGAGTCCTTATCATGATAAACTCCTCTAACCTCATCATGGTGAAGGCCATCATCCAACAATCATATAATTATTTAGAAAAAAAACTAATTTAATCACTCAAAAATAATCAATGACATGTGTCCTTAACATGGTTTTATCAATGGTAGCTTTCTCTTCTTCCACTAAGTCCCACTTAACCAAAAAACCACAACCCATTGTGTGGAGGGTGAGGTAGTCATCCTTGTTATTACCCAATTTCACCAAATAGTAATGTAGTATTTCCCCCATAAACTCATCCAACATTGTGGGATATAGGTGATTTGGCCCCAATTTGTCTTTATTTCCCTTCATAATATCACTTGGTTCTCCTCAGTTTAATTTTAATTTGAGTCACCTTCATCTTCCAAGGATGACTCATGATTAGAAAATAAATAAATTTGTACTGATCAGTGCTCAAATAGATTTTTTTGGATTATAACCATATTTTATATGAAGTCATAATAATTTGTTTCTAGAATATATTGGTCCAAATACATAGTCATCATCAGTTCCATGTTTTTGAAAAGCATCTACAGGTCATATTACACCACCATCCCAATGGAATGTTCATTATTATTTTCATTGAATACATCAGTAGAATTACCTACCTCATCACCCACCATGTCTATGGCATTCACATTTTTTGAAAGTTTCTCCTATAAAAAAATATCCTCTATAGGGATAAATATGATCAAAACATGATAATCATGAGATAAAAATTGATAGTAAAAACAATCTTTATTTATGGAATGAAGACATACATGAATAAAAAGTATATGTAGGGATACTTTTCACCTCTTTGGTAATTTCATTATCAATGAATATGTATAGTAATTAAGATATTAAACTTACTAATATATATAACTAACTAGATCCATACTAAAAAATGTGGAACCAAATGAATTGATGGTAAAATTTGATTCCACCATAAATGGATCAATGATCAAGCATGATGTCTCTATGGTGAGAGATTAAGTTGTGAAAATAAATATTGGTTGAAGGAATTGAAAAATTTTATATGGTTTTAGTTTAACATATGATAAATTATGTAGACTGAAATTCTACATCTACATGAAATATGGGTTCTTCCCATCATTGGTGAGGAAGATATTACCACATAGTGTTATACATATGCACCCCTAAACTACTTGGAATGCTATTGTGTTAGGGGAAACTAATTAACTTTATTTTACACTAGAGATATGTAGGATACCCCTCATATAAGGATGATTCACATTATATTCTATATAAACATTACTTGTGGAGTCCGTAATGATTTAGAAAAATGAAGACAATGCTTCTTTGAGGCCTATAGTAGTACAACAACGATGGAAATATTTGGAAACCACATACACCAGTGAGATATATATTGAATTCAAATTATATGAAATCTTTATTGTGTCCATAAATTACTCTTCAAAAAAGAAATATATTCCATTGGATTTTACATCTATAGAATATATCTACATTATCTCTATGTGTTTCCCAGTATCCATTAGTCCTTCATTAGACATCCCATCTTTTATCATCATCACCAAGTCATTTTGGATTCCCTCTTGGTCATTGGATTATAACAACACCTACATCATTGGGATATAATCCATCAAATATTTGTGTGAGAGAACATATGTTGTCCAAAAAATAATATTTCTACATGATAAATCCAATTAAATAAAGAATCCCACATAAACTTGTTTATTTGAGGAACATTTACATTTCATTACATGTTATTCATGTTTCAGTAAAGGTAACTACTTTTTGTATCACCTTGATTTATCTTAAAATAATCCCCAAATCCATTATTGATGCATTCACAATTATTTTTGAAGAATTACCCTAATATCATACCTGATTTATAGGGATCCATTCAACTTCCTTAATACCTATCACTAATTTATCACCATGAGGTTTTTGGTGGTGGTTGAGAAGTCAATTAGTGGTGACTATAGTAATAAAATGAATCATAATAGATTTATAGGATTATATGTTGCTGGTTTGGGTTTTTCAATGATTCCCCAAAGCATTATTTATTTTCTTCATTCAGCATCACAAAATTCTTCATTGTTCCTCATGGATAAATTTTTATCACTTTATAGGTCTAATCATTGGGCCATAATGTTCAGAAATCCACCTTTGGAATCATTCTCACAAATATAGTGTCCACTAGGTAATTCATTCACAAGGTATTTCATTGGTTCATCATGTGGAACTCATAATGGACTTTGATATAGAATCATATAGTCATTTGATATGGGAAGACAAGGTAACAAGAATTATTGAACCATTATTTCAGATCATATTTTATGTTATTATCTATGTGTTCATCTAGTACTCCACTTTTTATCGACTCGATATATAAAAACTAATAGATAGCCTCATTATCATACTTAGTAATTATTTTTTTTAGAACATAAATATGTGACATTGAATATCTTATTGGATCCCATCATGGAAGTCATCTTTGAGTTATCAATCAAAAGATGTGTTACCCCCAATGATATCTAGTTGTGATTATTGAAACACTACACATGAAGAGATAATATTTATTGGGAATATATGTCCCCAAAAATGCATTGAATTTCACCCATATAGATATTTAATGTGTTTATTTATTCACATTACTAAATCGATGGGGATAATATACCCTATCTGAATGTATATACTGTAACATTCCAGGTATTTATAGAATAATAATTTTGATTTATATTAATACTTATTAATAAGTTATTAATTTTACATTAAATAAGATTCTATATTATATGGCGTATCCTGACACACAACAATGGGTTTCTCTGAAATCTCATGTTGCACACAAGGCTGAGTCATACTGAAAAATAATAACATAATATTATTATTTTAAATGGTGGTTAACTCCTAGCTGTTGTATTGGTGGGAATGAATAGAACTAACCATATTATGATTAAACATTTTTATTCAATATTTTTACATTTATCCAATAAAATTTAGAGGCTTAAAATGAGAATGAATCCAATTTTAGGCATAATTACACTAATATTTTTAAAAGGTAGTTTTCCATGTTTTGATGGAGAAACCCTTTTATATCTAGTTTTTTTTCACTTTTATATGTTCTATTTGAAAATATAAACTTCTTATTTATAAGCGGGACATCAAAATTTACTTTGGGTAATTTTTTTGGTGTTTTTCTGATAATGTTCATTTTTTTAATGAATAGTGAAAAACACTACATTTTAAGTCAAAAATGTCTTTTCATATGATTTATTTATATGGATAGATTATATTTTTAATTAGTTTTAAAATTTAATTATATTATTTTTTTACCATCTAATCCAATGTTGGTCATTGGAATTAATTTCACTTTTTAATAAGACATAAACATGTTTCAATCTTTGGATAGTTATTATTTCTTAAAAACACGCTTTTTTGGTTTTGATAATGGGAATTAATTTTAAATTAATTTTTGCAAATTATGTATTTTGAATTTGTAAAATTGGATTCCATATTAGGAATCAGGAGGTCCAAATTTTGTAAATAGGTAATTTTTTTAGACATTATGAATAGTAACATCAGTAAATATTTTTTTTACCATGGTTAAAGGGTAAATTTGGTAACAAGGGTAAAAAAATAATGTTATAATAATATTAAATTACCCTAAAATGTGTTCTAATACTATTACATGAGATATATCCAACTATGGTCATTCTTGGGTCTATTTTAGGACCCCATGAAGACACTTGTGTATGAAAATTACATTTAATTACTTTTAATTTAATGTTAAGGAAAGTATAACCTAAACATGTATCTTTTGGTAAAATAGTTTTTATATGGGGTTATATAAGTTATATTTTCGACTATAAATAGTAATTATAAATATAAAAATATTTCCTAAATCATGGTATTTTATTTATAATTTTTAGATATTAAATAAATAAATTTAATTATGACACAATGATGATGCAATGATTACTTAATTAATAAAAGATTCAAAAAATTGATATTATAAATGTTAAAATAAATGTAATTTGGTAATTTTGATGTCATCCACGAATTTAATAGATGATATATACATTATATATTTTTATTAATTAAGTTTTTTTTGAATCAATCAACTTTTTATGGATTTTTTAAAAAGTCATGATATGAATAGTGTCCAAATTGACATAATTCATATTTATAAAATATAAAATATTTTATTAAATATTATAAAATCACAAAAAAATATTATATTCAGAAAAATAGTTATCATATGTCTAAAATTTTATTATCGAATCTTTTATTGGATTTTTTTTAAATTTTTGGGTAATTATTTTGATTCTCATAGTGTTAATTGCTTGATAAAACGGTAAGAGTAAAAAATAGTTAAATAAAAAAATTAGGATTAAAAAATATACAAAACCAATATAATTATGATTAGTTTATTTTATTTAGAATTATAATATTATTATATTCTAACTAGATGAGTTTGGACTCATTTATACTCAAAATAGAATTTATAATAAAATAATAATTCAAGATATTACTAAAGTGCCCCTCCTCCCTCTTATAAAAGGGCACCACCTTAATCCCATTAATCACACCTCTAAAACCCCTTGGATCATCAAAACTATGCCAAATTAAGCTCCCAACATCCCTATCTTCCTCCTATAATCCTTCCCTTAGTAAAAAGTCAATTCAATAGAGCACTTTGGCTCAAATCAAAATAAGTTACCCGATTTAAGGTAAGATCTTCTCTCAAGTTTCATTCCATTATTTTTCCTTCTTTACTCCCTATTCTATTATTATTCTTGGTTTATATTAAAAAATAAGTATCCTAAATATACTAGGTTGTTTTTATGAGAAATATTTTATCTACAATTATAGACACCTTCATCTAATGGATACAAACATATTTTTTCTGTGTACGGCGAACTGCTACCTCATGTAACAACGATTGTTCGATTTTCCGCTACCCCCTCTCTTGGTGGACATTATGATAGAACTATAATTATATATGATATTTATTATATTTATTTTATCTCTATTCTTATGTAATTATCATTTATAACATACCTTTATGCTTTTTATTTTTTATAAATACGATAATTTCATTTGAGGAAGTGCGGACTACCACCCCCTCAAAGTGATATGACTCATTAATGAAATACATGAAATGTATAAAGGATGTAATTATTGAACATATTTAACATATATAAAATATATATTATACTGTAATTATAGTATACCTATTTATCGTTTAGTTTTCATTCCTGTAAATATGAAAAAGAAATGAAAATAGCATTCATGTGTACGTACGACTTACTGTCTCCATGAACGGTGCATTTCATTTATTATATCCAAATGATATGGATTATTATAAATAAACAAATAATCGATATATATGATATATATGATATCTCAATCATTAATATCATTCTGTAGATAAAGTAATTTTTACCACATAGACAATTTATAATTATAACAAGTTCATTTTTGACTCAAGTTCTGAACATTGAAAAAATGCAATATATGAACTCAAATAATTAACTAATTATTATAAAAAGGTAATAACTGATATAAAATGAATAATAAAATTGAAAAAGGTTCTGAATCAAGTAGAAATTAACATAAGTTTATTATTAATTAAATTAAAGAACGAACGAGTCAAGTCAGACATGAGGTAAGGGACTTTGTCTCAATATCCTTTCTTTAAGGCATATTTTGATTTATAAAAACTTGGTTTTATATGGTGTATAAAAAATTATTTCTATTAATTTCATTCAAATGGAATCTTTTTTCTATATAGAATTTTACTAAACGACAAAGGGAATGTTTCTTTTTAACATATGCGGTGACAACAACCTTTCCACCGCCGCTAGCATTATTTGATATTTGACTTACTTAACAAGACATGATGTTTTCAAATAGAAAATAAATATTGTATATCATTTTAATCTATTTTGGTAATGAAAATGGTTTTGAAAGTGGATTTACTATTTCAATATCTTGAAATTATTTCTTTTGACTGCAAATGAAATTTTATGATTGAAATGTTAATATTTTCAATCTTCTATGTGTGTAGATTATATAATGGTACTTGGACATATGACGGGTGGTTACATGATAAAATAGATGGCAGTTGGTTCTGTGATAAACCAAGGACTGGTGGTAACGTTATAATCTCTAATGCATTGGATATATTAGTCAGACTTATGTCTATTCCATTTATAAGAATGATTTGTGGAATTTAACAGTATGGTTATTCCATTAAAGTATGATTATGTTACAAGTTACCTATATATTCTATATACTGCTTTCTATAGGATTTATGGTAATATTTTGTTTACAAAAAGTGTGAGCAATGAGATTATATTTAGTGAAGTTTTTTATACTTCTTTAAGGTGAAATGTATTACTTAATGAATAAGTATTCACGTTTTAAATTTTGTTTTGAAAAATAACAACTTCCCTTATTTTTTTATCCCTTACTGATATTTATATGCTCATCCCATGTTTTTGATATGTTTTTCACAGGACTTAAGTTAGAATAAGGTCATGGATGGGATCATGGAAAAATCATGTTGTTTAAAACATGGAACTAAATAGGTTTCTTTTCCTTTAAGTGTTTTTATTTTATAAAAAAAGTGAAGACTGAGTAGAAGTGTCTACATGTAATATTTAGGTTGTTTTGTAAAAGGTAGGACCCAATTATTTAATGATTTAAATCTGAAAATATCGTCAATGTGAATTATTAAATTAATTCACGATTATGTAATATTTATGGTTGGGGCCTTATAGTTGGTATGAGACGGAGGTTTAGATAACATTACAAATTATAATTTTTATAATAGAATATCCAAAAATTATTTTCACTTTATGGTAATATTGAAATGATATAGCATTTGAAGGATAAAATTTGGTATCACCTAAGATATTTTTGTGTTCATAATGGTTTTTCATAGAGGAAACATGAAAGCTATGATGGAATGACATCAATAAGAAAACAATCCCCCAAATCAGCAACTTGAGATGGTCAGAATCATAATTGAACAATTTTTTTCAGTGATGGAAGAGTTGACTCAGGCTATAATTGGTGGGGGTATCCACACACTAGATCAGCTAGATCAACTGTATAAGAACATGTAAATATTGAAGAATCTCATGAGGAAACATCCCCCGTCATTTAGAGGATCATATGACCTTGTTCAAGTTGAAGGGTGGATGAAAGAAATGGAAAATGTTTTTGATGTCATGGGTTATAGAGACAATCAAAAGGTTAGTCTTGTTGTTTATCGTTTTGAAGGATAATCTGATCAGTGGTGGTCGATGGTTAAAAATAACTAGGTCAATGAGGAGATTGATTCTCTTTGTTGGGAATAATTCAAAGGTATGTTTCTTGAGAAACATTTTCTGAAGGCGGTTTGACATAGGATGGAAAAACAATTCTTTGGATTGAGGAATGAGGATGACTCAGTGGCTACTTATAAAGAAAATTTCACTTTACTGGCAAGGTATGTTCCAAATTTCATCTGTGATCTTGATAGTAAGATAAATAAATAATACTTTGGACTGAAGCCATGATATCAAAGACATTAGCCTCTCGTGAATTAAAAATCTATGAGAATCTTGTAAGATGTTCTGAGAAGGTAGAAATGGAGTTTTCTGATGATAAGAGATTCCACAATAGTAAGAAAAAGAAGAGGTGCAATTGGAATGCAAAGAGAAAGAATTTATTAAATAATCCTGGAGGTAAGAAAAATAAATTTCCATCTTATGAGAAGTGTGGTAAAAATAATCCTAGAGAATGTCTCTCAAAATTTTGAAATTACTTCTGGTGTTGTAAGACTGGTCATATTGCTCGTAACTGTAAGGAAGATGACCAAGCTGGTAATGAAAATCCAACGGTAAGGTGTTTTAGTTTTAATGAGTTTGGACATTATACCAATGTGTGTCTGAAGGTAATTACCCAAGTTAGAAACTATATAGACCAAAAGCAGAAGGGTGGGGAAAAATATTCTTCTACTATTACGGTTGATGTGGAACCATCAAATGATGTGGTATCAGGTACTTTTTTTTGTCTTTTTATATTATTCTAATGTGTTGCTTGATTCTATATCTACTCATTCTTTCCATTCTGATAAATTTTCTTGTAAATTTGGAATTCCATATCAAGATATGAATCCTTAACATGTGGTAAAAAATACCTGGGGGAAATGTTGAGGCAAAAAAAATAATATTCCTATCCTTATTTGTGGAAATAATTTACCTGAAAACCTTGTTGTTTTTTCCTCTAGTAGAGTTTGATGTTATTTTTGGAATGGATTGGCATTATGTTTACCATGCTAAGATTGAATATAGAGATAAAGAGGTTTCTTTTCAGAAAGGCTTTCAGTTTGTGTACAACAATGAACCCTTATCTCTAATAACATATCAGGAATCAGAGAAACTATTGAAATATGGAAATACATTTTACCTTTTACATTTTTATGAAAACAAAGTAACTGTTCAGATTAATAATGTTCCAGTAGTAAATGAGTATCTTTTTTTTTCTTAATGAGTTACTTGATACTATACCTAATCGAGAAGTTGAATTTACTATTGACTTAGTTCCTGATGCTAATCCAATTTCAATACCCCCTTATCGAATGGATTAAAATGAACTTTTAGAGTTAAAGAAACAATTGTAGGAGTTGTTAGATTAAGGTTTCATTCGATCTAGCACATCACCATGGGTGCTTTAGTTTTGTTTGTTAAAAATAATGATGGTTCAATGAGACTTTACATAGATTATAGATCCTTGAATAATATCACTTTTAATAACAAGTATCATTTGCCTCATATTAATGATTTTTTTGATCAGCTCAAGGGAGATCAATATTGTTTGAAGATTAACTTGAGGCCGGGGTACCATCATTTGAATGTAAAGGAAGAAGACATCCTGAAGAATATGTTTCTTACTAGACATGGCCATTATGAATTAGTAGTTATTCCTTTTGTGTTAACCAATGCACCTATTATATTCATAGATCTTATGAATAGAATTTTCCTTGAGTTCTTAGGTAAGTTTGTGGTTTTGTTTATTGCTGACATTTTGGTATCTTCCAAAAGTAAAGAGGAACATGAAAGTCATTTAAGGGTTGTCTTTCAAACCTTATAAGAAAAGAAATTGTATGGTAAATTCAAAAAGTGTGAGTTTTTGGATACAAAAAATTTCATTCATTGTTCACATTATTTCTAAAGATGGTATAACTATTGATCCTGCTAAAAAAAAGTTGTTGAAGAATGTACACGAACTAAAAATATAACCGAGATTCGTATTTTTCTTTGTTTGGAAGGCTATTACAGAAGGTTTGTTGATAATTTTTCATATTTAGGTATCCCACTGGATAAGTTAACTTGAAAATGTGTTAAGTTTTTATGGACAAAAGAATGTGATGATTGTTTTTAGGAATTGAAAATATGATTGGTGAATGCTCCAGTATTAGAATTACCTTCCAGAAATGATGAGTTTGTTATCTATAGTAATACTTCATTGAAAGGACTTGGTTGTGTCCTAATGCAGAATGATCAGTTAATTGATTATGCTTCACATTAGTTGAAACCTCATGAGTTAAATTACCTACACATGATTTGGAATTAGATGCTAACTTTTTTTGCATTAAAAATTTGGAGGCATCATTTGTATGGTGTAATGTGTGAAATATATACTGATCACAAAATATTTAAGTATATATTCAATCAGAAGGAATTTAACATAAGATAGAGGATATGGTTAGAATTAATCAAGGACTGTGATTTCACGATCCATTACCATCCATTAAAGGCAAATAAAGTGGTTGGTGTTTTGAGCCAAAAGAGTAATGCTACATTAACCATGCTACTTTTAGAACAAGATCCTTTGATCAATGATTCGATTAACTTTTTCATAGAAGTTTTTGATGTAGGGAATTCCCTAATTTTATTTCAAGTGGTAGTAAAGTTGTATCTAGAAAACAGAATAAAGAAAGCATGGAAAAAATACAGTGAGTTGCAGAAAAGGGTAGAGTTGGTTCAGAAGGGTAAGTTACATGAATTTAACATTGATAAGGATTGTGTTTTGAGGTTTGGAAAAAGATTATGTTTGCCTTGTGATTCACCATTAAAGAAAGAGTTGTTATGTGAATCTCATAGTTCTCTGTTTTTAGTTCATCCTAGCAGTACTAAGATTTACAGAGATCTTCAGGAGTATTACTGGTGGGATAAAACCAAAAAAAATATTGCTAACTTTACTATGAAGTGTTTGACTTTTCAATAGGTTAAAGCAGAGTGGAAGTTACCTAAAGGGATGATTCAGCCTTTACTAGAGCCAGAGTGGAAATGGGAAAATATATCCATGGACTTTGTTGTGGGATTACCGAAGACATCTTAAGGTAATAATGAAATCTATGTTATTGTTGGTCGATTGACTAAATTTGCTCATTTTCTTCCTATTAGAGATACTCTATATCTAGATCAACATTATCGGTTGTATATTAAAGAGATAGTCAGGTTACATGGAGTTACCCTCTCCATTGTATCTGATCATGATCACAGGTTCACTTATATCTTTTGAAAGGGCCTTCAGAATTCATTGGGTACTGAATTAAATTTCATTACAACTTTTCATCCTCAATCATATGGTCAGTCAGAAAAAACAATTCTTACATTAGAATATATTCTATGTGCTTATTCAATGGATTACTAGGGAATATCAGACCAATATATTTATTTGGTTATGTTTTCTTATAATAATAGTTTTCATTCCATTATAAATATGGCACCAGGCATTATATGGAAAGCAGTGTCGAACACCATATTTTTGGAATGATGTAGGTGAAAGAAAGATGATTGGACCATAATTGGTAGAAGAGATGGTGAAAAAAGTTCAGTTAATTCAGAAGAACATGAGGAAAGAATAGAGCAGGCAGAAAAGTTACGAGGATTATCAGAGGAAGGATATTTCTTTTTAGATAAGTGATCATGTCTTTCTCAAGGTTTCTCAATGGAAAAGTGTAATGCGTTTTGGTAAGAAGGGAAAGCTGAGCCCGAGGTTCATTGGACCCAATGAAATCCTTGAGAAAGATGGATCAATTGCCTAAAGTTTATATTTACCTCCATTTTTATCCTAGGTACAGAATTATTTTCATATTTAAATGTTTAGAAGGTATATGCCGAATCCATCTCATGTTTTAAGTCCAGTGGCAGTTCATTTGAAGAGAATATTTCTTATGAGGAACAACCATTCCTGACTCTTGACCGAAGAGAGAAAGTGTTGCAGAATAAGGTATTTCATTAGGTAAAGGTTTTCTGGAAAAACCACATGGTTGAATAGGAAACATGGGAATATGAAAATTCTATGAGGGATAAATACCACCACTTATTAGATAAGTGAATAGAATTGTGGGGATGCAATTTCCAAAATGGGGGAAGGATGTAACGACCTAGGTATTTATAGAATAAAACTTTTGATTCCTATTAATACTTATAAATAAGATATTAATTTTAATTTAATGGGGATTCTATTTTAGAGGGTGTACCCAACACACAACAATTTGTTTCCCTGAAATCTCATGTTCCACACAAGGCTGAGTCATAGTGAAAAATAATAACATAATATTATTATTTTAAATGGTAGTTAACACCTAGAAGTTGTATTGGTGGGAATGAATAGAAAAAACCATATTATTATTAAACCTTTTTTTAAATTTTTTTACATTTATCCAATACAATTTAACGGCATAAAATGAAAATGAATATAATTTGAAGCATAAATACTCTAATATTTTAAAAAAGGTAGTTTTACCGACATTTGATAGAGAACCCATTTTAAATATAGTTTTTGTAACTTTTATATGATCCATTTGAAAAAATAATTTTCTTATTTAGAATAAAGACATCAAAATTTAATTTGGGTAAATTTTTAGTATTTTTCGGATAAATTTCATTTTTTAATTAATAGTGAAAAATACTGTATTTAAGTCAAAACTGTCTTTTCATCTAATTTATTTTAATGGATAGATTATATTTTTAATTGGATTTAAAGTGTAATTATATTATTTTTTTACCATATAATCCAATTTTTTTTTCATTTTAAGTAATTTAAATTTTTAATTAGACATAAACATGTTTCAATCTTTTGATAGTTATTATTTCTTAAAATCACGTTTTTTGTTTTGACAATGAGAAATAATTTTAAATTAATTTCTGAAACTTATATGTTTTGAATTTGGAAAAATGGATTCCATATTTGGAATTAGGTGGTCCGAATTGTGTAAATATATAACTTTTATTTTTAGAGGTTATGAATTTTAACTTCGGTAAATATGTTATTTACCATGGTTAAAGGGTAAATATAGTAAATAAGGGTTAAAAGTAAATATTATAATAATATTAAATTACCATAACACATGTACTAATCCTATTGGATGAGATATATCAGACTATGGGCATACATGGGTTTAATTTAGGACACCATGGATCCACTTGTGTGTGAAAATGAAATTTAATTACTTTTAATTTAAAGTTATGGAAAATATAAAAAAAATTATATGGAGTTATATAAGTTATATTTTCAACTATAAATAGTTCCTAGAATGATAAAAATATTTCCCAAATCATGGTATTTTATTTAAATTTTGTAAATATTATATAAATAAATTTAATTATGACATAATGATGATGCAATGATTGCTTCATTAATAAAGGATTCAAATAAATGATATTATAAATTTTAAAATAAATATAATTTGGTTATTTTTAAGTCATAAAAGAATTTTATGGATGATATATACATGTTATATTTGTATTAATGAATTTCTTTCTAATCAATCAAGTTGTTATGGATTTTTTATAAACCCATGATATGAATATTGTCAAAATTGACATAATTCATATTTTAAAATATAAAATATTTTATTAAATATTATAAAATTCAAAAAAATATAAGATTAATACAAATTGTTATCATAAGTATAAAATTTTGTTATTTACTCTTTAATTGGATATTGTTCATGTTTTGGTAACTATTTGGATTCTCAAAGTGTTAAATGCTTGATAAAAGGGTAAGAGTAAAAAAGGGTTAAATAAACAAATTAAGTATTAAAAAATATCCAAAACTTATATAATTATTATTGGATGATTTTATTTCGACATAAATTCATCTTATATTTGACCTAGATGAATTTGGACTCATTTTTACTCGAAATAAAATTTATACTAAAATAATAATTCAAGATATTCCTTTTGTGCCCCTCCTCCCTCTTATAAAATGGAACCACCTATAACCCATTACTCCCACATATAAAGCCCCATGTCTTGTCCAAAATATTCCTAAATAATCTCCCAACATCCCTCTCTTCCACATATAATCCTTCCCTTAGGATCAAGGAAATTCAAAAGACCCCTTTGGTTCAAATCAAAAGAAGTTACCCGATTTGAGGTAACGACTTCTCTCAAGTTTCTTTCCATTATTTTTCCTTCTAAACTCCATACACACTTCTTATTATTTGTTTATATAATAATTATAATATCCTAAATATACTAGGTTTTTTATTATATGTATTAGAACTACACTTACACACACCTCCATCTAATCAATACGAAGATACTGTTTCTGTGTACGGCGAACTGTAGCCAGAGGAAAAGATGATTGTTCAATTTTCCTCTACCACCTTTCATGGTAGCTATTATGATGGAAATTTAATTATATATGGTATTTATGATATTTATTTTATCTATATTCTTTTTAAATTATCATTTAGAACATTCCTTTATGCTTTTCATGTTTTATAAATACGATAATTTCATTTGAGGAAGTGCGGACTACCGCCCCCCTCAAAGTGACATGACTCGTTCATGCTATACATGGAACATATAATGGA
The DNA here is from genome assembly GCA_963277665.1 of Viscum album. Lineage (NCBI taxonomy): Eukaryota > Viridiplantae > Streptophyta > Magnoliopsida > Santalales > Viscaceae > Viscum > Viscum album. The sequence goes on along the minus strand of OY728148.1, from coordinate 1,749,854,978 downwards.
TGGAATTAATGAACTTATGTAACATATATATATATATATATAATATTATACTATAATTATAATATATCCATGTATCATTTATTTTTCATTCTATTAAATATTTAAAAGAAATGAAAGTAGCGTTCATGCGTATGTACGGCTTACCGTCTCCATAAACGATGCATTTCATTTCTTATATCCAAATGATATGGACTATTATAAACACATATATACTGGATATATATGATATATATGATATCTAAATAATTAATATCATTATGTAGATAATGGAATTTTGACCACATGGACAATTTATAATTATAACAAGTTCATTTTTGACTCATGTTCCGAACATCAAAAAAATGTATAATATGAACTCAAATAATTAAATAATTTTTATAGTAAGGTAATAAGTGATATAAAAGGAATAATAAACTTGAAAAAGTTTCTGAATCAATTAGAAATTATCTTATGTTTATTATTCATGAAATACAAGAATGAAATAGTCAAGTCAGACACGAGGTAAGGGACGTTGTCTCAATCTCCTTTCTTTGAGGCATATTTTGATTTATACACGACTTTATTTTATATGGTGTATAAATCCATTTGAATTTTAATTTCATTCAATGGTAATATTTTTCTACGTATCATTTTACTAAACAGAAAAGGGAATATTTTTTTAAACGTATGCAGCAACAATAACCTTTCCTCTACCGCGATCATTATTTAATATTTGGATTCCTTAAGAATTCGTGATGTTTTCAAATAGAAAATAAATAACATATAAATTTTTTACATATTTTGGTATTGAAAATGGTTTTGAAAGTGTATTTACTATTTCAATATCTTGAAATTATTTTTTGTGATTGTAAATGAAGTTTTATGACTGAAATGTTGATATTTGCAATCTTTTATTTGTGATGATTATATAATGGTACTTGGACATTTGACGGGTGTTTATGTGATAAACCAAATGATGGGTGGTTCCAGGATAAACCAAGTATGAGTGGTTACGTTATAACCTCCAATGCATTGGGTATGGAAGTCGGTCGTATGACTATTCCATTTGAAAGAATGACTTGTTGAAGTCAACCATATGGTTATTCCATTTAAGTATGATTATGTCCCAATTTACCTTTATATTATATATGTCGATTCTTATAATATTTATGGTAATATTTTTGTTATGAGAAGGGTAAGAAATGAGATTATATTAATTGAAGTTTTTTTGATACTTCATTAAGGTGAAAAGTATTACTTTATGATTAAGTATTCATGGTTTTCATGTTGTTTTGAAAACTATCTGATTTCCTTATTTGTGTATCCCTTACTGAGCTTTTTATTCTCATCCAATGTTTTGAAATTATTTTCATGGGACTTAAGGTGGAATAGGGTCGAGTATGGGGTCATGGAAAAGTCTTGCTATTTAAAACCTGGAACTAAACATGTTTCATTTCTTTTAAGGGTTTTTATTTTATGAAAAAAATGGATACTGAGTAGAAGTGTCTACATGTAATAATTAAGATGTTTTGTATAAGTTATAAACTAATATTGATTATATTTGTTGTCATTCCATGGAATATATTATAATATATGATTTCAAGCATGAATACTCTCACATGGTCAATATTTACGATTCTCTACCATTACCTTCATTCATGAAGTTGTATTATATGTAGTCTCCATATCCATATCGAATTTATTGATAAATGGTAAAAAATAATAAGAGTACATTTCATGAAAAATTTTAAATCATGTTTTTCATACCCATGGAATCCATCAAATGTTGAAGTATTTCTTTCAAAATTTTCTTTCATAGAATGTTTTTTGCATAAAAAAATTTAGAAAACATTTAAGAATATTTTTTAATAGAATATTCTCATAAATAGAATCTTACCTGAGAACAGATAAATGGTATGATTTTTTTGAATATAAGTGGTCATATAAAAGTCCCCCACCAAAATTTATACATGTATGAAGACTCAATTAACAACTTCAGTAGCGTGAGAGTGATTAATTGAGTTATAAGCTTCAATATATTCTTAAAAATGACATCCTAATTAACCCATCAGTCCAAATTCATAGGAGGATTTATTGGATATAAAAATAATTTTCATTATTGATTAAAGTAGAAGAATGATGCAATTTTAAAACCTAGAAATAAGATCGAATGTCTTAATAAATTCCATGTGTTTCATAAGTAGATATCATAAATAATAATTGTAATGAACAAACATCGAGTGAAATCAATTAGGATGACTATAAATTTAGTTTCCACCCAAATAATAACTCTAATAGGAATGATGAAGAAGAAGTGTATCATATAGGATTATTAATGAAATTTGAGGTTTTTTACTAAATACTTGATGACATAAAAATAATTAGGTCATTGAAACTATAAAAATAAATAATTGAAAAATAAAACATCTAGAGTTTAATAAATGAAGTCCATAACCACTATTAAAAATATCAATTTAAAAAAATGATATAAAAATGATATAAATAGTTATAATACATGAAAAAATAGATATGGGAACCTAAACACTATTATATTAGGAAATGGAGTGAAACAAAGGGATCCAGACACACAATATCTGAGGATATCCACTAAAAATTACCATCACCTCCTATAATATTATTCTCTTTTATCATAGGGGCCACCAATTACCCATATAATCTTTCTGTCGTCTGCATAAGGAAAAAAATATTCTGTGCATACCCAATAAAGTGGGGATATATACATACCTAGTAGGATTCCTTGAAATCATATAGGGAAACAAGATAATAAAATAGTTACCTCATAAAATAAGGCAAGAGGATAATGGTACCCATCAACAGATAATACAAAAAATAAAACATTTAATGTGATAAAGAGGTCTCCATCCACATATATAGATTATAATGAAGAGTATTCCCACAACTCCAATGGTCTCATCTATGAGAAGATCGTCACACATAGCCTCTCAATAATAATAGTGGAGGCCCCACACCGTGTCACTAAATAGTGCTTCCAAAGTAATACTAACTCTAATAGATAACCCATAACTAATAAATATGAAATATATGTCTTGACGATCATGATAAATAAGGAATATGTTCAATAAAAAAATTACATTACATTTACATAGGGCCACATGTCATGTGACACATTCTGAATTCATGGGAATGTTATTCCTTGAATTATAAATTAGAAGCCATGTCCCAAAATACCATGTGTCCCAACAAGAACATAGAGTGTATGTTTACTCGTGGTCCTATACATGTTCCCTTGGAATATTTATCAGGTACCCATATCTTTTCACATGGGAATCCCTTATGGGGGGAAAATCATGTTCTCGTGAACACATGATGTGTGATACTAATCTCAGAAGGAAACCCTTACCAATGTGTGAACCTGATATTCATGATGTGTGTTCCATTCTGTTATATAGAGGGTAGTCATGTTATTTATAGACAATTAATTTTATCAATATTAGGATTCCATATCAACCATTCACACCACATCCTAACCAATTTTAATTTATTAAAATGAAAAAACCTATGTAGTTTTGTATTTGATTATAATATCTTAGATTTTATCATATTGTTAAATTGATAACAAGTTTGAATATTTTCTTTAAGATGCTCATGAGGTGTAAAATGGCCTTTTTTATATTGAAGATGATATCATAATATTTTTATAACCACCCTGTTGGTCACATAATATGTTTTTAAAAAACTAGATATGATTTTTGTAGAATTAAGAGTAATTTTGTTCTTCATGAAATATTTAATATTTAATATTAATTATATTAATTAATATTTTTGGTGTATTAATTTTGTGATATATATTTTAATTTGTTTCATTTTGAGATTATAACTTTTTGATTATTTCTATAATATGTGGTTTTGACCAGTTGATTTATAAATTCTTATTATCCATCAAGGATGTATCTGATACATCTTTTCATTTGTTTTCTTTATCATCCATTTCTTTTTCTCCTATTAAATCATATCATTCCCCATTCAAATCAGATATAACCCCTGTGGAATTTAAAATCTCCATAAAAAGAGTGAAACTAGAAGGGATATATATATATATATATATGGATTATGGTAGGTGTCACTACGAATATCGAGTGAAACTAGATCGTCATGCGACAACTACTGATCCTGGATATGGGTGATGCTTTAGAATATTCCACCAAAAGGTTTTTTATTTTTAAATTTAATCCCTAAATACCCACATATTTCACTAATTCTAGTTATATTCCATTGTCATATCTTTTGGGGACACTAAGAAAATCGATCTATTCTCAAATATGGAGAAAATATTGTTCCTAGAGAATTATAGGGTTTCACATTAGACAAATACCTACCATATAGCACGTGGTTAAATGACATTAACTATGTATTAATCATATTAAGAGAATATTAATTTTTTACAAGTAAACACCATTTAATAACGGTTCAATATGTAAACATTTACTACTCAATGAAGCTGTGTACATGGATTGATAGTATATTTAGGAGAACTTGTCTATGTAGTTTACATGAATAGACCCTATGTTGGTTACATAATGCTTAGACATACACAACCAAGAAAAGGAACATTTCCCAACCTTGTGAGTTATACACATAAGTATCCCATATATGGTACATGAAATATACATAAGTTACAATAAATATACATGGATTTTAAATGGTGAGTCCCGCTGAAGTAGACATGATGATGGGGATTTTAGAATACATGACATGTACTCAAGGGTACATGACATGAAATTCTAAAATTATATATTTTTCATGTTTCTCCTTGTTTTTACACCCTAATGTAATAATTAGAGACAATTTTGTCCATATTTATATTTTTTACAAAAATACCACAATGGTGGATCCTTAGGTGGTGTTGAGGAAATTATTATTTATTTTGGGGAGATAATCTCAAAGGATATGTCCTTCCCCATATAAAATAATTGAGATGTATTCTAAGAGTACAACATTGTTTGAGAGGTATTTCAAGGTACTAATAATAATTAGTATACATTTCATTATTGGAATCTGTCCTCATGTGGTGTATCTAGGGAAATTACTTAGTTAGTGCAACTAGGATGTGATATGATGAGATAGATTAGTTGGGTATTCATAAAAACATATAGTGGGATAAGTAACTGAGATATTCAATGATCCATATCCCTAAAATTATTCTATTTGTATTTTACATTAATCAAATTTTAATTTTAAGAATTTAATTTTTAAAAATGAGGTAAAGAGTTATTATTGACGGGGTATTGTTTTTATTTTACCTAATAGACTATTCTGAAATAGATAATACATTGTGGGATGACTATAAATAGACGTGTCCAAAGAACTATCATAATATACCTATAGTTAAATACAATTTTAGTTATTTCAATAGGGTATCCTTCTCTTATGTTTCAACCATGATTTTATAGAGAATTATTCCTTAGAATTTTTCTCCTTTAGGGATCCAAATAAATATGGGTCTGCTAATAATTTGACTAAGAAGATCCCCTAAAAAATGCCTCTTAATGATTTGATTTCCCAGAACCAAAGAAATATGGCATAAATTATGTATTATCTATCTAGATCCTAGGTATGATTAATCTACATTTTTAGGAATATAGTGTGTACAACTATGTTTAGGTGATCGAGGGAAATTTCATTATGGATTTGCTTATATAATTTAGTGGGTGTCACATTAGAACCCATATAAATCATTTAATACCAAGAGGTTTTGAAAATATTTATGGGTTACGGAGTTTTCCATCCCACACAAATCTATTCATGGAGTCACATAATTACAATAGATGCAGCTATGGTTCCACATTTATTTCCTAAGTATCATCCCATTGGACATGATGTAATAGGAGTATATGATGGGTATTCCCTAATGTAGTTACGAGGATACTTATTTTTAGCATTACTGATTGAATGTTTTATATCAGGATAATCAACATTGATCCTCTCATTGATGTTGATATTAGAACACATGTGATTCTAAAGTTGAAATTGAATTCCATTTTATAATTTATTAGATAGAGGATAGATATAGCTATGGGCAGTGGGATCTTTCTTCCTCGATGATGGATTATACGATTTCTACTCGGTCATGGATATTCCACCCTTCCTTATCTTCGATATCTTACTCCCTTCCAGCAGTGCTCTGTTAGCGGTTCTGTCCTCATTGAGAATTTGTGACTCATAGAGACTCAGTCATGTCCTCAACCCTATGGCTATGATGAATCCAAATTATTCTTCTTGTCTTTTTTTGGTTCCAGATCTACTTGATAGATCCGAGGATGCAATGCAGGGATCTACTGAAACTAAAAACATAAATTGTGGCGACTCGCCGATTCCATCTAGCCATAAGGATGTTACAGTGGTGCTAAATTTTTTGAATGTGTCACTAAGAGATTCAAGGTTGGATCAAAATCTTTCTAGTGGTGTTTATTTTCCTTCTCAATCTTATGCAGATGCTATGAAGAATTCAACTTCAGGGTCAAATCTGGATGGAAAACCTTCTCTAGATCTATTCAAGGATTCATTCCCTGGTATAATTCTTCATAAGGGTTCATTAGATGTCATTAAATCCAAACCTACAACTCTTTATGATAGAATAGAAATTAGGGGATACTATTTGAATGAACATATTATTTTTCATAAAGTTGAAAATCCTTGGAATCTTGACAATTTGATTTGATGAACTTCATTTCTATGGGGTTTCTCTAATATGAAATGCATCTCTCTTGGTCGGGGATTTTTCATTTCCTAGTTTCTCCATATGACTTGAAGCTTTGAGCATGAAGTATTGGGACTCTGATATAGAAACCTGGTTGTCTTCATTTAAATGATTAGCCTTTGTATTTTAATGTCTCATGTTTAAGAAATATATTTTCTCAGGTCTGAGTCAGTCTCAATAGGATCAATTATTTTTTTTGGAATCTGAAGATTTTGTATGACATTACCATAATAATTATGACTCCTATTATTTTTGACAAGGAGAATGAGGATATTTGGTTTGGTCACGTTGGAAGGTTGTTGGTGGAGGTTAACCTCTACTTCACTTTGATTGAGAAGGTAACTCTTTCTACTTATTTTGATAACATCCAAATTGTACTTGAGTAGAAAAAATGACTCTTTTTCTGCAATGATTTAATGGATTTTGGGAACTCTTTAGATCTATGAAATAATAATGATTCATTTTAGGAATTTTGTATTGTAGGTTATCAAAAAAATCTATATCAATGTTTTTCAAGGTTGAAACATGATTACTTTTAAAATCTGATCATTCTGGATAGTGATAAACTCAAAGGTCTAGTTTCTACTATAGATGGTGTGATTATTTCTCAGAAATATGATTCTCATGTGTCTAAGCTAGAGAAAAAGGTTATATTTGTGGATGCATCTTTAGAGAGAGATCATAGTGGCCCCACAGATTCTCTATTTTCTTTGGTTAAATATGTTACTTCACTTGGGGACATCCCTAAACGGTCTCTTGTATTGATGATCTCTGATCCCTCTCAGGTTGGTTTCTCCAATCAGAATGATATATAGTATCCTGTTGACTTTCATCAGAAAATCCCAAAGATATTTTAATCATATAAATTATTTGGTAAATGGGGGAACATATCTGATGATTAAATAAGGAACGATACCCCTATTAAGGCCTCGTTCATTGGTAGTCATGCATCTTTGAAGTATGTAATATTGACTGGCAAGGAAAATATGAATGATAGTGAGAGATTCACCTCTGTTCCCTCTTAGAGGAGACCATGCAAGGATAATTATAACTTTCCTAGGAAAATTTCCACTAGATCATCTTTGAAGATGTCTAGGAAGGTGGACATAGATATCCTTAGGATTTTCAATGAAGATAAATCTCAATCTGAGTGGAAAACTATTGGTGACTCTGATTATGGAAATGTTTTGTCGTATTATCATATATGGACCTATTATTAGGTTGACGAGAAAAATTCTTTATTTGATCTTGTCCTCCACTTATATGTACTTTTTATTTCTTCTTAATAAATGACCATAATCATTTATTTTGGATAGAATTGTTGCGTAATTGACATGGCATACCATAGTTGAAATGGGATTCCAAATTTTTTATCAAGAATAGTGTAAATTTACTTCCACAATTATGATTGATAATGGTAAACATGGTATTACCCAGATGATAATATTAGCTGGGTCCACATCCTAAAAGCCAAAGATATTGTGTTATTCTTAATTATTGATAAAGATATTCCTCAGTGATGTTTGAGATACTCATAATGGTCACGATGGACACACCGTTACTATATTTTCAATAAATTCCTGACAATGGGGTAGTTGAGCCAGCTACTGAATCAATATATCATGATTTGAGATTATATTTTTCCTTGGATGACACATGGGTTCTTAATATGGAATAATTTTTGTGGTAATATATAGTAATTATTTTTACAATATTCCTTGAGTGATACATGTGTTTTGATTCATAATTTCATGGATGTGAAAATATTGTAAATGGAGTTATTTTATTTATATTATTCTTGATTTAATTTATAAATTGATGTCTTTGTTATGTATCTTGGATCTTAGATTTATTTATATATTATTGAAAATTATTAGATGCATTCAAGTGTTAGTCTAAGTATGTATTGTGGATAGGGGTCATGAACCCAGTGATTGTCAGGTATATACACTACTTCAGTGGTATGAAATCTAGATAAGTTAAATATTCATATGATTTCTAGTCAATGTAGTCAACAACCCCAATTATAGACTATATTTTGAATTTATTCCCTTTATTCTAGTTGTGTCTTAGCTAGGATTAGCATATTTCATAAGTATGATGTTAGGACACCTGATTATAGGATTACAATTAGTGGTGTCCTACTGAGATTGTTTATCACTAATGTACATGATTTATGGTGTGTATGTAGACCATGTGTATGATTTCAGGTGTATCATGGATGTGTGGTTGATAGGTTTGAGTACATATATTTAATGACCCCATATAGGTGGTCATATGGATTCTTACAAACTGTATATAGAATTTTGATAGTTTCTCAGGCTTAGTCTGTGGTTCAATATGGAGGTTGTTTTAGAACCCTTTATATCTATGTGTATTCCTTGTAATTAATCGAATATATGTGATAAACATATTGTGTGATAAGTGTTGAATTTATGAAAATTTTCATAATAATTTTACTCAATTTCATTCATTATATCAATATTTTTTATATTTATTATTTTCACACTTTGAAAATTTACTAAAATATATTATCATTACTTATTACAATTGATTATTACTCCGATATAAGGTAATAGTATCCCCATTTTAAAATTATAGGTAATTGAATATAGTTAATAAATCCTTTCATATGAGGAGGCATTCTTGAGGCCTTATAGAAAATATGTATAGTTATTAATTATAGAGTGAGTGTGGTCAGGATGATACAACATGGAATCAAATCTATTCCATTCCTATATTATTACTATTTATGATATGGTAAACAATATTATTTTTAATTTTTTGGTTCTTATGAGGGATATCATACATTTCTATTAAGAACACTTCTTCCATGACATTTTATTGGTTTTGAGGGATAAGGGGTTGATGTAATTGATATATGATGTTACAGTTTTATGAAAAACTCTCGTTTCTGAAAACAAATGCGGTTTAGAGTTTGGATTTATTATTAATTTACTCCTATATTACCATTAAAAAGATGCACGTTATTTATTTTGACTCTTTTCCTGTACAGGAAAGAGGTGATTCATGCATTGTATTTATCAAGTGGGATCAAATTTCTATAGGCCACCTAATATGTGATTTTTATTTTAATGATGAGTAAAATATATAGAGTGTTATGAACAAACTAAATGGGGTCTTTATATAAATATCCATCATTGAATTATACTATGTTATACAATCATAAATAAAATTCCTTCTAATGGATGGACATGTGGATATACGATAACATATTTGAGAATGAGTTTGATGACTCAGTCAACGCGCATAAGAGGTGAGTTGACCATACTAGGTACATGTATACACATAATTACCCTGGGATAGACACCTCATGAGGAGGAAAGTGATTTATTACCATATCTCAAAAATAAAATGTGTCTATAAAATTATATCCATTATTTTCCCACTTATTTTATAATGTAATTGTACATAAATTAACAATTTTTGTTGATATACAATGGTCATTAAGATGATGTTTTGTACACACCATTTCCCCTTATGGATCATTATCTACAGTTGATGTCTTTATAGTAAACCCTTTTTATGGTGTATAGTTATCATGTAATAATAAAAAAAGGTTCATAATATAATAAATAGAGTGATACAATCTAGATTTCAGCAATATTTTTCATAACCGTCATTCATTTATTGTTATTTAATAAGATCCACTAGTGTTATTCATATAGGTACCAAGAAGTAAATAGTGGATTCAGACCTTGACTGTGTATTACCCATTATAGATTCTGAATGAGGGTCATCTCTTATTTTTTTTCCATTATATCATGACACATACAGTGGATTCCCCTTTGTACAATCATTGATATGATCAAGGTATTTTTGGAATTTTCCTAGTTGAACATTCCTTATTGATTTATTTTTAACCCCAAATAAAGATTTTATCCTTGCATCTAATACAAATGGATAATAGAAGTGTTAGATACCATGAATTAGAATGGTTGTGATGGTGAATTTTCATGTGATGCGACCTTGGTCAATGGTTGACCTGTGTGTAATTAAGTCAGGCCATGTGACGATTATATGATAAATTATCAGTATGATAAAGTGGGAGTCCTAAAGGATCTAATATTTTATATGATCCCTAGTAGGTCATCATTTGGTTTATTTAAGGGAAACATGTGGAAATGGTTGTTTTGGTTGGATACATTACCTTTTAATTAGTGAGATTAGTTGTTAACACATGTTTTATAGATGAACTAGAGGGAATATGGTTGTTCTATACATGCATGATTATCCACTAAGAGTTCTTAGGATACAAGAATGAGTTAAACAAGTAGGTTTTTTCTGGTGCATGTCCATGGTTGTAAATTTTTTATATGGTTGGAATCATTATCCATTAATGCATATATGATTACTATAGGAGTGGAACTGTGTGAGGGGATTTTAGGGAATAAATCATCGCCCAAGTGGATTTCTCAATTTCAAAGGGGGTATCAATAAATATTTTTTCATGATAAGACTGATGATTGAATTACCCATTTTAGGATTTAATTATTCAAGGATGCATGGTTCCTGTGATTAGTAGGTGGTATAGGATTTTACACCATCTATATATGGAAAGAGTGCACACATTTTTCTGGATGGAAATATTTAAATCATTAATAAGTGAGTGGTGATGTGTGAGCCATGGAACAATGGTTTTAATGAAATGTTTCTGACATGGTTTTGATGTAGTAGTAATTAAAATAGAAATATATATCCATTTTAGAGATAAGACTGAGCATAATCAGATTCCATGAAGAAGTTGATGTATCAGTGGACCTTGAAACATATTTAAGGGATATTTGGTATCAAGATTTAGATAATTGTAGTTATTCCCAAGTTGATGTGGGTGTGGCATATGTAGGGGAATACACAATCATTGAGAGAATTTTAGTATTATCATAATCTATATAAAATCATTCTCAATATCATGAAATCATCTTGGGTGTGTTAGGAGGGTAATCAAATATGTGATATGTTATTTATTTGAGTTTTATTTTTTTGAAAAAGGGTCTCTATTGGATATGTTCATGAGGAGTTTAATTGGGAAATCTATATCATGGGTAGTAAAAAAAATAGGGTATTTTTTTGTTGACTCCCTTTATTGGTTAAATTTATGTAGCTACCATGTAAAAATAATCTCGATATGTTGGAATCTATAATTTTTTCAAATTTCAAGTTAACGCTAAGGAAGAAGATTCCATTTCCATGTTATTAATCATGTTTAGTGATAGAAAGATTTTGGGCCTTTGAGAATTGAGTTTGATTATGTGGAAATAGTAGTGATTATCCTCTAGAGGGGAGTATCAAATCAGTCATTCTAAACATATTCCATGTTGCGATTATTGTAGATACCGTGGTTTATTCAATGGATTTTCAAGGGAGGATAGTTTTTTAGATTCTCGATATGTTAGAATGAATTATTTTGGGCCACCAAGACTTATTGGGGATGAGAAGGGTTATAGTGAAGAGATTATAACACCCCATATTTTTATAGAATGTGAAATTGAGGTAATATTTTACTATATTATTTCATATTATATTGAGGGGTAAAATATTAATCCTCAAATATTATGTGATCTCTAATAATTTTTTAGAACATTGTTGCTCTAAAAATATAGTGTTTAACCTAATCCATGAATATTATATAATTTCGACTAACGAAAATTTCATGGAATAATAAATATTTATTTTTTAATTAATTTAATATTTCTTTATTATGTAATGTTAGTTCATAAAAAAAATTAATGGAGTTTTTTATTGATATTTCATATCCGTGATTGGATATAGGGATTGTGGTATTTTTCTTATTTGAGGTATAAACTATTGTTGGGCCCTAGGGTCATTCCCATGCACCATTTAATCATTATCATTATTTTATTCATATTATTATCCCAATATTAGTTCTTTTCCTCCACTTGGTTTCTAATGTTCTACAATAGTGATATTTCCCCATTCCCATGACCAAGATTGAAAAGGGATATGGAGAGAGTGTGAGAGATATACATATGAAGGAAGGTACCACCACAAAGCTTCAGAGTATGTATACTAGTGAATATTACTTGGATTCAACCTAAACATAGTACACACTTATGTTTTTTCCATATATCATAGTATATTTAGCAAATTTTATTTTAAGGCCCTTTATGGATGAAAAATATCCCCATGAGGTTGATCAATTACAAAACTAGAATAATATATTTTCAATATTATTGTAGAGGTTCCTATGTAGGAAATACCATCATCAGATGTGTGGTTTAATGATCCAACAAAATTTACATTTCTAGTTTATGGAAGATGAATTTTTATATGTACATTCCATCTACTGGTGAATGTCCATATAATCGAGTATATTTCCAGAAAACCTATATAGGGGCACTTATACATGTAGGGTACAATTCCAGATCCAGTGTGTGTCACACGATTAATATAAGTAAATAAATTGGAATATATTCATGGGAAATCAATGTTAGATACATGAGTAGGTGCTTTGTGTAGGGTACAAGACATACATGATGTACTCATGGGGTTTACATGCCATAAACACCTTAAGAAAACACGCAGTTGGGAATTGGTAATATATATTGTGTACTTATCCCTTCCAACAATTTTGAGTATTTTTCATGTTTTTATGACCCTAAATCAAAATTAGACAATAAATTTGTCCATTTTTAGTTTTTTTGTTCATAATTATGGTGTAACCTTTGGTGGTTTAGAGGAAATTAAGTTGTGTTTTGTGGAGATAGAAACAATGAAGTGGTTTTTCATCATGTAAATGATTTTAGACCTCTTATTTGAGTGTTACATGGGTTGTGAAAAGTTTAGGTGTAATAAAATAGTAATTAGAGATGGAATTTGGGTTCCAATGTCTTTATATAGTGTATTACTTGATAGCCCTGGTTCATAGAATGTAAAAGTGACTTCACAAGATAGATTGTTCAGGTGTTTAGATCGACATATAGAGAGAAATTTAATTGATATGGTCTATGATCCATATCTATAAAATTATTCAAAATATATTTCTTCATAAGTACATATTCATATTGTGATGATTAATTTTATCTTTTTGGTAATGAGTTCTAGAGATGTGGTTTCCGATATTGTTTGCTATGAAGACTAGTATAAAATTGTGGATTCCATGTGGGATTCCCCGCATTGTTGTGACCTATGGTCTTACATAGGACTAATATACTAAAATATCAATTAAAATATCAAAATAATCATTCATTCACTTATGTAGAAACCTAAGGACCGAAACTAATATTCCACTATTTTTTATGCAATTCATGGATCCCCATATTGATGCAGTTAGTCGCAATATGACTTAAATAATCCTATGTGGGATGGCTCTACCTGATTTCATTTTAATTATTCCACAAGGGATTCCATGAATTATGTATATAACACAATGATCCTATGATTTATTCCCCTTATATGTTTAATTTTGGAATACAGTGGCTGAACTACAATTTTATATACCCTGTGAAAGTTCCCTATGGGTTGTGGTAGATATGGTATGGATTGTCACCATAGAATATTAAATAAACATATAAATATAATAGGTTCTTTCATTAGTTATGGGTTAGGGTTTTCATACACCATTGTCCTTATATTAATTCATTCACTCAGATTTTGTTGTGATGTATTTCATTATAAAGTTTTTTCCTAGAACACAATTGATTGGGAATGATATGATGTGATGCTATAATGTGGATGCACATAAGTAAATTATAGGATCCAGATTTTGATACGTACTAATTGAGTTTTATATTATTAGTATTATGTCTATAAAAGCCATCATAATTGATGAGATTAGTGGACATGGAATTCAATAGTGTACATGGAATTCCCAAGTAAATATTTAAAATATTGGAAATGAAATTTCAAAGTGGACATGGAATTCCACATTTATTAATGATAATAGATGAAAAGGGGTTTCATATTTATGATTGATAATGGTGGACATGGAATTATAAATTTTTTTTTCTCATTGTTTCCATAATATCTATATATTTCAATACTCCATGGGAATTATGACGATATCCTAAACTTGTTCCTAAGAAAATACATAGGGTCATGGTAGACGAATAATTACATTATATTATAGGCTTTCCTAGTAACATGTCTTCTATAATATCTAATGAATTGATCTCTCTCAATTTGAGATCAAATTATTCTACCGGTCATATATTGTTTTTTGATACATAATTCCTTGGATGGCATCATTAGGATATTTTTATAAAATTATTCCTTATGAGATACATTTGTTCTAATTTGGAACACCATAGATGAGAACATACGATAAATAGAAATATTTTTGTTATAAAATAATTTTTTAAAATTTTCCCTAGATTAAATTTTTACATAAATGGTGTCCTAGTTTTAAATTCTTATTAATTAAAATCCACAAATACTTTCCATTTCATGTTGAAGTAGGTATCATTTATAGGGGTCCTAAACACAAAGACAAAAAGGTTCATATAGGGAATCAGTGGTATGGAATATTGATCAAGTCATTATTTATAGGTAGTATAGTATTTAATGTTACCATAATAAGTTATAAATTAAGGTAATACATTATTCTTTTTATTCTATACGTTCCACATCTAGGCTATGAAAAATTAATTAAAATAAAAATATGATTGAAAATTATACGTTCACCATTTTTGTGTCCTACTAATATTTATTTTTAAACCTATGTAAATGTACCTCACAGTGAAAGAAAATAGTATATTATATTTTAGGTAGAGCATGATCAGATTATTTATAATTCTGAGTCCTAGGGTTTCATTATTGAGTGAAAAAAACACACATATATTATTATGATCGAGATAGACCAGTTAGACTATGTCTATGAGACCAAGCTACTGGTTCATCCCAATGTTTACAGTAGGGCCTTATACTTTTTTCTATTTTATTTACACTTTTATATGTGATAAAAACACTACATGATTATTTTTTTGTTAAATTTCATTACTATTCTGTATTTTACTACATTTCATTCATTATTATAACATTATTTATATTTCATTCATCCGAACACTTATTATTTAATATTATGCATGATGTTTTCCATTTATATTGTTTCTTATTATGATTTAAGTGTATAGTTTCTCCACTATTTCACCATAGACCCTCAGAACTATTCTATAGACTATATATATGTAACAACTTATCTTTTTTTAATTATTATTATTTAATTAATTTAACCTTTTTTATATTTTTCATTTCAAAAAATATATAAATATAGATTTGATGAACGAAATATGTTTAGATTTTAATATATACGAAACACCAATATAAGAATATTCTACACAAAACACTAATATTAGCTTGAGTAAAATAAAAAACTGTGTTTTTCTTATTTTACACAAAATTATTATTTCATTGATAACATTTGTTATAAACAAGACCTAGTTTTACCAAACTACAATGTACTATTAATATTATTATAAAAATATAAATATAATGGTCAACTAACCATTGAAATTTAAATAATTAATAAGATTAATTAAATTAAGAAAATATTGTTTACAAATATATATAATAAGAATTATTTTATGGCCAATTAACTAGAAATTAAAATAAAACCTTTTAGAAAATAATTGGAAAACTTTTACGGGAAAACTATATTTATAAAATAAGATAAGTTTTACAATTATAAATTAATTAAAAAACTTTTGATAAATAATTTAAATTAAATATATACATATATTGTTCATTCAAATATTTCATGTTCATCTGATGTTTTTTCTAGATAAGAGGATAGAATTATTCCAATTTTATTGATAAAAAGATGTATTTTTTTTCTAAATGAAAATTTTAGATCCTTTTAATAGTGCCTTAATTTTGAATATAAATTTTAAGAATTTTATATATTTTATTTAAAAATAAACATTTTTTTTTAAATTAATAATTCCAAAATTTACCAGGGGTGATTTTTTTTTAATTTTCTGAAGATATTCAATTTTGATGAATACTGAAGATGAATGAATTTTAATCGAAAACATATTTTAATATATTATATTTATATAGTTTATTTATATTTTAATTTAGTTTTAAAGTATAATTATATCAATTATAAATAAATTAATCCAATTTAGTTCATTTGATCCAATTTCACATTGAAATTAGATATATAAAAAATTTGATCATTTGATCATTTTCACTATAAAATCAAATTGTTTCGTCACATCTGTGACATTATTTTTAAATTAATTTCTAATATATCTTTGATTATAATCTAGAAATGGATTACATATTTTAAATAATAATAATTTATAATTAATTATAATTCTAAATTATTTTATGACCAAAAATATTAGTGGAAGTAATTAAAATTAATTGATGGGATTAAGGTAAAAATAAGTTCACGTAGTCTTTAAACATTAACATAGGGGCCCAAATACCATATACACATGTCCAAAATAAAATTATGGAAATATTCTGACCATATAAACGTTTTTCTATAATATTTACAACTATTGGTGGCAAATGATGTAATGGAGACCTCCCAATAGTGTTTCCCCTTTTACATTTATAAGAATGGCACTCCTCCTCTACTATAAAAGGGAACTTACCCCACCCACCCACCCCCTCATTTAATCACACTTATCAAGAACCTTTTTTCTTAAAACCCATATCCAAATAAGATCAAAAAATTATCCAATCAACATGGAAGACTCAAATTGTGCTTAAAGAAAACCTTGTTGGTCCATTGGTGAAAACCAAAAACAATTACCCAAAGAAGAGGTAACATCCTTCAATAAGGAATTATATTTTATTTTATTTATCCACCCAATAATTATTTATATTACATTATTATATAATAAACATATTATCCAAAATATTATGATATTTTTTATGTCAATGGATTGACCTCTACTCACACACACTTCCATCACATGGGATACACAATCTTCAGTTTTTTTACAACGGACTACCGCCACATGAACAAATGTAGTTTCTTCTTCATTACCACTTATAAAGGTTTTAAATAACGGTGTATGATATTTTTCATATGATATATATTATGTTTATGGTTTATTTATACTTATTTAGTTATTATATAACAAAAACCTTCATCCTTTCCTTTTTTGTGAATTTGATAACTTTATTTGTGGATGTGTGGACTACCACCTCTTCAATGTGATGTGATTCATTAAAAACATACATGGAATGTATTAAGGATGGGTTTAGTAAAATGTTTTGATATTTTTGACATACTAATTTTATTATAATGTTATTATACATATAAATATATATTTCATATACTTTCATTCATTTAATATAACAATAAAATGGAAATCATGTTCATGAATATGTACGACCAACCGTCTCCATGACTGTGGTATTTAATTTCATATTTTCATAAATTATATATTATTAAAAACAATTATATAATTAATATAAATGATATTTTTATCATGTTTTTTTACTTTATATAAGTAAATATTATCTAAGAATGACGATCAAGAATAACAATTCAAAACATATGTGAACACAAAAGTGTATATTATCTTAAACGTAAAAATAATAAGGAATAGATAATAAAAGAGTAATATATATTAATAATAAAACCATATAATGTATAATATACAAGAATATGATCATTTTATATTTTATTATAAACATTTACATATTATATAGGAGTTTTGAATGTGTATGAAGAAATTCATGACTAAAGGTAAGGGTTTTCTTATCTAACTATTTATACCCATGATATAAATTTCATTTTCACAACTCATCTTTTTATGTGGTAAATATACTGAATTTGGAAATTTTATGTAATTAATATCCTTTATTTCATGATATTCATTATTTTTTTAGATTTCATTTATTCATTGGGATCATGATTAAAATGTTACTCAAATAGTAATGAGATTTTTATTCCCACTTTTATTTCTTCAATACATATCCTACATACACCCCTCATTTCATTTGTTTGGTTTATATAATTCCCATGAATATATACTCTTATTTTTATCATTAAATTTATGTTTATTTACATATAAATTTGATGATATATCTATCATGGGGTTTATGGTTCTATCATTCCCAAATTGGTAAATAATTTTATCTCAATTTTCCTTCTCTAAGACACATGTTATGTTTTGAACCTATATTCTTTTATATGGTTTATATAAAAACATTTTACAAATTATATCATTTATATAGTTATTTTAATGATATTTTATGATTCATTTAATTTTATTCTCTCATGGAGATATGATTCAATGTTACCACAGTGATAATAGATTTTTGTTACAATCTCATTGATTAATTAGATTATTTATGATTATGATTCCATTGATGAAATATTATGATCCATATCTCATGATATCTCGTGAATTTTCCTATGATATGGTTGATAATTTTATCTTAATGTGATGGTAACATTTTTCTACTATTTGGAACTTCTTCTAACTATTAATTTTTTTTAGAAAATATAACTTTCTCTATTTTTATTGTTGGACATCTATTTTACATCATAACACTCTAACTCTTGTCATGCCAACTCCATGATTAACCCAGGGAAGTGGATCTTCTTGAACCCCCCCCCCTTTAGGATACAAATGGAATGATGATGGAACATTATGCATGGGAGAATTATGTGTTGGAGGAATTATCTAGTACTTCAAACGTTCAGTTGTGATGGCCTTCTCATCCTTCTTTGGAAGTGGGGATTCTCTTCAAGTTGAAGCTCTTTCTATGCTCACAGGGCTCCTTCATTGTAACTAGAGGAATATCTCTATCAATGAGATTGAGTTTGAAACACCCCAAGGATTAAAAAAATAAATAAAATTCATGAAACATTGTTTTAAGTAGATATTTATAGTCTTCCTTTAAAGATAATTTTTTTCAATTCTATGTTTTGAATTTCAAAAAACGGTCATCTAAAATTGTGTTCAGTATGTTATTTAGAGTCTAATGGAACCAACTTGTATTTTTTGGTGAATAGTAACATACCCTTATGAATAGTAATACAAATAGTAATATGAACCTGATTAATAATAAATTGTATTAATATTTTATTTTCTTAAGGCTTTAAGATAATGACATCTTGGTTATTTTTTCAATGTGATATAAAAGTAGTTATAGTTTTTAAATTATTAATTTTTGAATTAAGTATTATTTTATTTATAAATTAAATTAATGATATTTAGAAAATTATTTTCAAAAAATGGACTTCATGTTTTAATTCTACACATCAAAAAATGGTAATGGTGAGTTTTTGGGATTTTTCAGAAATTCTCGATTTTTTATGAATAGTGAAATACGGTAAAATACCGTATATTCAAATTATTAGTAAAATAAACTATTTATGACATCATAAGTGATGTAAGGCCACTTGGTTCTAACCCACATTCCATTATTACTATTTTGGATCATATTAATAATGACTATTCATAGTCTAGAGAAAAAATATTAAAATAATGATTAAAATATTGTTAAATGCCTCCTCTCCTTCACTATAAATACCACCCCATTCCCCTCTTCCTCCCACCCCTCTCAAGACTTGATACTTACCTAAGTTATTCCCAATAATCCTCCTAATGCTATTTCCCATGTCTTAGAGCTGCTGGTCTCACCAAAAGGCCAAAACCAAAGGCCTTAAGAAGGATCTCAAGGAGAAGAGATCACGAGATAAACACCCTCTTTTATTTTCGTTCCTTTCTTTCATTTTATGTTATTATTTTTCATTAACTTTGGCTTATTTTGGGATATTTAATTCCATATACCCCTTAAATCCAATATTATGTAATAATTATGAAATATCACTTTTCTCTCATCAAATTATTTTATGAAATTTTAAGCGACGTTGTTAGGCTGCCTAATTTTCGTAAGAGATTTCTCAATTTTTCTTTTATTTTGAGTTTCTTTTTTCTTATATCATAACCTCCTATTATCCAAGAGGCATGGAATCTCCAGAATATTTTATATTCTGTATTTTCTCATGTTCATGTAAAATTTATCATCATTATTCTTCTCCCCCCCCCACGCATTTAAGGAATAAAAACATTGTCTGTGATGTGTCAAATTACTGACATCGTGGATGATGTGATTTCAATTTGCTTTAATTCCTTAAAGGATGGTCATGAAACCATTTTTATGGTTGAACCAGGTTATAATATATTTATTATGTCTAATCCATGGTTTTTTAATTCTTTTTTACTCATAGTTATATTTATAAAACAAATGAGGTCGTTATTATGAAAAAACCACTAAAATGATCTAAACAAACATCATTAATGTTTTAACTTATGAATCATCCACATGTAAGAATTAAAAATAAAAAATGTTATAATTTATGGTTATGAAAATATTTAAATACCACTCCATTATAATTTTGGAGTTTCGCTTCCAATTGAAAAGAACAACCATCACGAACAAATCATGGAAATCACGTAAAGAACTCACCCAAAAACAATGCAAGGAAGAAAATACTAAAAATTAAAGGGTGAAATGATGTAATGAAATAATTATAATTTATTATAAAGATGGATATTTTTTATTAAGATATCAATAACACTATTTTAACCATTATATAGGTGGTTTAAACAAGTTTGAAGTAAGACAAGCCTAGGATAAGGGAATTCTTAACCCAATTTCCATTCTTTGGGTTAACCTTCTACTTCATTATTTATGTGGTATTATAATTGTTTATGTGGTGTGTTTTCTTATATTATGTTTAATTATTTCTATTTATAGTGTATATAAATATTTCATCCACTCTATTAAGTCCTTATTCAATTATATGATTTATGTAAGGGGATTTTCTTTTAAATCATCTTTTAGAACATTGTTTTACAAAATTTAAAAGCACTATTTTTATGCTATTATTCATGTTGTATGATTATGTTCTAGATATTCGGAATTGTTTATGATGAAGTTTGGGACATATATCTCCCTTCAATTCATTGAGTATGTTTAAGATGGAGGTCGGTAGTATGGTTACTCCAAGTGTAACTACGATGGTTACACAAATTGTAAGGTTGTCATGAGGGTTACAAATTATAAGGCAGCTGAGAGGGTAACAAGATTATATAAGTAATGCCCCAAGATAAATTTATTGTTATATTTATGTTCTTAAGTATTGTTTAAATATTTTGGAAATCTCATGTTTCACAAAGTAAGTATATATGAGTGATGAGTATGTCTTTTGAAAATGTTTTCATACATTACAAGTATTCATGGAATAATGTGTTCTTTCCTTATTTTACATCCCTTAATAAGATTTTTGTGATCATACCAAGTTTTTTTTAAAATTATATTCATAGTTCATAAGGATTTTTAAGACAAATAAGGAATCCAAGTTAAATGTTTGATGAATTTTCAAATAAATCATGTTTTAATCTTTAATGTTTTACATTTTGAAAAAAAATGGAAACTAATTTTATGGTATCCACTCTATAATAATGTGTAATATTATAAATGCATTAAGTACCAATTATCTGAATCTATAAACTTTATAAGATACTCAAATTAAAAGGAAGTTTTTTCTTGACTAAATTAAAGATTATGTATGTAATAATTCTAAGTCCTTATAGTTGGAATCAAAGAATGGTTTAGATAACTTTAGGGGTTAGGAAGATGTTAAAAGAATTCCAAAAATGATTTTTACGCTACGATTAATTTGATATGGTATAGCATTGAAATATTACCATGTTTCCTTGTCTAAGATATGTTTTTTTAGAATGGTTGTCTACAAAAGAAATAGGGAATATGAAGAGGATAGGAATAGACATAACGACATCCTTCCAAATCTGCAGCTCAGAATGTTAGGGATTAGAACCGAGCAGTTTGTGACAGTAATGGCTCAGCTAACGCAGACAATAAATTGCATTGACATCCATGCAAGAGAAAAACTAGAGTTACCACAATGGAACATAAATTTAGTGGAACATTTTATGAGACAACACACTCGTGATTTCAATGGATCTTCTGAACCAGTAGTGGATGAAGGATGAATTAAATCCCCTGAGAAGATATTTTATGTGATGGGTTGTTCAGATAATCAAAAGGTATAACTTAACATTTATCATTTTTAAGGTGAATAAGATTAGTGGTGGTCAATGGTAAATAATATCATGAATAGATAGGATATTGATGTCTTAGAGTGGGATGAATTTAAAAGTCTTTTCCTTGAAAAATATTTCCCTAAGGTGGTGAGACTTAGGATAGAGAAGAAATTCCTTGAATTGAAGCAAAAGGAGAAAGATTTAGTGGCTATGTATGAAGTTAACTTCACCTAATTGGTGAGGTATGCTCCAAATCCTTTTCTGGATCTTGATAGAAAAATCAACTGCTTTTACTCAGGACTGAAGCCAGGGTATCGAACGATATTGGCCTCCTGTGAATTCAAAAGTTATGAGAAACTTGTATGATGTGCTGAGATGGTAGATATGGAGTTTTTTTATGATCACATTAATTTTGGAAACAAGGAGAAGAATATGTACAGATGGAAAGTGATGGGTCATAATCTAAAATAGAAATCTGATGGTAAGAAAATCCAGTTTCTAGTTTGTGAAAAGTGTGGCAAAAAGCACCCTAGTGAATGTCTTACCAAAACTGGTAAGTGTTTTAAATGTGGTATGTATGGAAATATGGCCCGAGATTGTAATGAAAATGATCCTAAGACTAATCCTGATAAGAAAACTATAAAGTGTTTTAAATGTGGTGAGATTGGTCATTATGAAAATGCCTACCCAGAGAGATATCCAAATGATGCAAACAATCCAGAATATAAGTAGAAAAGTGTAGTGAGATCTTTTGCGACCACGTCAGCAGATGTTGAGCCATACAATGAAGTTGTATCAAGTACTTTGTTTTTTTACTCAGATTTTTCTAATGTTTTGTTTGATATGGGGTCTACACATTCCTTCGTCTCTAACAATTTTTCTGGTAAATTAGAAATATCACCTAAACAAATGAGACCAAAACTTGTTGTTAGAACACTAGGGGAAAATATTATAGAAAAGAGGAATTATAATAATCTTTCTATTGTGTTCTGTGGAATGAATTTACCTGCAAACCTTTTTGTTTTACCCTTAGTCAAGTTTGATGTTATTCTGGGAATGGATTAGATTTCTGTTTATCACGCTAAGATTGATTGTAGAGATAAAGAAGTTGTTTTTCAGAAAGAGTTTCAGTTTGTATACAAGAATTAACCCATATAATAGATAACATATTAGGAAGATGAAAACTATTGAAATATGGAAATGGATGTTATCTTGCTCATATTGTTGAAAACAAGAGAACTATTTAGATTGATGATGTGTCAGTGGTAAATGAATACCTTGATGTTTTTTCTGATGAGTTACACGGTGTCATACTAGATCGAGAGGTTAAATTAACAATTGACTTAGTTCATGATGATAAGTTAATTTTAAAACCCCTATATCTTATGGATCAAATAGAACTTCTTGAATTTAAAAATCAGTTGTAGAATTTTCATGATAAAGGATTCATTCATCCTAGCACTTCACTATGGGGAGCTCTTGTTTTGTTTCTTAAAAAGAAAGATGGTTCAATGATACTTTCCATTGATTACAGAGCTTTGAATAACATCATTATTATAAACAAGTACCATTTTCCTCGCATCGATGACTTGTTTGATTAGCTCTAGGGAGCTTAGTACTTTTCCAAGATTGATTTGAGATCAAGATACCATTAGCTGAAGGTGAAGGAGGATGTCATCCCGAAAATAGTCTTTCATACTAGATATGGGCATTATGAATTTGTTGTTATGTTGTTTGGGTAAACTAATAAACATACTATATTCATGAATATTATGAATAGAATATTTTATTATTTCTTGGATAAGTTTTTAGTTGTGTTTATTTATGACATTCTAGTATTTTCTAAAAATAAAGAGGAGCATTAAAAACATCTAAGGGTTGTTTTATAAACCTTAATGGAAAATAAACTGTATAGAATATTTAGAAAGTGTAATTTTTGGTTTCAATAGATTTATTTTCATGGGAACATTGTAAATAAGGATGGAATAATAGTTGATCCTTCCAAAATAAAAGTGGTCGATGAATGTCCAAGACATAAAAATGTTATAGAGATTCATAGTTTTCTTCGATTAGCTGGTTATTACTGATGTTTTGTTATGAAAATTGCACGATTATCTATCCTGATAACTAAGTTAACATGAAAAGGGGTTAAATTTATTTAGACAGAAGAATGTGATGTTTTATTTCAGGAACTAAAGAAGAGATTGTTGAATGCTCTAGTTTTAGCCTTGACTTCCCTAAATGGTGAGTTTTCCATCTATAGTGATACTTCTTTTAAGGGACTTGGAAGTGTTTTGATGTAGAATAATCAGGTAATTTCTTATGCTTCAAGACAACTTAAACCTCATGATTTAAATTATCCCACACATGATTTGGAATTGGCAGCTATGGTTTTTTCTTTGAAAATTTAGAGGCATCATTTATACAGAGCCAAATGTAAAATATATACTGACCATAAAAGTATTAAGTGTGTATTCACTCAGAAGAAATTAAACATGAGGTAAAGAAGATGGATTTAACTGATAAAGGATTATGATTGCACGATCAATTACCATCCTGGAAAAGAAAACAAAGTGGCAGATTCCTTGAATCGAAAACATCATGCATAATTAATAATGTTATGTTTGGAAAATGATCTCTTGATAAATGATTTGATGAATTATGGATTAGAAGTTATTGGTGCAGGAAATACATCAATTTTGTCTCAGGTTTCAGTGTAGTCATCATTATCAGACAGAATTAAGTAAGCTCATAAGGAAGACCATGAGCTACAGAAAAAGGTAGAATTGGTTAAAATGGGTATGTTTCCATAATTTAACCATGATAATGTTTGTGATTTAATATTTGGAAAATGGTTGTGTGTGCCTTGTGATTCTCAGTTGAAGAAATATTTTTTGTGTGAAGGTCATAGTTACCCATTTTCAGTTTATCCTGGAAGTACTAATATGTGCAGAGACCTTTCAGAGTATTATTGGTGGGATGGAATAAAAAGTGATATTGCTGATTTTACTGTGAAATGCTTGACATGTCAACATGTAAAAGCCGAGAAGTAGTTAAAGAAGGGGATACTTCAGCATTTTCCAGTGCCAGAGTGGAAATGGAAGAATGTATCCATAGACTTTGTGGTGGGACTACCAAAGACCTCTCGAGGTAACAATGCGATTTTGGTTATTGTTGATTGGCTGACAAAATCTGCACATTTTCTTTCTATTCAAGATACAAGGTCTTTGGATTAGCTTTCTCAATTTTACCTCGAAGAGATTGTTAGGATACATGGAGTTCCTCTTTCAATTGAATGTGACTGGGATCCCAGGTTCACTTCTACCTTTTAGAAGGGATTTAGAAGTCATTGGGCACATAATTAAAATTTAGTATAGATTTTCATCCTCAATAAGATGGCCAGTTAGAACGAACAATTCAAACTTTGGTGGATATGCTTCAATCTTGTTCAATGGACTACCAAGGAATTTGGCATCTAAATCTCTCTTTAGTTGAGTTTTATTATAATAACAGTTTTCATTTCAGTATACATATGAAACCTTTCGAGGCTTTGTATGGGAAGAGGTGTCGGACTCCAGCGTTTTGGGATGAAGTTAGTGAAAGAAAGATTATGGGGCCATAATTAGTAGAGTAAGTGGCTGTGAAAGTGAATATAATCCAGCAGCACATGAGGAAATCTCAGTGCAGATAGAAAAATTATGCAGATAACATAAGTAAATACTTCTCTCTTGAGATAGGTGAACTTGTTTTCCTTAAAATTTATCCTTGGAAAAGTGTGATGCGTTTTGTTAATAAATGGAAGCTAAGTCTGCAGTTTATCAGTCCTTTTGAAATCCTGGAGAAAGATGGACTAGTTTCATACCGAGTAGCTTTGCCTCCAATTTTTTCTTAGGTACACAATGTTTTTCATGTTTCGATGTTGAGAAATTATGTGCCAGATTCAACTCATGTCTTGAGCCTAGAAGCAGTTCAGCTGGAAGAGAACCTTTCTTATGAAGAGTAACCAGTTCAGATTCTTGATTGAAGGGAATAGGTATTGCGGAATAAGTTAATCCACCAAGTAAAGGTTTTGTGAAGAAACCACATGATAGAAGTAGAAACATGGGAGTCTGAAAATGCTATGAGAGAATGGTACCCTCACTTGTTTAATGGGTAAATAAAATTAAGAGGATGGAACTTCTAGAAGGTGAGGATAATGTAACACCCCATGGTTTTAATAAAAAGAATAAAATGCATGAAACTTTGTTTTAAGTATATATTTATAAATAACCATTAAAAATATTTTTCCAAATCAATGTTTTGAATTTCAAAAAATGATCATCTACAATTGTGTTCGATATGTTATTTAGAGTCTAATGGAACCAACTTGTATTTTTTTGGTGAATAGTAACATACCCTTATGAATAGTAGTTTGAATAGTAATATGACACTAAGGAATAGTAAATTGTATTAATATTTTTATTTTCTTAAGGATTTAAGATAATGACATCTTGGTTAATTTTTCAATGTGATATAAAAGTAGTTATAGTTTTTATATTATTAATTTTTAAATTAAGTATTATTTTATTTAAAATTTAAATTAATGATATTTAGAAAATTATTTTCAAAAAATGGACTTCATTTTTAAATTTTACATGTAAAAAAATGGTAACGGTGAGTTTTTGGTATTTTTTCTAAAATTCATGAATTATTGATGAATAGTGAAATACGGTAAAATACCGTATATTCAAATTATCAGTAAAATACACTATTTATGACATTATAAGTGATGTAAGGACACTTGGTTCGAAATCACATGCCATTATTACTCTTTGGGGTCACATGAATTAAGACTATTTATAGTCTTGAGCAAAAATATTATAATAATGATTAAAATAATGTTAAATGCCTCCTCTCCTTTACTATAAATACCACCCTCATTCCCCTCTTCCTCCCACACCTCTCAAGCTTTGATCCTTACCTGAGTTCTGCTCAATACTCATCCCAAGTCACTTACCTATGTCCTATAATTTCTGGTCTCACCAAAAGTCCAAAACCAACGGCCTTAAGAAGGATCTCAAGGAGAAGAGATCAAAAGTTAAACATCCTCTTTTATTTTCCTTCTTTTCTTTCATTTTATGTTATTTTTTTCATTCCCTTTGGATTATGTTGGTATATTTCATTCCATATACCCCTTAAATCCCATATTATGTAATAATTAAGAGATACCCATATTCTCTCATCAAATTATTTTATGAAATTTTAAGCGACGTCGTTAGGTTGCTGAATTTTCGTAAGAGATTGCTCAATTTTTCTTTTATTTTGAATTTTTTTCTTTTTATTTCCTCACCTCCTATTATCCAAGAGGCATGGAATCACCATAATATTTTATATTTTATATGTTCTCATGTTAATGTATAATTCATCAACATTCTTCTTCTCCTCCCCAACTCATTCAAGAAATAAAAACATTACCGCAATGTGTCAAATTACCGACATCGTGGGTGATGCGATTTCAATTTTCTCTAATTACTTAAAGGGTGGTCATGAAACCATTTTTATGGTTGAAAAATGTTATAATATATTTATTATTTCTCATTCATGGTTCTATAATTATTTTTTATTCATGGTTTTAATTTATAAAACAAAATGAGGTCGTTACTATCAAAGAACCACTAAAATGATCTAAACGAACATCATTAATGTTTTAACATATGAATCATCCACATGTAAGAATTAAAAATGATAAATGGAATAATTTATGATTATGGAAATATTTAAATACCACTTCATTCCTATTCTTGAGTTTCACTTCCAATTTACAAGAACAACCCTCATGAACCAATCATGGAAATCATGTAAAGAACTCACCAAAAAATAGTGCAAAGAACAAAATACTAAAAATTAAAGGGTCAAATGATGTAATGAAATGATAATAAGGTATTATAAATATGGATATGTTTCTTTAAGATATTAATATCACTCTTTTAACCATTATACGGAAGGTTTAAACATGTTTTAAGTAAGACAATCTCGAGGTAAGGGAATTATTAACCCAATTTCCATTCTTTGGGTTAACCTTCTACTTCATTATTTATGTGGTATTATAATTATTTGTGTGATGGGTTTTGTTTATAATATGTTTAATTATTTTTATTTATAGTTTATATACATATTACATCCACTATATCATGTCTATATTTAATTATATGATTTATGTAAGGGGTTTTTCTTTTAAATCCTCTTTTAGAATTCTGTTCTGCCAAATTCAAAAGCAATGTTTTTATGCTATTATTAATATTGTATGATTGTGTTCTGGTTCTTGGGAATTGTTTATTATGAAGTGTGGTACATATATCTCCCTCAAATTCATTGTTTATTTATATGTTAGAGGTTAGTCGTATGGTTACTCCAAGTGTAACTGTGATGGTTACACAAATTGTAAGGTAGTCGTGAGGGTTACAAATTATATGGTAGATGAGAGGGTTATAAGATTATGAAAGTAATTCCCCAAGATAACTTTATTGTTATATTAATGTTCTTATGTATTTTTTAAATATTGTGGAAATCTCATGTTTCACAAAGTAAGTATATATGAGTGATGAGTATGTTTTTCGAAAATGTTTTTATACATTACAAGTATTCATGGACTAATGTGCTCTTTCCATATTTTACATCCCTTATTGAGCTTTTTGTTCTCATACCATGTTTTTTAAATGATTTTCACAGATCATAAGGATGTGTAATATAATGAAGGAATCCAAGTTAAATTTTTAAATAATTTTCAAAGAAATCATTTTTAATCTTTAATGTTTTATATTTTGAAGAAAATGGAAACTGTTTTTATAGCATCCACTCTGTAACAATGTGTAATGTTATGAATGTATTACATCCCAATTATCTAAATCTATAAACTTGAAAAGATCCTAAATTTTAAATGAAGTGTTTTCTTGACTCAATTCAAGATTGTGTATGTAATAAGGCTGGTTCCTTATAGAGTGTGACTGACTTATCATCTTTAATACAATCTCAGGTAAAGAGCCCGCTTCATGGTCCATAGAATACTCAGTCATGAGATGAAAGGGCCTTATGGATAATAAAATTTCCATCCTCCATACATGGAATAAGGGTAATATTGTGGCTGACTATTATACATCTAGATCCTTTTAGGATGATCTTCTCCTCATATTCTCGGATATGTGTTTGTTTAATCCTGAGGGTACTCATTTTTTTCTGGTTGATACCCTTGTAATTCATTACCTTATACCTTCTTAATTGATGTCTTTATTGGAATTTCATCCAATTTCCCTTATATAATAAAATATATATTTTTGGTGGTGTTTTAAATTAGAACCATTCTTTATAATTATATTTTAAAAACAATGTAATAATATTCTGAAGTTATTTTTAAATGAAAATTGTCCCAAGGTTTTACATTTTTACAGATTGTTTTAAAATGAATATTCATTTCATTTTTGGATTAATTAAAATTCCTAAACTTTTTATATTTAAAAAGGAATGTTTGGTATATATGGATTTACCCACTTTTGAGACCATCATTTTCTTAAACCATCCATTATATATTTATACAGTTTTTTAAAATAAAATTTTTACACTAATATTCTAAAAATTATTTTTTAATGTTTTTTTAATGAAAAAGGTTTTGAAACTATTTTAAAGCATTTATTATATATTTTCAAAACAATTTTAAATGAAAATTTTTTTAATAATTTTTATAATTAAAAAATAATTTTTCAAAGAAGAAATGAAACTTTCCTCAAAAAATGATTTAAATTAAAATTCATAGTGTTATTTATAAGAAATTTTTTTTTAAAAAGATTAATGAAATGAATTTTTAATAACAGAATATTATCCTAAATAAATGTTCCAAGAGATCTTCCAAAATTATTTTACATTTAATATGACATCCATTAATATAGTTAATGTTTTAATATGGATAAGATCTAAGGATACCATTAATATTCTTTCCCTAAATGGTTTATATATTTAGGGAATGATGTAAATGAAACTCGTTTCTATTCCATAGGTTATACCATAATAAATTATCCTAAAACTAGGTTACTTTCAATTGTTATTGTACTGTAAAATGATATGAAACACATCTATTTTCTATAGGTTATTAAATGAAGAAATATATATGCTACCCATTTCAATTCATGGGATTTTATATGATGTTTATAAAACCCATATCTTCTTATGGTCCATTATATGATGAATGTTTGTTTACTTGTGTAACATGAATGTATGATTTAATTAATTGATAGGTGCGACCTATATCTCTATCTAATGAATTGTATAATGAGAAATGATTCATGAGATCTACGGGTTCAAGTTAATGATTCCCAATATTAGATCAATAGGGTACATGGCAAGACCTCCCATTCATCAAACAATAGGGTACACAAGAGGGAATCCCAAGACAGTAAAAGAGGGTACCAAAAAGGGAATCCTTATCAAAAAAGAAGAGTGTACACAAGTGGGTTACCCAATCCCAATATTAGATGGTACATGTAAGGGAATCCCAAGAATGAATTAATTACATGGGTGACATACCCAAGACTAACACGGTGTAAAGGACATGTAGGAATCCATGAAAATCGGATTTTTATTCTTATGTGTTTTATAAAAATCTATGTCTTATTCTTATGATATGCTATCATGATTCATGTTCTTGGTTATCTTATGATTTATAACTTAGGAAATTACACTCTTTTTTCAATGCCCCGTGTTTATCATCAATGATAGGTTGGGTATGAACATTTTAGAACATCATAATGATCCCACACCCTTATGCTAATTTTATTCTTTCATATGATTATAGATTGATATCTCCTATTTTTACCCTTACTAAGATTTTGAGCTCACCATTTATTATGATTACATTCCCCAGGTTATGAATAATGTATTTACATAGGGCTAATAATGGTGATGATATTTGAGGGAGATATTGGAGATATTTTACCGAATTAGAAGAATGTGTTCCAATATTCCAAATAAATTAAATTATTATTGTCCTTGGGGATGTACATTTTCAACGTGATGAATATTCATCAAAACTGATGTATTATCCATGTATATTAATCCAAGTTCACTATAGTTGGTATTAATGGAATGTTTTAGTCAAACATTGGAAACTATGATGATAAAAAATAGTGAGATACATAGGAATATTTCCTATGATATATGAAGGGATGTATCCAAGGAAAATATTAAGGTTTAATATATTAAACAGGTACGATACATGATTTAGACATCCTATAAGTGATTTTCATGGTGATTTGGTTTTCTATTATGATAATTTTTTCTCATAATATGCATTCAAGTTTTACTCTATTTAAGGAACTAGATGGAACATCGTCAATATTGAATGATTCATATGTGGAATTTATGGTCTTTATGAAAATATATTTTCTAAGTTGAAATATCATGAAGATAACCAGTAAGGTGGTATAAGTGTTGGTTATACTACTGGAGATAAAAATATTTAAAATGTCATGTTAATGTTTTGGGATTTTCTAATAGTATGTTTTATATTAAACATAAGTAATAATATTAGATTAAGGTTTAGGAACTATAAGAAATGATTCATATTACATATTATATAAAAGGGGTATTAAGTAATAATATTATAAAGGATGAGTAATGGTATTGGAATAAGTTTGGATAATTGAAGTTTATATGTTTTGGAATTCAATAACTACATTATACGAATCATGAAATGATTTTGTATTTTAACTATATACATTTTATTAAGGATTTAAACTGATATTTTTAATGTTTTTGATGGAATATAAAGGTAGTTTAATGAAAATTGATAATTTGATAAAGGATGGTAACCTTCAAATGATCCTGAGGATGAAAAAATTACATTTTGTATGATTAAAGGGATGATGATATGGATAATGTAAATTAGACTATTTTTATGGCCTTATAACTTATAAAGGATTCTTTCTCAATGTGTTTTGTATTATCAAGGATGAAAATTATATATTTTATGTAATATATCCAATTATCATTTGAATAAGAAATCATGAATTTGATTCAATATGGATGTATGGTAATTCATGTTATTTACATGTTTCAAGAAAATACATTATATTATTATTCACATTTTTTGGAATTTTACAACCAAGAGATAACTTATGATATATAGGGGATCAATTTTAAATTTATATAATGATTTTTATTATAATGTTTTGTATTCTTAGGTTTTAGAAGGATTACATAGTTATCTATTTATGGATTGTTTAAGTTAAGCATTGGATAAATACTTTGAGATTAATGATTTATCTATAAATATGAGGATTTTTTTGTATTGTATTGTAAGAACCCAGTTTTTGCTGCGGAAGACTTTGGAATATTCTTGATGATATTCTAGAGCAGTGCCTTCAGACGGCGTGCGATTCCGAGCCCCAGAGTGGCCAGAATTAAATTTTTAGTGTGTTCACACTGAAAACGCCAAATAAATGTGATAAATTCTAAACGGTTTTTCAGATCAGAGATCCGAGTGTACATATGGGTCCGGAATGGGTTTTTTACCCTAGGAATGACATAAAACTGGTCGACGCGGGATGTTTGGACCCCTCACTCGCTTTCGGAACGTTAAACGGATAAATTAATTAATTTATTTATTCGTTTAATGGTGAAACTCAAGTATCTCTTAAACGGTGGCTCGGATTGGAAAACTGAGGGCACCGTTGAGTTTGGAGCGTGCCGTTTACCCTAGTAGGGGTGTAAGTTTCGTGGGCACGGCCCGTCTGTGAAAAATGGCCCCAGGGGCATTTTTGTAATTTGGCAGCCTCGGACGTTCAGTTTTATAACTTTTGAACAAAGTCTCGGATTAAAATTATGAGACCTATGTTGTGGTCGGGAGGTGGTGTTTACCCTAGGGGAGGCTTAACCTCGACCCCGTCGAGTGTTTCAGAGGTGGGTCCTTTCGTGGGTAATTAATAAAAATTAATTAAATTAATTTTTTTATTTTCTACTTAAACCAAACCCTCCCCTCTCCCTCATTCCCACCCCCGGGGAAAAAATATCCTCTCCCTCTCCTCCTCCACTCTGGCGAGACAGCTCTGGCGAGGCGTGGCTCTGACGGATCGCGGCGAAGCTTCGGGCGAAGCCCATCAAGGTAGGATGTGCGTTTCATTTTTAATTTCCCGCACCTACTTTGAGCTCAATTTGCATTATATATTCCCTGTCAAAACTTCGATCAAGGACCATATTTGCGTAGTACTCATCTCTATTTCCCCAATGCAATTCTCGGATTTAAAATTTGAGTCCCGACGTGTTCGCAAACTTCCGGTGAAGTACGCGAGTATTTGGTTTTTCCAGAGGTTTTGGGTTCTTCGGCGAGCGTGAGCGACGGAGCGCGGCATCTGGGTGTGTTCGAGCAGCGACGGTCGGCGTGGGTTCTCGGCGTGAGGCGGAGGCTGGTCAGGGCGGAGGCACTGGGTCAGCAGAGGGCACCACGGAGGAGGTCGGTAGAGGGCGCCGTGGAGGAGGCCGGCTGAGGGCGTTGGTCGCGTTCGGTGGAGGAGGAAGGACCCGCGCCGCGCGGGTCTTACTGGGGTCAACGAAGACCGGCTTCGGCCGGTCTGTTTCAGAGGAGGCAAGGACCCACATCATGCAGGTCCTGCGTTGTGATGGAGACCGGCCTTTTGGCCGGTTGTTTGAGGAGGGCTGGACCCGCGGCTGGGCCGCGGGCCGACGGCTCGGACCGGGCCGGTCGGGGTGGACCGGCCTGGTTAGGTCCCCTTGCATTCGGGGGGCCGTAACTCTTAAACGGCGCCTCTGATTGACGCACCGTCTACGGATGTGAGACCATGTTGAAGGGGCAGTTCTTTTAAAGCAAGTTTCGGGGTTTTTTTTGGTTATGCGCCCGAAGGCGGGTGGCCCGAGCGTTTCAACTTAATAATATTAAATTATTATTAATGTTTGCAGCAGACGTATTCACAAACCGGACGTCCTATTGACGTGCCGTCAGAGGCACTATGGCCCTGGAGTTGAGATGGACCTTCCAAAGTTGGTTTGAAACCTTTTCTATGAGGTTTCATTACTCAGGGGCACGAAACGTTTATTGCGGATAATTAATTAATGAATTAATGAATTAATTATTCTTGCGTCGGACCTAACTCCCGCTTGGGATGTCCGATTGACACGCCGTCAGCGGCAGCATGATCCCAGTCCTCATGTGTACTTTTTGAGGATATTTCCAAAGCGTTCG
Organism: Viscum album; assembly: GCA_963277665.1. Lineage (NCBI taxonomy): Eukaryota > Viridiplantae > Streptophyta > Magnoliopsida > Santalales > Viscaceae > Viscum > Viscum album. Next base: position 1,749,820,012 of record OY728148.1, on the reverse strand, counting down.
GGTTGGAGACGAGGTGCGGGCCCCACGGGGCCTAGTTCGCACGTATTACGGTAAAACGCCACTTTTTCACCCGACATTCATTTGGGGTGTTTGAGTACCCATTTCTGGATGTTTTTCCAAGGGGATTGCACTCGTGCAATCCTCTTTCTCTAATTCGGCACGATGGTGCTGGCCCCACGAGGGTTGTTTGGGCGTCGATGATGATTTTCCATCTCTATCACCGGGTGACCGTTTTGGACAAGTGAATAGTCCATCTTGTGTGCTTTTTCGAGAGGATCCCAACGGTGTGATCCGTTCATTGTGTTTCGGGACTGGGTTGCGGGTCCCACGAAGCACTGCTCATGTGCGGTGTGCCGGGATGCACTTTTTTTCTCCGGATATTCGTTGCACTCATGTGAGTAGTGCTTTTGACGTGTTTTCCCAAGGGGATCGCATTGGTGCGATGTGAACGACTATTTTTGGGGCCGAGGCTTGGGATCACGGGACGTCGTTCAGGCGTAAAGCGGTGTGGGACGACTTTTTCGTCGGATTTATGTTGGAGGCGTGCGAGTAGTCGATCTCACATGTTTTTCTGTGAGGATTACAACGGTGTAATCTGTTCAGGCGAGTAGAGCCTCATACACGATCTTATTAAATGTGGAAATGTGAAGGTGCCCCGGTGGTGGTTCTTCTACTGTGTTTGTAGCGGACCCTTGGCGTGTGATCGTGTGCACTCCCGTGTGAGTGAAGTAATGCTTGAATAGATGTGGTTGGTTGTGCCCCAGTCGTTGAGGCGACAAGTTGGAGATGTAACGTCACGCCTTCGCGTTGACATTGGGTGCTTTGTTCACGATAGCCCTTGGGCTGAAAGTGAGGTATAATTTGGGAGTATATGGGAGCGCTTGGAGGTACGTGTGGTTTGTACATGAGAATATTTGTGCACTTGGTTGGGGTTTGACTTGGGGCCACACGTCGTGTAGGCCCCATGTGCGTGTCATGCTCTACTTTGCGTACTTTTGACCTCTCACGACGTAGAGGGTCCCTCGGTTCTCATTTCTTGACCAGCGGGGTTGAGTTTTTTTTTCCGGCTCTGTGCTTGATGGTTTAGATCACCAGGGTTGAGTGGTTTCCCCTGGTCTTGTTCCGGAGTCAGATGGTTTCGCGATACTCACTCCGTGTTCGGTTGGCCAGTGTTGTACCATCCAGTAGAGATGGCCAGAGAAGTTCTGGTTTTACCCTCTAGCGGGGCTGGGCAGTGGGTTACTCATTGACTTCTCAGGGTTTACCCTCTAGCAGAGACTAGGTAGTGGGTCACCCGATGACTCTTGGGGATCTACCCTCCAGCAGGGCTGGGCAGTGGGTCACTCGTCGTCTTGTTTCAGGTCTACCCTCCAGCAGGGATGGACAGTGGGTCGTCTGTCGACTTGTTCAAGGTTTAACCTCTTGTAGAGACTAGGCAGTGGGTCACCCAACAAATCTTGATGGTCTACCCTCCGGCAGGGCTGTGTAGTGGGTTGCTCGTCGTCATGTTCTGGGTTTACCCTTCAGCAGGGCTAGGCAGTGGGTCACCCGTCGACTTCTTCCAGGTCTACCCTCCAGCAAGGCTGGGCAGTGGGTCACCTGACGACTTATTCCATGTTTACCCTCCAGCAGGGCTGGTCATTGGGTCTCCTAATGATGTAATATGGTTTACCCTCCAGTAGGGCTGGGCAGTGGGTCACCTGTTGGTATTTCAGACTCAGTCCTTTCTACTAGGCTAGTCTGTGGCTTTCCTCCGTAACTATCATAGCGATTCCCTTGTTTTTACGGGTCAGTGATGTGATAGCTTTGACTTTGAGAGGACCTCTCGACTACAGGGCAGTGACGAGGTGCGGTTTGACTTAACCTGGAACTCTCAAGTACGAGGGGCGCTTTCCCCACCGAGATGCATCCTTGTGAAGCGACCTAAAACCGTGCGGGCGAGTCAGTGCCGCCCAAAGCGGATAGTGTCGAGGTGCGGTGATTGATCCCTTGACTTGTAGTTCGGGGAGATGTGTGGGATTCTGGGCATCGATGGTGTTACCTTTGGGACTATTGGCGACTCACTTTTCTTGGGCTGAGCTACGGGATGGAGATCCCCTTACGATCATGTTTGGGTTTCTTGTTGAGCATACAGATATGTTTATACCTTGTTTCCGGTACCCACTTCTTGGGTTTGGTTACTCTTTTTCCAGGAGAGGTGAAGACACGTGGGGTATGCTACGTGCTTTCCATGTCTAGCTTCTCGTGGTTGGACGAGTCTACTCTCCTGCTATAGGTAGCAAAGACTCGATGGGAAGTTCATCTTCTCACCGTTTCCAGCTCCTTGTTCCTAGACGAGTCTACCTTCTTTCCTCTTGTTGGGTTGAGATGGACTCTCTATTGTACTCCTTTGCTTTCCCCTGTTCGATCTACTGCTCACCCTTTAGTACCTTCTTTTTTGCTCCCTCGAGCCTTCGGGGTATCCTACTGAGTATTTTTTTATACTCACCCCTGCTTGGGCTTTGCCCGCACTTGGTGTGGCCTTGCAGACGACAGACAGGTTGGTCGTGACTTCAGAGGATCTTAGGAGTTCGGGAGCTGGGACCGTATGCGGTGGTCGTAGCCGGGTTCCAGGTGAGAGACCCATCAGCTGTTTCTTTTTGTTTACCTGTTGCCGGGTTGTGGCACCTTTTCTGGTTGGGCGCGTGTTTTTTCCCTTTTTCCTTTTCATCACTTTACTTGTACTGCTTAGAGGTCGATGCACATTTATAGTATATAGAAGTTTCCCTTTTCTTTACTTATCTTTTCTTTTACTCTGCACTATTGCATTTAGTGTGCTGCGTGCGTGTGTACAGGTACTTAGGCAAAGGCCTCCCTGAGTTGTTGTGCCTTCGGCGCTGGTCGCCAGCCCCTGGCCTATGGAGGCAGGCTTGGGGTAGTTGCGGCTCGAGCCCAGGTAGGGTCGGGTCGTGACATGGATAACCTATTATAACTATATTTTATTGATGATAGTATATTATACATGGGGTGGTTTATTATGGATTCTATGATCTTTTAGTGCTTTAGAAATAAATAATTCACCATCAATTTAGTAGTAATAGATTAATTTGGAACTGGTCAAGAAAAAACCAAAGGGATAGATTGGGCTTATGAAAAGGAATGGATTTATGTAAGTATATATATGTGGCTTAATTCATCAATTATTTTAAAATGGACTTGAAATAAAACGTTTTTTATTATCATCATTTTTTATGATAACAATTTCCTCTTTCATGCTTCTTTAGTTTATGGTTATTTGATTGTTAAATTTCTCTATGTCATGACCCATCCCTGAGGGGGTTGTTATGCCAGTCCACAAGCTTGAATCTAATAAGAAAGGGGATGGATACTACTACCAAGTAGGCATAACACTTACATGGGAGGACTTTTCCTAAGTACACACACACAAACACACACATCTCTAATCATGTAAAAAAATTAAATTTAAAAACTAAACAACCATTGATGAATAAATGTAAATCACATTATAAGAGTATCACATGATATAAAAGAAAGTAAGTAGGGAAAAATAAATTCACATGAAAAAGAGTCTGGATCATATGTCCCTTAAGAAACAAAAAGAGACTACTATCTAAAAGTTGTAGGAACACACCTTTGTCAGTTTGATGTCACTATGCATCATCTGGTCCTGGTCCATTTAGGTCTCCATCCAAAGGATGATCATCTGCATAAGACACGAAACTTATGAGCAAAGCCTTTTCATAGTATAATATGACAATACTCATTATGCCACCTTAAAACAATAGAGTATACAAAAAAGGAAAATATAAATATCTCCACTCATGTATATGTATACAACACACATAACAAGAATACTTAGATATACTAAACAAAGAAACACAATCAAGAGGTCAGTCGCAACCATAGTATACTAGACTAGGATTCCAAATTGATGTTATATGAAGAACTAATTCAATAAAGCACATTACTAAGTCTGATAGCACTGATGAAGTCCCTTTGAGAGGTACTACTCATCGGGTCATGTCCTGAGAATGAATATGCTGATAGTTAGACGAGAATATGATACAAATTCAAGGATCACTTCCATGGCCATGGTGTTATACAAAAAAAGTCAAACTGTATTAACCCACTATATAGTGGATAGAATGTTGTATAGTGTTTGTCATAAGGATACCATGAACTCCTCCTAGGGAAAAAATATGAATGGAGGACCCCCCCCCCTACTATCATCATAGTGTGATTCTAATGAATATATTCAGGATGTCATGCTTAAGGGATCATAGTCCTAGGAGTGGGAAATGCCTCCATGTTAACTATTAGGGAATGGATAAGGGGAACAAACCCTATGGAAACATGTCCATGATACGAAGGGAAAAAGATTCAAGCCTTGTATAATAGAGTACACGTCATGTATTGGTGGCCACATGTTGTTTCCCTTGCCCCATAATTATAACTGGTTAAACATATTATGTCATCAAATCATGTCCGTGAAGAAGTACACACCATGTTGGCATCCTGTGTAATCTTACCAAATTTAAATAAATGGCTCATCCTATGTTTTTGGTCCAACTTGTGTCTATGTAGGGCAGTAAATGCCATGTAGGAAACCTGTCTACTCCACCCCCTATATATTTACTTTCCATGGTACAAGATGAGTCTTTTGGGAGATTTCACACACTGTCTTGGCTAAAACACATGCCATATGATCCTTATATCCTAACTAAAAACCTATACATTGGTTAAGGGTACCTACACAACCTATAATACATTATTACATGCCTTATGGATAAGGATTTTCTAGAATATAGGGGTTTTTCCACCGCGCATTGATACTAATGCTCTGACCTTCAATCCAACTATCAACATGAAAAAAACTATATATCGAGTCTCATTGAGTCATACTATCACCAAATCTAGAAGATTTGGTCCATAGATATGTTCATAATACAAAATTGTCATCATTATTTTATGTGTTCTAAAGAACAATAAAATTTCTATAAACCGTATTCTGATTTATCACATCTTTCATCGTTTCACAAACATTATGTCATGCCAACCCTAGATCTATGAGATCTAATCACTACCCTAATAAACATGTGTGTAACAATCTAATGATTAGGACATGTCGAGTCATGGTCCAATTGAAGAATTCTCTTGACAAATGATGAACAATGAGAGAAAATAACAACAATAGATTAGAGGAATGAAACTCAATCAATGTACATGCCAATCTCAATCTATCTTTATTAGAATGAAAAGAGAAAAAATTAAATCATAAAGGTAATTCTATTTCCAAACAACTATAAATATTCCCATCCTACAACATGATTGAACTGCAAATCAATCCATTCCTTTATTGGATCATATTTGTTGCAAAAAACAATAATTAAGATAAAATACAAATGAAACAAACACCCTACATCAATTAGATCGCTCGCTAGTGAAGAATGATGAATTTTTTTTATCATTGGTATAATCTTTCAAATATGATGTGAGTCATTCGTCAATCCAATATCACGTCACTACTCTCCAGGGATTGAATCCTCGAATTTCTCACTAACGGTCCTCCAACATTACTAGGGTTATGTGGATAACCTTGGAAATCATACTTAAAGATCTATTTAAATATAAAAAAATATATTCATCAACTAAAATAATTTAAATAATTCATTTTAATTATTTTATTCATTTTATTTACCATGATAAATTTTCTTCAAATGAACCTCTCTGATTAATGTTAAGTCAGAGCTAGTGTAAACCTCACATTCTAAACTCAATGGTTACCTTATATTTCTTATTCAGGAAACCATTTAGATGTTATTTCAATTTTTCATTAAACTTACACACATGAGATATTTAATATATTTAATAAATTTCAAACATATATTCTAGGAACACTGAGCCTCGGAATGGAACACTGTCTGAATGCCTCGTCTCAAAAAAAACCCTTATAAAATAAAAATAATAATACAAGAAATATCTATGAAATTATACTATGGATCACCCAATTTTGTGTGATGAAGGATCATTATCAATATCTATGACTATTTATGATTTTTTTCCATGTCCTTGTTTTAACATCCCAACTATGTTCTTTTATTTGTGAAGCCCACATTTGTCTTACATTGTGTAAAATTTATGTTTCAATCATTCTATTTTTAATGGTTGTTTTTAAATTTATTTTTACTATATGGAGTTATAAGTATATAACATTCAAGTATTAAACAATTTAAATATAAAATAAATTTTGAGGGAAAAATTTATATTTTTTAGGGGGGTTTTATGTAATACCATGAGATTTTTTGGAAATATTTATTTTCAAATTATTTTATTTTTTCAGAAATATTTCATTTCACAAGAATGTGAATATTTCTTTTATGAATTCAATATGGTTGGATTATATTATACATAGTTGAAAGTTATGATTGTGCTCCATACAGTACTTAGATTAGATTTTGTTACATGAAACACTATGTTTGCCTTCTGTGACACAACCTGACTGGTTCCTTTGATAGCTTGTGTTATAAGCAATACCTAGTTTTAACGAACAACAATTTTACATTGATATTATTTATAAAATAATATTATAGTTGTCTCCTAGGAATTGGAATGGATATTATGAATAAGATTAATTAAAATTATGAATATATGGTATACACAGAAATATAATATGATTTATTTAGTGACCAATTAAATATAAATGAAACTAAAACCCATTTCAAAACATTGGAAATATTTTGATTGAAAAAAATATTTTTGTAATAAAATATGTTTTACCTTAAAAAATAAATTAAAACAATTTTGATAAATTATTTTAATGAAATATATATATATATATATATAATATTTATTTAATTATTTAACATTTCGGTTATGTGTTTTATTTAAAATAGATATGTAGAAATCCAAATTTATGAATAAAATAATGTATATTTATATAAGGCAAATTTAAATCTTTTAAAGGCATACATATTTTATATTTAAATGCAGAAATTTTAAAAAACATACATAAAAAATAAACATCATTTATGTAATCATAATTTCAAAAAACATATTTGGTTGAATTTTTTGTACTTTTTTTAGAAGTTTCTTTTCTGATGAATAGTTAAAAATACTAAATTTTAATTGAAAACTATTTTCGATCAAATTTATTCATATAGTTAAATTATATTTTAATTTTTATTTTATATATAATTAGATATATTATACATAAATTAGTCCATTTTATATTATTGGAAAAAATTTCACAATGATATATGATATAAAAACATTTTTATCTTTTGAACATTTTCTCTCCAAAAACCTCTTGTTTCATCCCATTCATGGGATTATTTTTGAATTATTTTATGAAAAATAAGTGATTAAAATTTATAATTTTTTTACATATTTTTAATCTCCATAATTTATAAAATAGTGCATGATAAAATTATATTTTGACCAAAAATATTAGTTATTGTAATTAAAATAAATTACATTGATAAGGTTAAAAATGAGTTTTCTTAGTGTTTAATCATTAACATAAGTGGTCATTATAATAGAAACATGTCCAAAAAAAAATTAAATGGAAATATTTTGTCATTATCCTCCCATGGGTATAAAATGGAAAACTATTTAAGCCACATGATGTTAGGGAGACCTCACAATAGTGTTTACCATTTTATATTTAAAAGAATGTCACTCCTCCAATAAAAAATCACCCCCACACTTATTCAATCATATAAGTCCCTATTTATCATGAAAAACTATCTTAAATAATCTCAAAACATACATCATATCAACCAATATGTCTCAAATTTTGATAAATGTAAACCATGTTAGTACTTTTGTGAAAACCAAAAGGAATTGCCCCGAGAAGATGTAACATCTTTCAAGAGGTGCCTTTGTTTTATTTTCTTTATCCAACCCTATATTATTATTATTTCATTATTGTATATAATAATAAGTATAAAAAATATACATATACATTTTTATGTTTAGGGTTCTACTTACACTGATAGACACCACCATCAAATGGGATACACTTTCATCATTCAGGTTTATGAAAAACTACTGCCTCACCAAACATTGTCATTTGATCTTCCTTTACAACCTCTAAAGGTATAAAATAATGATGTAATGTATATTTTCATATTATATATAAGATATATATAATGTATTTATAGTTTTTTAATTAGTATATATCACAAAACTTCAATCCTATCATTTTGTGGGAATATGATACATTCATTTGGGGACGTTTGGACTACTACCTCTTCTAAGTGATGTGATTCTTTCACATATTACATGGAATGTGTTAAGGATGCGATTAGATAAAACATATGATATTTATCCAATTATTCTACTATGTTAATGATAATATATTTATTCATTTACATTCATTTATATTCATTCCTTCAATATGACAAGAAAAAATAAAATACGCTCATGCGTACGTATGGCCTAGTATCTCCATGAATGTTATAATTCATTTTATATTTGAATATTTTATAGATTATTATAAAAAAATATTTAATATATAGGATATTTATATCTTTTTTTCATTATACAAATAACTAAATCTTATCAATGTAATATGATCAGTAATAATAAGTTAAGACATATGCGAAAAAAGTTGATATTATCTAAATTGTAAAATAATCATGGAATTTTAAATAAATATGTTATATAAATTCATACTAAAATAATATTTGGTATGATATATAATAATATTATTCATTTTTATATTTATAATAAAATTATATTTATTATAAAGGAGTTTTTAACTTGAATGAAAGTAGTCAATGCTTAATGTAAGGGCTTTGTCATCTCACTTTTTTATATCCATGAGATACTTGTCATATTCACCACTGGTTATTTTTATATTAATAATATAATTACCTATGAAATATAATATCATTAATTTCCTTTATTTTGGGTTATACACTATTTAAATTTATGTAATTCATCTATTGGTCTCATGATTAAAAATTTACTCATGTATTAAGGGGATTTTTAGTCTCACTTTTATTTCTTGGTGTTTATCCCATATGCACCACCTATTTTTGTGGTGTATATACATCCAATGAATTTATTATATAAATATTATCATAAAATTATATGTTTATTTACATATATATTTTATGAATACATTTCATATGGATTATGGGTCAAATGTTACCAAATCCGTAATGTAATTTTTTCTCAATTTTCATTCCATGAGACACATATTATGTTATGAACCTATATTATTTTATAAGGTGTATATATTTCACTTTGAAATTTTTTATAATGAATATAATTATTTTCATGATATATTAATCTTCACATAATTTTATTATATCTTGGTAATTATGATTCAAAATTACTAACGTGATAATTGTTTTATTAAAAACTTACTTTATCACTCTCATTGGTTGGAAATATATTTAACACTAGAACCATGTTTTCTTAAAAAGTTGTAAATTTTTTATATCCTTCCCCTATTATTTTTTAATGAATTTTTTTCTCATGTTTTTAAAATTTTACAAATGTTCATAAATGTAATATTATTTTATTTTTCTGATCAAGTCAGTCTACTAAATATTTTACGGTGCAAAAGGAATGTTTGTATTTTACATATTTACAAGGTTTCATGATCAATATTTCTTTGATGATTCATTTTTATGTTTAAATGGTCATTTTTTAAGAAAATTTCTTCCCAAAAAAACTAAAAATATAATATTTTATATATTTTTTTTCAATTAAAATAATTTTTAATTTATTTTTAATATTTATTTATATATTTTTAAAGCTATTATCAAATAAAAAGGTTTCCAAAATAGTATAATTTTTTAAAAAAATCAATTAATAATAGAGAAAATATATTTTCCTCCATAAATATCATAAATGATAATTTGAATCTTTATTTATAAGAAATGGATTTCATCGATAAAATATTATGAAATGGATTTTGAATGAAAGGCTATTTTTTAAGAAACAATACATGAGATCTTTCAAAATTATTCTCCATATATTATGTTTTCCATCAATGAAGTTTATGCTTTACTAGGGATATAATACTATGATAGAATTCATAATCTTTCATTTAATGGTTTATATTATGATGGAATGATTTTTATCAAACATATTTATCATCAATGGTTTATATCGTGATAAATGCTTATGAAACCTGTTTAGATTCACAAGTTATTATAAGATGAAATTATTAAGAAACTGATATATTTCCCATAGGTTATGATATGATAAAATTTTTATGATACTGATTTCATTTCCGGGATTACGATATAATGTTTATGAAACCCATATTTTCATATGGATCGTGATATGGTGAATTTTTTGTTATCTTGTTGAAATTTCATGTATGATTTCATTATGTGATGGGAGGTACTTATACCTCCCTTCAATTAATTAGGTAACAATAAATTATTTATGATCTCAAATTGTACATGGGAGGTCCTCCCAGGCCAATACTACAGTGTAAATGGGAGTCTATCCCATTCCTGAAACAATAGTGTACATGAGCGGGCATCCCAAGCTCCGAAAAAGAAGGTACATTGAAGGGAACCCATGACCAAAATAAGAGGGTACACGGGAGGGAATCCAAAGCTGTAAACAATACAGTACACTTTGGGGAACCCTATTCCCAAATAATGTACATTTGTGATTTTCATAATATTAACGCGATATAAAGGTATTGGTATGAATCCTTAAGATAGGATTTTCTATTTTTACCTATATTACACAAATATATGCATTCTTTATATGATATGTTCTCATTATTCATTTACAAGATTATCTTATGTTTCATGTCTTATTAACAAAAAATCATTTTTATGTGCCTCATGTTTATCATATATGATAAGTTGGGCATCATCCTTGTAAAATATGTTAATTACCACATACTCGTATGATTATCATGTGATTTTATATGATAAAAGATTGATATCTCTTATGATTACCCTTATTTATCATCTGATCTCACCCTTTCTTATGTTTTCTTTCCTATGGTTGTGATTAATGTTCTTAAGTAGAAAATATAAAGGGGAAGATTATTACTGGATATGTTGAAGATTCTTCACCAAATTAGATGAATTTTTACCAAGATTCCAAAGGAACTCAACAATTATGGTCCTCAACCCTTTAATTTTAAAATGTAATGAATATTCATATCAATTGATGTAACATCCATATATGATAAGACTGGGTCTATATAGTTAGTATCAAAGTACATTTTTAGTCATCCTTTTTAATATAATATGATTAATCATTAGTGAGATCCTGTTAGATTTTTATAAGGATATTTCAAGGTATTTCTATATGGTTATTCCAAATGAGTCATATATTAGTGAGGTATGAGCCATGATCTTGAAATCCTATATGTTATTTTCATGACATTGTGGTTTTCTGTTATGATAAATGTTTCTCACACTATTCTTTATGGTTTTATTCATGGGAGGGTACATGATGGAACATGGTTAACATTAAATTATTCAGATTTGGAGTGTATGAGCAATATGAAAAGTTATTTCATATGTGAAAATCTGAGGAGGATAATCAAGAAGCTTGTCCAAGTGTTGGTTATACCACTGAATTTAAAAAGATAATAAATGAAATGTTAAAGGTATTGGATTTTATAATAGTGTTTTTACATTAAACCTATGTAGTGAGATTAGATTGAGATTTTGGAACCGTAATACATGATTCATATTTCATATTATTGGAATGGGGTATTGAGTAAAAAGATAATGAATACTGAGTAATGGTTTATGAATATATTAGGATGATTGATGTGTATATGTTTTTGAATTCATAGATTATGTTATCTATATCCATAAATGTATATGTTTTTTCAGTATATGTTTTTCATTAAGGATTGAAATTGTTATTTTAAATGGTGTTGATAGCATAGAAAAGTGATTTAATGAAAAGGTGATAGTTTGATTATAGTAAGGTAACCCTTAACATGTTCCAAAAGATGAGAAAAATATATTTTAATGGATAACGAGATGATGAAATGGATAGAGTAAATTGGATTGATTTTATCATGTCAGAACAAATAAAGGATTTTTTAAAATGTTGTTAGCAGTATCAAGGATGGAAAATACTTAATTTATGAAATATATCCAACATTATTTGGAGTAACAAATAATTCATGTTTTCAATAAGGATGTATGTAAATTCAGTTTATTACCATGTTTCAATGGAATAAAGGATAAAGGTATTCACATGTTTTGGATGTGACAACCAAGAGCTATGTTATAAAATATTTGGGATCAATGTTAAGTTAATTTAATGACCTTATTTCTAATGATTTGTATTCTCATTATTTATAAATATTATAAGGTAACACATTTATGGAATATTTATGTTAAAAATCAAATGAAGATTGTGAGAAAAATGTGTTCTCTAACCATATTAGGATTTATGAATATTGGATAAATTATTCTATCTAATTTTTTATTATGACTTAAGATACATGGGATAACATATTATTGATCTTATAATCCCTAAATTCTTTTGGAATAAAAATTTAAACTTCATTTTTTGAGTATGATATGAAGTTGGAATTATTCAACAACCAACGGGAGATAATGAGAACATGAAGTGTAAATTAATCAAGGATGTATATCTCTCATTTAAAATTCATCAACATAATTAAAATGGTATTCTAATAAAATTTTACCATGTTATAATCATTTTTATAATATCAATGAACTCTTTCATTCTTCATTATTTTATTGATGTTAGATTGTTAACATTCTCACGATCACTGACTTTCAATTGTTTAATTAATTTTTTCAATCAATATTATTATTTACACTTTTCATTAATGTCCATGTTTTCACATCTTGCCCATGTTATCTTATGTGGAAACCTAGTTTTGTGGTACTTTGGGTAACTATTATTTTCCTAACATTCCATTTTTAATATAAGTATTATTATTCATTTTTATAATGTGGGGTTCTATGAATGGAGAATTCATTTATTAAAACATTGATAACTTTGATGATTTTTAATTGAGAAATTAACTTTAATTAGGGTAAAATGTATCACCTTGAAATATCATGAGATTTTTTTAGAAATAATTTAATATTCCTGAAATATTTCATTTCACACAAAACCAAATTTATGTTTTATGAAAGAAATATGTTTTGGATTTCATTTTAAACAACCATAAGTTAAATTCATCTACACACAACTCTTATATTATATGGTAGTAAATGGAACAATATTTTTGTCTTGTGTTATAAACAAAGACAAGTTCCTTCGATATATTATTTTTCATTCAAAATTAGTTTTATCATACCACAATGTACAATTAAAAATATTATTAAAATATTATTATAGTTTTCCCCTAGCTGTTGGAAGGATGTTTATGAACAAAAGTAACTATATTGTGAAAATATAATTTACATAAAATTATAATGAGAATTATATGGTGATTAATTAACATTAAATTACAATATAACCCTTTTGAATATATTGTAAATCTTTTGATTGAATAATATATTTAAATAATAAAATAAGATTTAACTTAATAAAAAATGTAAAAAAAATTATAAATTATTCAAATGAAATATATATATATATATATATTATATTCATTAAACTATTTAACATTCATCATATGTGTTTTTTAGACAATATATAAGAATAAATCCAATTTTATGATTGATAATATGTATTTTTCTAAAAGGTAATTTTACCTCCTTTTAATGGCACACCAATTTTAATCTACTTTTTGGAAATAATTTTTTTTATCATTTTAAAAATAAAATAAATTCTTATATTGTTAATTTATATGATTACTTTGAGTGAATTTTTGGTATTTTTCTAAGAACTTTTATTTTTTGATTAAAGTGAAAATATTTAATTTTAATTGAAAATTGATTTTTCATCTAATTTATTTATATATTTTATTTATATTCATATTTTATTTTCTAGTATAATTAGATAAATTATATTATATTTGATCAACATTAGAAAATTTTAACCAATTTAACATTTAAATTGGATACAAAATCAATTCGATGTTTTGATCGTTTTTAGTATAAAAACTCATTTTTTCATCCCCTATGTGGGATTATTTATAAAATAATTTCATCCGTTCATGTGATTATAATTTTGAAACATATATTAAAAATTTTTAATTAACATTAATTAAAATGTCTAGTAAGGTAAAATCAGTTTTTTACTAAAAATAATAGTGAAAATAATTAAAAATAATTACCTTGATAAAGGTAAAAACAAAGTTTCATTGTGGTTAATCATTATCTTTAGTAGAAAAATAACCTAGAAACAAGACCAATTCCATTTTATGGATATATTTAATACCTTTACTCCATTTCATCTAATATTTACACTTATTTATGATATATAATTCATGAGAGACCACTCAATAACGTTTATATTTTTACATTTATAGGAATTCCACTCCTTATCCACAATAAAAGGGCACTCACCACCTGTAAATATTCATACCTATCAAGAAACTTTTATCATAAAAAAATTACAATATTATCTCCAAAATTCCATTCTCTCTTCAAAGAAGACTCATATAGGGAATAATGCATTCCATGTTAGACCTTTTGTGTAACCCAAAATGAATTACCCAAACAAGAGATAACATCCTTCAACAAGAATTTTTATTTTATTTTCATTATACTCCCCTAAATTATTAATATTTAATGAATATAAAATATAATAACTATCCAAAATATACTTATATGTTTTTAATTTAATTTTTATACCTATACCCCAACACACTTCTATCAAATGGGATACATATTCATTGTTCCTGTATACGACGAAATACTACCTCACGAATCGTTATAATTAATTCAACCATTACCACCTATAATGGTTTGAAATAAAGATTTAATTTATGATTATATATGATATATGATATATATATATATATGTGATATATTTATACTTCTATATTTATAATATAACACATTCCTTTATTATTTCTGTTTTATTGGAATAAGATAACTTCCTTTGTGGATGTGTGGACTACCGCCTCCACAAAGTGATTTGATTCATTCAAAAATTACATGGAGATTATTGAGGTTGGTATTACTAAATAGAAACATCATTCATTCGTATGTACATCCTATAATCTCTAGGAAAATTGTATATCATTTCATAATTCAATATTTTATATTTTATTATAAATATTTATATAGTGAATATATATTATATTTATATCATGTTATACACTATGTAAATACATAAATCTGATCTATGTTATAAGATAAACAATAACAAGTAAAAGTATATGAGAAAAAAATAGACGATATTATCTAAAACATAAAATTAACATGGAATTTTTAATAAATGGGTACTATGAAGTAATAAAAAATATATATGGTATGAGATACAATAATATGGTTATATGGTATACTTATAATAAAATTAAAATTTTTATACAAGTGTTTTGAATATGTAAAAATAATTACAATAATTAAGGTACTCATTTTATTGTCTTGCTTTTTATATCTGTGAGATACATACCATATTCAACACTCATTTATTTGTTATGGTGTATATACTACCATGTCACATTTTATATACTTAAATTAAATTATTTCACAATTCTAAAAGTTTTTTTTGTTTTTATTATTTCATTGGGATGAATATTTATACGTTACTCAAGTTTTAAGGGGATTTTTAGTATCCCTTCTATTTTTATGAGCATTATTCTATTTTAAGAGATAATTTATTTTATGTGTTGCATATAATTCCCATTGATTTATCATATGATTATTAATCTTAATTTTACCATAATCTACATATCCATTTTATGATATCACATTCATGGGTATAATAGTTCAAAAGATACCAAATTGGTAAAGTAATATTGTCTCAATTTCAATTCATTGAGACACATGTAATGTTATGTGCCTATATTATTTTATAAGGTTTATATAGTACCCTATGACATGTTTTATTATGAATATACTTAGTTTAATGATATTTTATGATTCATGTAATTTTATTCTCTTATAAGATTTATGATTAAAAGTTACTAAAGTGATAATTGTTTATTTCAAGAGTCTAATCCTTTATCCATATTTTTAATAACTATGATTCCATTGATGAAATATTATGATCCATCTCTCGTGGTTTATCAATAAATTTCCTATAATATATTTATTAATGACATATTCATTTAATGGTGCATTTTTCATATTTTTTAATTAAGATAATTATCAAAATGTTTTTACGAACATATAACTTTATCTCTCTATATGGTTAGAAATATTTCTTACAACAAACCCATGTTTTCTAAATATGTTTTGAAAAAATGTTATAATTTTTTGTAATTATTTTTAATATACATTTTTACCCATGTTTTACATTTTAAAAAAGACGTTTAAAAAGTAATAATGTAGTTGTTTTCTGATAAATATACTTCTCTAAACATTTTATGTTGAAATATGATTGTTCGTCTTGTATGGATTTACCCACCAATGTGAAAATTGTCTACTTAAATAATCCTTTTCAAATATAAAATGTTATTTTTAATGAAAATTTATTTCCTAATATTATTTAAATTCGTTTTTAATGTTTTTTTCAAAGGAAAATGATGTGAAACTATTTTCAAGCAATCATTATTTGTTTTCATATATAAATTCAAAGAAATTTTTTTCTAAAATTATTTATGTTTAAAAAAAATGTTTAAATATTAAAAGATATTTTCCTCAAGAAATGTTTTAAATTAAAATTAAAACCTAATTTAATAAAAAATACATTTTAGATAATATTTTACGAATTTGATTTTGAATTTAACGAAATTATCCTTAAGAAATATTCCTAGTATTCTGTAAAAATTATTTCCATATAAGATGACATCCATGGATATATTTTTTAAATTAATAGTGATATGATCAGAGGATACCTTTAATATTATTTCCCTAAATGGTTTATGTTTTGAGGGAATGATTTCTATGAAATGTGTTTCTCTTACATAGTTTATTCCATGATAAATTATTATGAAACCAGCTTACATTCATGGGTTATTATAAGATGAAATGATTATGAAACCTACCATATTACCATAGGTTATAATGTGAATAAATTTTTATGATACCCACTTAATTTCATGGGTTATGATATGATGTTTATGAAAACCAAGTATTCGTATTTTTCATCATATGATGAATGTTTTTTATCTTAGGGAAAATGCATGTTTGATTTCATTATGATATTGGTTGACGTTATATCTCCCTCAAATGCATTGAGTATTAATAATTTTTTTATGAGACCATAGGGTACATGGGATGGTATCCCAATACTGAAATAATAGGGTACACGATAGGTCCTCCCAATCTCAAAATAAGAAGGTACACATGAGGGCATCCCAAGACTAAAATAAGAGGGTAAAGATGGGGGAATCCCATGCCCAAAACAAGAGGGTTAATGAGAGGGAATCCCATGACATAAATAAGAGGATATATGTGAGGGAATCTCATTCCCAAAACTAGTGAGTACACAGGAGGTCATCACAAGCCCCAATCAATAGGGTACATGGGAGGGCATCCCAATACTGAAACAATATAGTACATATTTGGGAATCCCAATAATTAAAAAAGAGTGTACATAGGAGGGTATCCTAATCCCAATGTAGGTAAACAATTTGATTAGCCCAAACCTAACATTATATGAAGGTCTTGGTAAGAATCTGTGGAAAATTATTTTTGATTCATATGTGTATTTTACAAATCTATGTTATATTACAATGACATGATCTAACAAATTATGTTCCTATTTAAATTATGATTCATGTTTCATAAACTTTCAACCAATAATACATGACTGATGTTTATCATTAATTAAACATTTGATATAAACTATATAATATATATTCATGATCACATGCACATATAATTATCTTATGATGTCATATAATATCACTTATTTTTACCCTTACTAAGAATCTAATCTCACCATTTATTTTGTTTCATTTCCCCATGTTATGAAAAAATGTTTTATATATGAATACTAAATGGGATGATCTTTACGGGTGATGTTGAAAATTTCTCACATATTATGAAGAATGTGTTCCATACTTCCAAAGACACTAATCTATTTTGATCCTTAGGCATTTACTTTTTTAATGTTCCAAATATTCATCTAAATTGATTTAATATCCATGTTTTTGGTATATTTCTATATGATTACATGTTCTAATTTTTCAGAACATGTCACCAATCAATATTATTACAATTTATTGAGTAAATAAGGTCAATAAATGACATTAATCATCATTTCTCTACTGTCGATTATAGTAAAATTGGATTAAAGTTTCTTGAATGATAACCTTACTCCTCCCATAACTATATGAGGTCATAATCCTCGATTACATCCACAAAAAACCAAACATATTATATCCATATAAAAATAATACCTATGTAATTCTTGCACCATCATCAATTAGGGGGTTAGATCATTCTTAAATATAGCTTACCGGTTTCAAATCATGACCCTACAGGAGAAAAATGAAAAATAGTGGGGGAAGTGACAAGAATGAATTAAAACCATTATTCTCTACTATGATCACAAATAAAAGTTTCATAGTGTGGATACCCAATGGAGATTCATGGGTGAAGTAGATATACACAAATATTTTTAAGAACACTAGTTAAAAACTGGGCCCATGTGAAGAACATAAATCACCAAAAAATAAATTTAATATGAAATAGAAGCTTGAAAATTAAATCTATTTGTGTAGATATATTTAATAAAAATTCCTAACTCATGAACTAATCAATAATTATTTAATAATATATCCTCTAGTAATGATGAAGAATATCTCATGAGAATAACTGTTTATCTCATTAATCCCTATAATCCCTCAAACATTATCTATTTTAATGAGTTTTCTATGATAATGGAGCTCTGAAATACCCCTATAAAATATCCCAGGGTTATCTGAATAACCATGGAGAATAATTATAATTTCATATTTATTGAGGTGTAATAGGGGTCTAGAAATTACTTTATATTAAATTAATTAATTAATTAATGATATTTTACTCACCTAACAATATATTCCCTATACAGAATGTCGAAAACTAACATAATTTTACATTCACCATATGTCAACACCTTATTATGGAGTAATATAGGTTCTAACATTTTTCATCAAATGACCTTGTTGATAAGAAAACAATTATTTCTGAAAATATGTACATGTGTAAATTAATATATATTAATATTTCTATTATATTAATTATGGGGTATTGTGAAACCCACAACACAGTGAAAACACAAAGGAATAATTGTGATATATATATATATATAATTCAAAAGATCAAAATATAGAATCCATTGTTGGAATATTCTCAAATAATTCAAGTATTTTCATACTAATAATTACAAACTACAAAAAAATATGACATTATTGAACCCATTAATGAATCTCATTCTCTGATGATATCTCCTTCACTTTCACCTAATTCCAAAGAAAAAAACCGAGAGGAATTTTCTTCACATGAAACATATTATCATAATAGTCCATAATAATAATTAGATTCACTAAGATGGTGGATATAACTCAATTTCATACTCCCTATAGTGAATAACATTCATTTGGTCAAGCATATATATACTAAAATATTACAAATGAAATTCATCACACACACGATCCAACTATGGTGGTATGGAAACAAGGTATGCGTCCTTGGCTAACCATTATAGGATATGAAATTCACCCATTAATATCAGGGATAACATTATTCACTTTAAAAACTATACAATCCCCATTTCTAAGAGACTCATAATAAAACATGTTCTCAATTATCCTAATCAAAAGGGAAATGATGTTGGTTTGTAGGTTTTTTTGAAACTGTGTCATCTTGATATGATTTCAAAACCCATGAACCTTCTCTACCATCACCTTTAATATCTCTATACCAACAAGAGATTCCTCACTAACATAATCCTTGAAAATGGGATACTTATAGGGCATCCCATATAAGGATTCGAAAGGATCAATTGCAATAGTACAATGATAGACTTTATTCTAGAAAAACTCCACTTGTAGAAAGTGATCATCCCATATCTGAAAAAATAAAGTCATGAAGGCTCTTACCATTTCTTCATAATACTAAATGGTCCTATTATACATCATGTCTAACTAGTTTTTAAACATTGGGAACTTTTGATAATGGGTCCTAGAATCGACATGAAAAATCCATCCAAAACTATGAAATGAAATGATCATCATAGTTATACATGATCATTGTGGGTACCAGATGGTTCTAGAAAATCATATTCACATATAAATGCCTCAAATAATCAAAAAAAGTCTTCTCCCTGATGTAATTTATGTCCTATAACTTGTTTTTTTGGTTGATAATCACACTAATACTGTCATAGACCAACTATATCTGTATAATACTCCTTCCAAAATACATTGATATTACATTCCATTTATATTTGGATATTTTAAGAGGTTGGTTCAAACCATATGGAACCAGATGTTCACCATTTAGATTCTATCATCTTAGTTATCTAAAAACAAAATAAAAATTTTACATCCTCATTCCATCCAACCAAAGAAAAATCCAATGGTCATTTTTAATATATTCCTCACCTGGATATAAAAAAATTGTTATGTATGATACACCCTCAACACTGTCTCACACAACATGATTAAAACCACCTTCATTCCTTGGAATGGGTTTACATTCTCCCCACCATTAGAAAAAAAATTGTATCACATTAAGATAACATGTCTGAAAAAAATTACATAAAACATCTCTAACTAGAGTTATCTCAAACACTAAAGAAGTGGTGGAGCCACAACTATCAATTGAAGCTAGTTATTACTCTACTCCTCCAATAGTATTAGTTATAAATATTCCAAATACACTATGGAAACAACATTTATTGTATATTAGGTTTTTCTATTGAAATAATCAAGCACTATATTTCCCTTTCTTGATGTGTAAATTGTATTGATGTCATAGACACACGGGAACTATAACATTTTCCACTATCTCAGTATAAGTTTTCTCAAGTTGAGGATACATTTGATACTTTGGTTGTATGAGAAGAAAAACAAATTCACACCTATATTTTAATGTGTCCTCTTCATTAAGGTGAATACTTCCACTAAAACATAAACTTCATGAGTCATGTAGTTCTTTTCACGGGGACTCATCTTATATGACTCATATGCAATTATTTTCTAAATATACATCAAAAAAAATTATATCATCTATTAATTCACTAATAAGAACTATAAACATGATTCCCCCATCTTTTAGTCTCAAAATTGGAACACATTTCACCTCTACCTCATCTCCTTGAAGGATATCTTCAATAAATATGTCTATGTAGCAATCTTCCCATTCCATGTCAAGGAAGGAAGTGGTGAAAAAATTATTTAATTTATCCATAAACATATAATATAACCCATATATATTGAGAAAACTCTATACCTTCAGCATGCACATGGGTGTTTCCTAGGATATACATATGTCATCATTTTTCATAACCAAATCTAAACCATGAAAAGAGATTTCAAAACCTCGAATGTGGATGTATCTAATTAAAAATGGAACTTCATGACATTATGATTTAGGTGGTTCTTCAGATGTATTTCTAAGAACATACCAAAAAAATCCCCTCTTTCATAGTGTATTTTAGAACATCATTTATGAATAATTTGAAAAAATAGTCCATGTATGGATGAATAATATATTTTGTAAGTTCCATGAAATAGACACGAGCATAATCCATACTGAATGGAATCACCTAGAACTCACACTACCCATATAAATATTATAAGAAAATATATGGAATATCATTCTCATGATCTCTCAATTGATGGTAGATAGAACTAGTATAAATTTTTTTGAAAAAAAACTCAAACATTTCAACCATTTAATAAGGTCATAAATTGTTGATAAGGGGTCTGTATTATTGATCGCTATATTTTTCAGTCCATGATAATCAACAAATGGCATCAATCTATCATCTAAACTTTTCATGGACAACACTTTGGTAGATACCCAAACATATCACACACACACACACACATATTACATAATATAAATGAATATCCAATACATTACACAAACATAGGAATATTGATCATAATGGTTTATTGTGTTTGGATAATGGGTACATTTTAATCTTATTTAGAGAATTATCTTCAAAATATCCCATAAATATGTTACCCATTTATAATAAAAATTAAGATACACTACGTAATACATTTCATCATAACCCTGTAATGTAAACATAATAAAGGGAATGCTAAGATATTTAGTAAGCATAATGGTTAGAAATATGTAAACATAACATGAGAAAAATGGTAATATAAAATGAGCATAACATATGAAATCCATACCCTTTATAATAAATATCTGTAGGTTATGGGCACAGTGGAAGCACGTGGAAGGGTGTACTCAACATTAATTTTATCATTATCAACGATCAATCTGAGATCTTCAATGATGATAAAAAGTTGTATATTTGGAATATAATGAAGAAAGAAAGAAAATATTGGAGTCCTAGAACCATAGAGAGGATATTAATATGTAGGTTATAATTAATTTATTTAAAAAATACAATAATTTCCTTGATGGAATTCTTTATTCATTGATGTTTCCTATCACGATCCAATGTGATTCGTCACTGCGTCATAGAAGCCAAGTATAGGATTCCTCTAGAGGTGATTAATACGTTCTCTAAGTATCTCTGGACGTTTCTGAAGGGATCTCTGGGTGCTATCATGGAATAGCATCTTCTTGCGATGTCCCCCTTCGATCACCTTGATAGCTACCTCCAAAGTGCTCTCCTTGATCCGGTGGAGGAGGATCCATCTCATAACTTAAGAGCGTTCTTGGCGGAAAATAATTCTCTCTTGGCTTGAGATATTTCTATAGATCTACTATGTACAACCACACATAATTACTATGTTAATGAGAATAATATAGTTAGGATTTTAATTACATATAATAGTTCAATAAATTAATTACCTAAAATCATTTATTCAATTCATTTAATTCATACTAAAACCTTGTGTCAAATAATAACAGTTGACTATTATTATTACTTGATATGCACCCATCAAATTACACCTAATACTATTTAATTAAATAAATAATATTACTTCTAAAAAATCCTTAAAAAATATACAGGGCATTTATATTGATATAAAAGGTGTGTACTTTTGTTTTTTCATTTTCTTTATTTCTGCCACCACATTTATTAGAATATGAATAATGACTATTTATTTCTTAAATAAATATCACTACATTACTCACAAATAAATATATTATTCCTCCTATAATATGTTCTCTGGAATAACTAGTTTGAAAATAAATTTTATCCATAATTCTTGAATAATTATAAACTATAATCAGAAATAATCATTATTCAACTTATTCAATGAATATTTAACTGAGATACTTGGACACACTTTGTGTGTGACCCTCTAGGCCTCTTTCTCAGTGGAATTAGGTGGATCTTGCCTAAAGTCCAAGGTTAGTTTCTTGCAACACACAAATCTAGAAATAGAGAAAGAATTTAACACTGCAATGATGTGTCACCTCCTACGAACACTTACTATGTAATGTATTCCTATTTTTTTGATATCTCAAATCAAGCGGGTTGATGCTAGTGCCATCAACCCATGTTCTTGATTATTCTTTCATTTGAATTAAACTCTTCCATTCCTTACAATGGCCATGGATTTATTTAGTTTATATCAATTCCATCAAAGGGAATGAGATATAATCTTTATTTATTGAACATAAGGTACATATCATTTCTCGCATTATATATTAATGCAGTATTACTCGTGATGCACCCAAGATATACTACCTCACAACAAACAATGTGTCATCATAGTTTTTGTCAATACATCTATGTTCACAAGTTGAAATAACCATTAATAATAATCTTAAAGTATACGAACCAATACACACATCCATAGATAGAAGCATCCAATGAAAATATGAAATGTGAATTTCCTATTAGCGGGTATCGTTCTCATAATATCCTCCAGGATATTTCCAAGGGAGCACACCATGAGAAGGTGCCTCAAAATTTTATGAGTCCCCACCCCTAATGGCCTATATTATATGTGTCCCTCAAGTAACATCATCGGGCCATAGAACATATATTCAAGAATAATGTAATGTCCCTTCTAGGTTTTCATCATAGCAGGGATCCGCTATGACCCTTTAGTAAAACAACTATCCTTATAACATTATCACATGCATTGACACACAGAAGAACAATCAAGATGTGATAAGGTATTTATTAATGAATAAAGTACAAAATAGTTTTTTCTAGTCCACCAACACCAATAGACTCCCACTTGTACTATATCCAATTACTAACAACCTTTAACCTACTAACTCTTACATGATATTCATGCTTCTGCTAAGATAGGCCTTTATTCATGGGGTCTGCCATGTTCTCTTCTGTGGAAAATCTTCTCACCACAACTTCCCCCCTTTTATAGAAATCCCTCAAGAGGTGATACTTCTAGAGAATGTGATTTTTCTATTGATCTGACCTTGGTTCTTCTGTAAGATCCACCACTATAGTATTATCACAATACAATGTGATAGGATCATTATATCTAGTAACCACATAAATATCCTAGAAAAAGTTACGAATCTATAGGGATTCCTTGTCTACATTATAAGCCACTATATATTTGGACTGCACTATAGAATCGGCAACAACTGGATGTTTTGAACTCTTCCAGCTCATAGCTTCTCCGTTGAGATAGAAAACATATCCTGATTGCAATATCCGATCATTTTGATCTGACTAGAAACCAGCATCAGTGTACCCTCTGATGACAGGATCCTCATCTCCTCCTTACACTAAGAACATATCATTTGTTCTTATTAGATACATAAGGATAGTCTTAATAGAATTCTAATGTTGTTTTACTAGATCTACTTGATATATTCCTACCATGCATAGTGCATAGGCAACATCATTTATTTTACATAACATGGCATACATGATGGATCCTATAGCCGAAGCGTATGGGATCATACTCATCCCATATTTCTCCTATTTTGATTGAGGAAACATTTTATTAGAGAGATTTAGGCCTTTTGATACTGGAACCAATCCCCTCTTGGATTGTTCCATACTAAATCTCTTTAGTATCTAGTCAATGTATGTATCCTGACTTAGTCCATGCAGCCTCTCGGCTCTATCACAAATGATCTTGATGCCTAGAATGTAGGATGCTTCACATAAGTCTGTCATGGTTAAACACTTGTTAAACAGTCCTTCACTGACTTTAAGACTTGTACATCATTTCCAATAAGTAATTTTTTTGTCAATATATACTAGGATAACAACCAAATTACCATTAAGCTGCTTATAAACACATGGATCACATTCATTCTTAATGAAAAAAATACTTTATTGATTCATCAAATCGAGTATTCCTTGACCTAGATGCTTTCTTTAATACATAAATGGATTGCTACAACATCAAATCTCATTTGGCTTCACTTGGTTTCACACACCCTTCTGGTTGTGTCATATAGACATCTTCTTGAAGGTTTCATTTAAGAAATGTTGTTTTGACATCCATTTCGCAAATCTCTTAATCATGGTATGATGTTATGGAATGTATAATTCTTATGGATTTAAACATGGAAACTCAAAAGAAGGTTTAATCATAGTAAATTCCTTGATGTTTTCTGAATCCTTTAGCCACTGGCCTTGATTTATAAGTGATAACATGACCTTCCAAGTCTAGCTTTCTCTTGAATACCCATTTTCATTCAACATGCTTTACATCAACTGGCTCATTGACCAGAAACCAGAAGTGGTTCTGATACATGGAATCTATCTTAGATTTCATAGCTTGTAGCCATCTTTTAGCTTCTGAGATCTATACTTATTACTTATAGAATATAGGTTCATAATTTTCCAATAATAATGATTCACGATCGTCAGTGACAAGGAAACCAAATCCCTCTGGTTATCTTACCTCTCTTGAGCTTCTACGCAGTACTTTTGTTTCTGGAACCACTTCCATGGGGACCTGTGAAACTTGTTCCTATACCAACTCCTGTATATCTTGAGAATTAAATTCATCAAATTCAATATTTCTACCACTATCCTTTTTGAGGATTTACTCCCTCTCAAGAAAGACGGTTTGTATGGAAAAAATCACTTTGTTGTCAGAAGGGTTATGTAGGTAACATCCTTTATTTTCCATGGGATATCCTATAAAGATACACCTCATGCCCTGAGGTGCTATTTTGTTGCTTGAGAAGGCCTTAAAAAAACTCCTCATATACCCATACATGTGTGTGTGACAAAATAGGTATTTTTCATTCCATAACTTGGAGGGAATTCTATTTTCCACCTTAGTTGGTACTCAGTTTAATGTGTATACTACAGTTCATAATGAATATCCCCAAAAGGATAATGGAAGATCTTCATGACTCATCATCGACCTCACCATATCCAACATGGTGTAGTTCCTCCTTTCACTGAAACCATTCCACTATGGTTTATAAGGAGGAGTGAGTTGAGATTGAATCCCAGACTCCTGTAAAAGGTCAATGAACTCTTGGTTTAGATATTCTCCACCTCAATCCGATCGAAGCTTCTTTATCTTCACACCATACTGATTCTATATATCATTCATGAATTCCTTAAATTTCTATAAGGACTCTAACTTATACCTCATTATGTAGATACATCCATATCTACTCAAATCATCATTAAAAGTAATGAAGTAAGAATATCCACCTTTAGATTCTACTAAAATGTTCCATACACATCTCTTTGCACAAATCCTAGAATCTATGTGTCCCTTTAACCCTATCCATTGCAAGGCAACTTGGTCATTTTACCTTCTAAACAATAATGACATTTATCAAGTGGTTTTATCTTAGTAGAGTCTAAATAACCATCTTGGTAGAGCTTTGTCAAGCTCTTCTCAATTACATGACCAAGATGGTGATGCCACAACTGGGTGTTGTATGAGTCTTGTGAGTTTGTTTCATTATCAAATGAAAACACTTGGTTTTTGTAACTTAATACATAAAAACCATTTTTTAAATTCTCTATACCATAACATACATTATTCTTATAAAATAAACAAACCTTATAACCAAAATTGAAAATAAATCCATCCATATCTAAACATGATATAGAAATTATGTTCTTGGTAACACTAGGCACATAATAACAGATATGTAACACCAAAAGTATCCAAGTTGGCAATGATATATGGTAATCGCCAATGGATAATTCACCCAACCTTGCTCTATTGGCAGCTCAAAGATCCACCTATCCTCTGGAAACCTTTCTAAATATACTTGGATTCTACATTTGAATATAGATGTGAGCCCCAAAGGTTTTATCTAATAACCAATGTGTATAAATGGAAATATTACACTCGATAATGAACTCACCTTTAGCATCCCCATGTTTATGGGTGTAGTTCCTCTTCTAGTGGCCTAGATTGCCACATGAAAAACATACCACCTCTTGTTCCTTTCCCGGCCTCTGGATCTTCCCCTTATTGGAGGGAAAATTCTTGGGGGCTTTAAACTATTTATGAAAAGTTGGCCCCATTTCCTTGTCCTTCCTCTTCTTATTTACCATAAGAACTATGGGTTTTTTACACCCCATGTCCTTATATACCTTGCGATTCAAGTTCATATGTTCTGATATAATTTTATCATTGTTTCTCATGTTGTAATTGACAATAAATATAGAGAAGGTCTTGGGTAGTGATGATAGGATGATATCTATATGAAACTCATCTAGGAACTTAATTCTTATGATGTTCAGTCGTTCAATGTATCTAATGAGCTTGAATACATGAGGCCCAGCTGGGGAAGACTCTCCAATTTTAGTTGTGAACAAATCATTGGAGATCTCATATCTCTCCAGTATCTCTTTCTCTTGATAGTGATCCTTAAGGTGAGACACCATGTTATATGTGTCTATGTTTTCATGTTGCTTCTAGATCTCATTAGACATGGATGATAGCATGAATCATTGTACATTAGTGTCATCATCCATATTTTTCATATAGAGAGATATTTACTCATCACTAGCCTCTTTCTTAGGTGCAACTAGAATGGGATCCTTCAGTATATACAGTTTCCTTTTGTGGTGAAGGATGACACATAAACGCCTCTACTACTCATGGAAATTGGTTTCAGTGGGAAGGTTTTCCTTCTCGAGTATGGTTCGCAATGATATGTTTGAATTCATTTTTTATTTTGTTACTAAAAATTAATATGATAAATAATTTAGTACTTTATCATGATAAAACTGAGATAAATAAATTAATTAATAGTTATTATCCTCCCACGATTTTATCGAAATCCAATAGCCCTCAACATTGAATTCGGAATATTATGGTTCCTGAATGTTCTATTGGAAAGGATACATATTTTCCATTTTATTACCCCAACTAGGTTTAGTCAAGAAAGATGAAGGGTTTTAGGTAGGAATTCCTAAAGTCAATGTCATTAACTCGGAGTTCCTTGATCCGCTAAGTGGACTCCCCAATCCTGAAATCATTTTATTTTAGATCTCCTCAAACTTTGCCTTTTGGTTACACCATTTCCTACTGTGATATTCAAAACTTGATGTGAACGAAGTCATGTCAACCCAAAACCTTGAATTATAATTCCTCGATAATTGAAATCACTCCAAATAGGGTTGTTCAATCACTTTGAACTATGGTTTGATTCTAACCAAGATTATGGAAGGTTATACCAATTTAATATTTCATTAAGGGATTTTATCCATATACGTAAATTTCCATTTTATTATCATTTTTACATTCTTGTTAATATTAATATGGGTATACTTAATTCATTAACCATGTCTAAGATAATATTTATGTATAATCCGGTCTTATTTTAGTTCCAACTTGCATGCTTAATTAATTCATTAATTGTGTGATCACGACAACACACCCACAATAAATAAACCATGCAACTGAAATAAATAAAATAAATGGTGTGATTATGATCATATTCTATTAGATAGGTTATCTAGATATTGTTAAACAAACCCAAGACCTAGGGGAGAAGCACCTTGAACCTTTTTGGTTCGTGTTTACAGCTTTCCACTTGTGCACCTTTGTATCTCCTTGGATTGGTTTCACCTTGGATCCTAACATGAGCTACTTCCAATAGCTTGGGAGCTCCATCCATTACAGGTTCTTTTATCTCACTCTTAGGTGTGGGGTAAAACATGTTTTTACATAAAAGAAACCTTGGGCATGTGGGACCTATATATTAATGAGGATAAGGCTCAAAGGCCAACAAATTTGATTTAAATAAATAAATTAAAAGAAACCATCCACATAAAAAGGTCTAGGTCTAGCTCATGATCATCCATGCATAAAATGATATTTATGCATCAATAAAACTTTCATTCAATTCTTTAATCGTTCTTTTTTAAGATAAATCATGCTCAAATCTATTAATTATTTTTAATTATTCAATCCTTTTATCTTAAACCCTTTAATTAATTTCCTTGATATTATCATCCATCATAATTTTAAACAACTAAATTAATTTAAAATTATCATTGCACATAACTTATACCTTTTATGAAACCTGGTGAATTCCCATTCATAACTACCCAATAAGTAGAAATGAACATTACGCAGATGTTAAATTAAACACACATATATTTATATAACACCTATCTCGTGTTGTGCCTCATCTCTATGTCAGCAACATGGTATACATCACAATGGTTTGTATAATATAATAATAAATTTCAATAAATCTGCATAATTTGGATGAGTACACAACATGTAGTTCTGACTATGAGTCATGTACTATCGTTCATTTTCTATCCTAAGTACATGCCCGAGGACATGGCATGTAGATGTAATTCAAAAATCTTTGCAGTGCACACAGTGTCCAGTGGGCCACACGCCATGTAGTGTCTGCATTACATGGTCTTCAGTCGAGAAATCCGTGTATTGGGTACATGGTCCAACCCTAACCCGAAGGGATTACACACCGTGTCCAGTGGGCCACATGTTGTGTAATTCAAAAAATGCATGCCACATGTTCCTGGTCAACACAAGGAGTCATTTAAGACATAGATAGACTCCATCACATGGATTGGTTTGGCAAACAATTCATGGTGCATGGAACCTAGACTGCGTAGTGTGTATTTCTGAATACACGCCATGTGTTTTGGTGTTTTACGACCAGGAATCTTTGGCACCTTCAGATGAGATCCTCTGTTTTGTTTTAATCAAGAGGAGAAGAAATAAAAGAGGAGGAACAAATATCGAGATTCTATTTTGAAGAATTATTAACTTGAATTGAAACAACTAAACTATTAAATGTGTAAATCATCAATGAAAAACTAAATAATTATAATAAACTATATATCCTCTAAGATACCACTTGTAGGTTCCTGGCGCAGTGGAAGAACATGGATAGTTGTACCCAAATTTAATTTTATAGTTAACAATGATCAATCTGAGAACTTTCATGATGTTAAAATGTGGATATTCATAATAGAACGAAGAATGAATAAAAAGAAGGGAGTCCTAGAACCATAGTGAGGATCATCATATGTTGGTTATAATTAATTTAATTAAAAAAATACAAGAATTTCCTTGATGGAATTCTCTCTCCATGGATGTTCTCGGTCACGATCCGATGTGATCCATCACTATATCATAGAATCCATGTATAGGATTCCACTAGTATTAATCCACACGTGCTCCACGTATCTCTAGATGTCGCTGAAGAGATCTCTGGGTGCTAGCATCAAAGAGCCTCTGAATGCGATTTCTGCCTTTGATCGCCTTGAGAGTCACTTCCAAAGTGCTCTCCTTGATTCGGTAGAGGAGGATATCTCTCGTAACATGAGAGCATTCTTGGAGGAAAATAATTCACTCTTAGGTTGAGATCATTCTATAGATCTGTTGTGCACAACCAAAAAGAATGGCTAGGTTAATGAGAATAATATAATTGGGATTTTAATTACTTCGAATAATAAAATAAATTAATTACCTGAAATCATTTATTCATTTCATTTAATTCTTAGTAAAAACCCATGTCTAATAATAACAGTTGAATATTATTATTACTTGATATGCCCATAGAAAATTATGCCTAATATTATTAAATTAAGTAAATATTATTATTTCTCACAAATCTCTAGAAAAACTAAATGGCATGTATAGTGATATACATGTCGTGTACTTTTGTTTTTCCATTTTCATTATTTCCTCAACCACATTTATTAGACCTTGAATACTGACTATTTGTTTCTTAAATAAATATCACTACATTACTCACTAATAAATATATTATTTCACCCACAATATATTCTATCGAATAACTAGAGTCGAAATAAATGTGATTAGGCATCCTTGAATAATTATTCAACCAAAATCGGAAATAATAATTATTAAACTTGTTAAATGAATATTTAACTAAGATACTTAGACACACATAGTGTGTGTGACCCTCTAGGCTTCTTTATCTATGGGATTAGGTGGAGCCTGCCTATTGTCTAAGGTTAGCATCTAGCAACACCCAAAGGCACCCATAGAGGATGAATTTAATGCAGCAATGATGTGTTATCTCTTATGAATGATTATTGTGTAATGTAATCCCTTTGTCTCATTATCTCAAATCATGTGGGTTGCATGCTAGTGCCATCAACCCATGTGCTTGATTATTATTTCATTTACTTTCCAAAATTGAAATTTATCATTCCTTACCATGATCATAGATTTATTTAGGCTATATCAATTCCATCAAAGGGCCCGAGATATCAAATTCTATTATTGAACATAAGGGACAAATCCTTTCTCGCATTATCTATTAATGTAGTATTATTCGTGACCCACCCAACATATCATACCTCGCTATAAATAGTGTGTCATCATGGTTTTTGTCAATGAATCTAAGTGCGTGAGTTGTAATACCCATTAATATTAATCTTAATGTATAAGGACCAATACACACGTCCACAGATAAGAATATCCAATGACACTCTGAAATATAGATTTTATACTGGAGGTTCTCATTCTCATAAAATCCTTAGGGACATTACCAAGGGCGCACACCATGAGAAGGTTCCTCAATGTTTTATGATTCCTCACCCTTAATGACCTGTGTTATTTTTGTCCCTCAAATAACATCATCCGGACATAGAAAATATATTTAAGAATAGTGTTATGGCACTTCTAGGTTCTCATCATAGCAGGGATCTGCTATGACCCTTTAGTGGAACAAATATCCTTAAGACATTATCACTAGCATTGTCACACAGAAGAACAATCAAGATGTGATAAGGTATTTATTAATGAATAATGTACAAAAGAGTTGGTTCTAGGACACCAAATACAAAAATATCAACATATTATTTCATTGAATAAGGATTGGATGTTCATAAGACATACATCATAATGGAATAAAATACTTGAACCAAGAGCTCATAATATTTTCATAATACATAGACATATGGAATATTCATATGTATAGAAAATATTATATCAAGGTTATCCACCATATTATTAATACCATGATAGGATTATCTTGACCACCCATATACATCCGTCAATCTTGGAAAAAAAACTCTAGTGTTCTAGATTTTAGTCTTGTGATATCCTCTCATGTACCCTATTAGTTCATATAACAATACTGATTACCAAATTTGTTGTATGTAGATATATGTCCCTACCTTCTCATAATCCATTCATCTGTGTTCCAAAAAACATAATCCATAGAAATATAATGGGTTATATAACCTTATATTCATCATAATAATAAATAATCCATAGAGAAAATAATTAATGTAATATTGGATCATTACCTAAGTAAAATCAATGGAATCTATATTAGATAAAAAATGATTGTGAAAAAAAATACAGAAAATTTATTGAGTAAAATATCATTTCAAATGTAAAAATTATATTTAGAAACAAGAAGGATTTTCAAAATAAATTTCTTTACAAATAACCTTGAATGATTATAAAGGATGAATTAAAAATCATTTAAAATATTTATTGAGGACAATATCTTATAAAATATATATTTTTAAAACTATAATTTAATAAAATATTTATGAAATAATTTTACTTGAAAACAAACTTTCAAACATATAAATTAATATTTAAATCAACGTGTTGTCATGATAGAAAAAATTTTGTTCATGTATTAAATTTTAAAAAATACAATTTATTCCCATTCATGAAGAAATATTAATGATAATTGTTTGGTATATGACATTAATATTCATTTAAAAACATTTTGGGATAAATAAAACATGGGTTAAAATTTCTTGAATACATAATTTGGATAATTACAAAAAAACATTTTTATAAATAATTATTTTGGAAGAAAATGGTTTCTGTGAATGAAAAGACAAATGATGTTGTTTTTCATTAACATTATTATTTTGATCACATGAGTAATTAATGAGAGTAAATAAAAGGGTTAAATTTTATTATAATTACATAAATAGTGGATAAGAAAGTTATTATGTTGCTTTAAATATGGATCCTAATATTTAATCTTTGGAAGCAATAAACATAAATAATCCTGATACATTATGAAATTGTATCAGAAAATCATTACCACAATGAAAACATTGAATCATAATCCTGAAGAATAAATAATAATAAATTAAAAATAATATATCATGAGAATAAATAAATTTAGGATATTATATTTATAATTAATTGTCTATACACCACATAAAATACGATAGGCGAATGAGATGACCTATATCGGAAAAAATTATAATCAATTGAAAATTCATTCACCACATTGGTATCATTTTAACAATAAATCAAATGAATGATATATCTTAATATTAAAATGTAAAAACCCATAATTTTCATTATAATTTATATAAATTATATTAATTGAATGTAAATTTACCAAATAAAAGAAACAAATTGTGAATATGAATTTTTTCACTTTGAAAATAAAAGTGACATGGAAATCTCTTACCATATATGTCGAGTTCATTCAAACATGTTCAATAATCACATAAAAATATAATTTTATTACTAATCTATTTAGGAATAAAAAAAATTATATCATACCATATATGATTTACTTATGAACTATTATTACCCTTTGTAAACAATCCCTTATTATAGTCCCTTTTTAGGGAATAACTACATTGTTTTTCATGTATGCCTTGATCTATTATTATTTTTCATCCTACTTTGATCATGGTTACATAATATAAATAATTTTAACACTGAATTCAATATCATCAACATTCCATATATTTGTATTTATAATATTCTAATGATTTTTATTCATAGAAATAAAATACACATTTCATGGAGATGGTAGGACATACATACACATAAATTTTACTCCAATGTTCTTGAATGATTGAAAGAAATAATATTATAATATAAAATAAAGTTAATGAATCACATATTTGAAATATATATCAAATAAGTTCTTTAAACCGTACTTATTAACTTATATTTAATACGTGAAAAAAACACATCACTTCGTGAGGTAATATTCTTTCATACAAATATTCAATGTTATTGTATTCCCACAGAATGAAATGTATTAAGGTATATGTGGAATCATTATTATATAGTTATAGTTATATTAAAAATATCTTCTATGTGTATTTCATTTTTCTTTATTACAATCCATTTGAAATAGATATTTTAAATCATATCACATTGGATAATTTGGTGGTAGTCGTCCACACAAATGAGCAACATTATTGTTTTCCTAAGGGTTAGTAAGAAAGAAGGTATATTTTTAATTTTATTTCCAAAGGTATAATATTTTTCTAAATAAAATATATAAAAATTAAATCCATAATTATATAAATCTATGATTGGTGGTTATGGTAAATGAATAACATCATTTCCTGGGGTGGTTGTCCGCCACACTCATGAATGCTGATTTTGAAACCCATTTGATTAAATATGATTTTGATATTGGTCACTAACATAATTTAAAAGCATGTAATTATATTTAATATATCAATTTTATTATATAATAATGTTTAATAAAAATTTATTTAGGTGGTGGAATATATAAAATGAAACACTCATTTAGGGATGTTACTTCTTCTTCAGATACCATATTTTTTAAGCAAAAGCATTCCAAGGTGGAGTCTATATCCAATGTAAGGATTTGGGATTAACATTATGGAATTAAATAAGTAATTTGGGATGGTATTAGATGATCCATGGGGTTTTTTATGTATGAATATCTGAGGAGTAAGGTTCCCTTTTATATCTGAGTTTAGTAGCACAATTGTAATTTTGATAAAGATAAATGTGTACCCACCATTATTACCTGAAAAGGTTAAAAAATTAAATTAGATAATCTTAGAAGTTATATGTTTTAAATATATACATAATATGGGTTTTGGAAAATTTTCTTGGTCATTTTATCACATATCATTCTAGTTTAACCCCTAGTAAGCTCATTTTAACCTAAACCGAATTAATAAATATTTATTGTATTTAATATTTGTAATAGTAAAAAATTAAGCTGGTATTATTAAGAAATAAAAATTGTTATTATTAAAAATATTGAATCCATTTTTTCTATATTCCATTGACATAACTTTTGAAATTAAATTTTAAATTAATCTGACTGGCTAGATGAAAAGGCGGTTTTCCAAAGAGAAAGGTTTCAAATGTTTTTAAAAAATTGATATATTATATGATTATAAAATTTATTACTATCAATGAAATTGGATTTACCAGTATATAGTTTAAAAAAATCATTGACATCAATTTTAAATGAAGAATGATCTATATTAAATATTTAAATTAAAATTAATTTTAAATAAAAAAAATAATTTTTCACTATTCATTAATAAATTATGATTTTAAGAAAAACCCCAATTGTCAACCCTAATATTATTTTTACATCATGATTTAATTTTTTTTCATATAATTTTATAAATGTGAGAAAAAATATTTTTATTATATGTTCATAAATTAAAAAAGATACTACTTTTTATAAATATATAGTTATTAAAAAATAGTATTAATTCTTTTCTCATGTATAGAAAATATATAAGATGATAGATTCAATTTTTATTCAATATATGTCATATTATTTTTATAATAATAATTCAAAAAAACTTATATGTTTAATTTATTTAAATAAAACATCTATGTGTGAACAAAAATAATTTATCAGAAAAATATTTTCCTTAAAATGGATTTTTTTTCATTCTAATTTACATTTCACTATATAAATCATTTGATATACATTTTTAAACCATATATATTCATAAATTATTTAATATTATTCATACCCACAATTCCAATGGTTAGTTAATAACTATTATATTAAATAATACTATTATAATAATATTTCTTGTTTTGTTTAAACATGGTGTTATATTTAACCCAAGCTACACTTATTTTTGAGCATAAACGAAGCTAAAATTAATATTGGATGTAGTTTAATATAAACATGACAATAAATATAATTAAAAACATAAAAAAGAATAGTTTTTTATGAAAATAAATCACACACTCTCTGGGTGTTACATTTCTCCCACCTTAAAATCAATTTCTCGCTCAAAATTCGACACTTTTTAAAAAAAATATATATGATAATTCCTCCTCAATACATCCTCATGTTCCCATGAATCGTTCCCAAGATTTGGGTTTTTTCAATAGAATATTTACCATGTAAATTATCATATTTCCTAAAACATTCTCTATGCAATGTAGAATATCAAATGGTCATTCCTCATAAAAATGAGCATTCCCCGTTAGTATGAACTCTATGTTCTATACATATAATAGATCAAAATTATAATTTCATAAGAGTGATACATGGAAAAATCGTAAAAATGAGAGATGATTATTATAAGTGACTACTGATAATCTAAGGAACATATAATATTAATAAGTTCTATGTGACCGATATACCATGGAATTAGTTTCCCCTCATCTCCTGAATTATATAAATTCTGTGAAACAAATTCCCACTGACATCATATTATAGATCCAGTTAAAGATTATCATAATAATAGTTTTGTAAAATATTATCGTCACTTACATGATGTTGAATGGATCTAACCTTATATAATAATTATTCATCTCACATATCTCATAATAGCTATCTTTCTTCAACATATTTTCATTTTGTTGGGGTTCTATAGAAATTTTCATTAAATTCTTCATAATGACAAATCTAAATGCTCAATTTTAAGATATTCATGTATAAATATAGAACTAGAATAGGTTTTTGATCCCAACCACATTTGAAATACATTGAATATGATATTATAATACCCTCTATGATTTGAATTATTCTATCAAACTGATCATCTATCTAAAGATGAAATGAATTCATAAAAGTAAAATACAAATCAAGATCATGATGAATACTTCACCAAAGCATGTGGGTAATCTTCATATCCAAATCAGATACAATTCAATGTGGTCCTCTAGGAAACAATTCTATTCCACAATGTGTATCCTATAAAAAATAAAAAAATAAAAAAATTATATGATATAGATTAATTGTGTTGACTTTTAAAGATTACAATATAAAACTAATGAATAATTATTCCTTTTACATGTTTTGGGGAGTTTGATGAAAAAAACCAAGGTGATGTTTCACATTTCCATTATTATATGGATTATGATTGTATCATCCTCTTAAAAAACCCTCAATTATTTATCATTATTATACAATAGGTACCACGATATATATTAAATAATATATATCTTCATGTTTTCACACTAGATATACACTTTCACATAGTCTAGTGGTAGGAACTATGCACTTTTCATCCGTCATTTGTGGGGCTATACCTTATATCCATTCGGCATGTGACATTTTTTCACTCATATTGTTGTTTATAATTTTTCCAAAATAATTTTAATATAATTAAAAAATTGAAATAACCCATATTTACCTCAAAATAAAATAAAATATAATCCCTAACATTGCCAAATAATATTAATATTATCCCCAAAAACGTATATTAATTAATCCTAAAATAAATTGTTTAGTAAAACATATACTATAACAAATGGATTTATTGTGGTAAATATCTCAAAACAATTCCTTATTCCTAATTAACTAATATCCCATTAAAACCCATTAGTGTAACAACCTGAATATTTGTGAATAAAATTCACCCTCTTTTAATTAAATGTCTTATGGATATAGAAAACACATGAACTCCTTTAATTTTATTATATTCAATTGGATTTAAATTACTATTAAGTATACATACCGTTGATAATATATTTATTGAAAAGTGATTACATGACTAGTATACATATAAGGTTTTAAAAAATTATTTTAACACAGACAAGGGATGTGATGGCCTTAACAATTTTGATCGTACCCTATAAAGCCCATTTATCGAAGCTTTAGAGGGAGATAGAAATTATAGGATTTTACCTAGACAAAGTGAAATGAAAGATCTAACATCTTAAAAATGAGCGAATCCATTTATGGGATAAGGTCAAGCTCATCAAGATCACGACCCAAACCATGTTCACCAAATAGCCACATCAAAGCCCCACTATCGCACACCTTACTCTAGGAGAGTATACTAGTGTAATAATGAGATATGTAACAAGACCCTAGAATTATGATTATGTATATTATTTTTTAATATAATAATGAATTTAATTTCATTCTTTTATTATTACTTTGTAAATGATATTTTTAAAGAAGAAATATTATTTTTTTTAATATTCATATTAAATTAAAAAATATATCTTGATTAATTAATGGATTTATGATTTAAAAAAATTATTAAATA
The DNA here is from genome assembly GCA_963277665.1 of Viscum album. NCBI lineage: Eukaryota > Viridiplantae > Streptophyta > Magnoliopsida > Santalales > Viscaceae > Viscum > Viscum album. The sequence continues at coordinate 1,749,781,261 of OY728148.1, read as the reverse complement.
TAATTATTAAATTAATTTTATTAAATATAAATTATCATACAATTTTTATGTTGTCAAATGTAAATTTTATTAAGGTTTGAAAACTGTTTTTGTCAAAACCCATCAAATTTCAAAAAATGACGGGTTTTATTTTAAATGTGAAAATTCAAATATTAAGAAAATTATTTAGATAAAATATATATTATTTTTTTAATCAGGATGTCCAAATTATCCAATGGTGAATTTTTCATAATTTTCAGAGGCAGTTGAATTTTAGGTAAAAAAATAAATACCATATAAAATATATAATGTGTTTTATGACATCATAATGACCCAAAAGTTATGTAATAAAATAATATAAAATATTTCTTCAGAAAAATATTTTTTCCCTATAAAATAGTGTATTTTGAGTTTTAATTTATTTATATTATGAATCCTTAGTGAATCCTCCTATACATATTAATTATTTATAATTTTATAATCGTTTCTATGAATGTGTGACTCACCTCTACATAAGAATGGGAAATATTTTAATATATTAGGCCACTAGACTTATAAAATAATATATACCACTCTCCATTTCTAGATACCTTGGGAAAAAACCATGGGATTGTTTGTGGTTTTAAAAATTTTAGTGTGTAGTGTCCAAAACCAAAATAATAATGAATCCCCCTACCATTCCAATATAAACCCACCCAATATCTCATTTTTATTCACTAATTTTCCTTCTATCAGGGCCACCCTCTTCCCCATTCTCCCTATATTACTCCCAAGGTGTCCCTAATATCCCAAAAATCATATACCAATCCATTTGGATCACACATCCATGTAAGGGATCTCCCTCTCTCCTTTTTCTTCAAGCACCTCTTTTATGTCATGCCTTTTAATTATAGTATTCTTGATTTTGGATATGTTATTCCAATAATTTATATTTTTAATTTTATTTATTCATTATTGTATCTTCCCTTAACTCCCATTAATCCCCCTATGATTCTTTAAACCCACCTTTTACTATGCTGAAATTCCTTAAGGGATTTCTCTCTTCTCATTTCTATTCAAGCATTTTATTTTATAGTATGCATCTAAATTCCATTTCAAATGTTGGGATATTATGTTCTATGATCCCCTTATTATCCATACCATGAATAAATTATTATAGACCCATTTATCTCTTATCAAACCAATTTTTGAATTTCCCTATGTTGTTATTATGTTGTCAAAATTATATTGTGATTATCCATTCCAAAACAATCATGTAGTGAATACAATACACATTCCTATATGAAAGGTATTCTCATTTATGTACATATAAATATCAAATGGATACTTACATTTATGATTTCCACATTCCTTTATTGATTAATAAATGAAGATGTTGAATTAATCCTTGTTATATGATCTATGTGGAACACTTAAGCATGAGATTGAAATGATTATAAAGAGTGCACCCTAATAGCACTCTAATGCATTGGGTAGTGTTTAGTATCAGGATACATCATGTTGGGACATGGGGGTACCTTATTACATTATAGGACTTCTATCCACCATGTTTGTATAGGGATTTACCCGATTCCTTTATGTTAATGAGGAAGTATTTTAAGTTGTTTCCAAATTTCTATGATATGATAATCATGTTATACCATGCCTTTATGTTAATGTTTCTCTTATGCTCCACTGATATTCCTATTTCCTAACTAGTATTTTATTCTTCATGTTATTCATTTTTCTCTCCCTTACTAGTCTTTATAGATCACCCTTTTCTCATTAATGTCCATAGGTTATCCCAAGAAATTATATGTACGAAAAAATGTTATGGTCATGTAAAATAAGTTTTCAATAAAGATGTGTATTTCATATTTTAAGTTTTTATGTAATGTTCTGAAGCACCAAATACACTATAAATCTCGATCTTTTGAGTTTAATTAAGTTAAATTTTATGTAATAAATTGTGTTTAAATATGAAATAATGAGAAGGGTTGTTATAGTTGGTATCATAGGATAGGGAATGTTTTTTTTTGGGATTAGGATTAGAAAACTCTAGTGAAATACTTAGGGATAATACTAAGTATAATAATATAATCCCTAAATATTAGTGATTATAGAGTGATTGTTTTATTGTGAAAATACATCTATATCTGGATACGAACAACTAGATGTGGATCTGGCACAGATGTATCTAGGGGTAAAACCCAAAAACACTACTTTGAGGTAGACTATAATAGGAACATGTGCATGACAATGGGCCTTGTTGAAATCTTGGTTTCACACTCCCAGGGGATGTGATTTGATAAATTGATTAGATTACTATAAACCATTATTAAGGGAACAAAAAATACCTTAAGAATATATGTTAGGATGTAGATTATGGATAACATTGATCAAATCCTAGAAATTAATTAGTTAAGGAGATAAATGTAATTTTTAATTTATCCCTTTAATTTCATAAGATTCACTTTTATATGTTTAAGAGTTTATGGAACTAAACTTGTGTATATATCATATAAAGTAGAGCCAGAATCAAAAAGTGAATGGTAGGGTTATCGTTAATAGGTGTACAAATTTTTTTATACCTTGAATGTTTAGTAGAACAATCCAAACAACACCCAAAATCATGGAAGTAGATATATTGGCGGAAATGGAAAATTGAAAAAATTTAGCATTCTATACATATGACTCCTACCCTATCACAATTTGTTCTTTGAACCTCCTAGATAACCTCATCATACTTACCTTGGTGGAATTTGATGAAATTCTTGGAATTGATTGTCTTTCCCTTTATAGATCCAATATAAATTTTTGTGATAGGTAAATCACTCTCCATATGATGAATCCACCCCTGATTCTATAAAAGTTTAAGGACTTGGATGAATTTTTATTAGCTTTATTATCTATGGAAGACATATTAATTTCATATGATCATGAAAATATTTCATAGATGGTCGTGTCTAAGGAAGGAACCATCCTCAAAGACATGCCTATTGTGAGGGAATTCTATGATGTGTTTCCTGTGGAATTACATAGTCTTCATCCTATAAAAGATGTTGAATTATCGATTGATATTATACATGGGGAGTTTCCAATATCCAAGACTACATATAGAATGTATTTTTTGGATATTCAGGAGCTAAAGAAACAACTACATGAGAATCAGGATAAAGGGTTTATACACCAATGTGCATCACCACAGGGTCCACTATTTCTCTTTGTAAAGAAGAAATGATGGGTCAATGTTCCTTTTCATTGAACATCTTGATCTCAAAAAATAACTATAAATAACATGTATCCTTTTCCAAGAATTTATGACTTGTTCGTTCAACTACATGGAGCACAATACTTCTCCATGGTGGATCTGCAGTCGGGATATTACAATGTCATGGTGAAGAAAGCGAATATCGCCATGAATGCTTTTTGTACGATCTACATGCATTATAAGCTCATAGTGATTCCATTCGGACTTAGTAATTCTCAAGAAATCTTCATGGACTTGGTGAATATATCCTTTATATATTACCTTGAAAAATATGTGGTAATCCTTATATATGTTATTCTAATATAGTCCAAAACAAAGGAGGATCATGAGGAGCATCTTATCGCTATCCTAGAGACCTTTCAAAAGTATAATCCCTATGAAAAGTATATCAAGTGTGAGTTCTGGTTGAAGGAAGGATAATTCATGGGTAAAATCATCACAAGCAATGGGATATCTTTTGATCCTTCAAAAATAAAATCAATTTTGGAATGGAAGAGTATTATCACTTCCCCTGTGAAAACAAAACCCTTGAGTGGGGAGATTTTCCTAATCATAAAAAATACTATGAAGAATGGCATGGGATGTGTGTTGATGAAAATAAAAAACTAATTGCCTATGTCTCAAGGTAGTTAAAAATTCATGAGAAAAACTATCACATGCATGATCTAGAGGTGGTATTTTTTATCATTGTGTTGAAAATATTTCGGCATTATATCTTTGGGGAGAAGTTTGAAATATATAAATACCACAAATATATAAAATATATATTCACATATAAAGAGATGAATATGTTCCAATTAAAATTGATAGAGCTCATCAAGTATTATGACCACTAAATACATTACCACCCTAGGAAAGCAAGCAATGTGGAAGATGATATAAGTATAAAGGACCCAAAAATTCAATCATTTATGATAATTGAAAAGGATACAACCTTCTAGATTTGATGAAGATGGAAATAGGAATCATAAAGAAGGTATCATCGTCAATATTTTCACAAATTATTTCTCAACCAACTCTTTTGGAATGGTTAAAGGATGATAAAAAATAATATTTCAAAATCCAGAAGAAATTGGAAACTATCAGAAAATGGGAATGTGGGGAGTTCACTATTAATGAAGATGGAATTGTGATATTTGGGTCAAGACTAGGTGTTCCAACAAAAACCAGAGTTACAGAATGAACTTGTTGATGATGAAAATAGTTTGAATTTATCCATTAACCTAGTAAACATGATGATGAATCAAGAACTCCTGGAGCACTATTTGTGGGTTAACATGATGAAGGATATCATAAAATATACATCAAAGTTCATGGTATGTCAACAAGTTAAGGCTGAGAGGCAGAAGTCTAAGGGGATGATGAAAATATTACCCATACCAACATGGATATGAGAAAATATCAATAAGGAATTATTCACTAGACTTCCAAATACATCCAAGAGAAATAATGATATCTGGGTTCTTTTGGTTTATATTACCAAGACATCATACTTCATTGTGATTCAAGAAGATTTTTCACTAAATCAACTGGAATGAGTATACATCATATAAGTGGTAAGGATGCATGAAATATCACTATTTATTGTGTTTGATCGAGATCCAATATTCACCTTTATGTTCTTCAAGAGTCTCTAATAATCTTTGAACAGTGAGTTGAACTTTAGCACAACCTATCACCCTCAAACTGATGGCCAATCTGAGCAGACAATGCATACACTTGAGGAAATGTTGAGATATTTCTCAATGAAGATCAAAGGAATATGGGACCAACATCTCTCTTTGGTGGAGTTCTATTACAACATAAGTTGCACCTATTACCATAAATGGCTCCTTATGAAGCCCTTTATAGGAAGTGGTGTAGAACACCAGAATACTGAGATGATGTTGGGGAATTAAAACTTCTATGTCTATAAATTATTAAAAATATGGTAGAGAATGGTGTGACCATCCAGCAACACATAAATGCTTCCCAAAGTTAACAAAATAGATATAATGGTAATCATTGATGATACCTAGAGTTTTATGTGTGATACATGGTATTTCTCTACATAACTCTATGGAAGATAGTTATGAAATCTTGGAAGAAGTGAAATCTTAGTTCAAGATACATCGGCCCTTTTGAGATCTTTTATCGTATTGGAGCAGTGTCATATCATCTAGAACTCCCACCTAACCTGTCTTAAGTACATGATGTATTACATGTATCACTCTTGAGGAAGAAAATACCTAACTCATCACATGTACTCAATCCATAGGTGGTATCATTTGAGAATCAACTATCCTATGAGTAGAAGACAATGAAGATCTTAGGTCATAGAGAAAAAGATATATGAATTAGCTCAATGCCCCTCATCAAAGTGTTGTGGAGAAACCGAAAGTTTAAAGAAGAAACATGAGAACCAGAGGAAGTGATGAGACAGAGTTACCCTCATCTATTTTAGTTTGGGAAAATAAAATTGTGAAATGATATTTCTGAAAGGGGGGTGGTTGTATGGACCCGAACATTTATAAATAAAATTCCCATTCTTTTAATTAAATTTCTTATGGATATAGAAAACACAAAAAAACCTTTTGTTTTATTATATCCAATTGGATTTAAATGATCGTTAAATATCCCTACCAATGATAATATAGCCATTGAATAGTGATAACATAACTAATATAAATATGAGGTTTTAACAAATCCTTTTAATATAGACAATGTATGTGATGGCCTCAATAAGTAGGATTGTACCCTATGAATACCATTTATAAGAGTATACAAGGGAGATATCATTTCTAGTATTTTCCCTAGACTAATCCCAAGCCTATATCCAACAACATAAGCATGATCGAAACCATTTACGGGATATGTTCAATCTCATCGAGATCACAGCCCAAACCATGTTCACCAAATGGCCCCATGAAAGCCCCACCATGGCACACCAAACACTTAGGGAGTATGATGGTGTAATAAAGGGATATGTAAAAAGACACTATAATTATGATTATATACATTATTTTTTTATAGAATAATTAATATACTTTTATTCTATTATTATTACATTGTAAATGATTTTTTAAATCACAAATTGTATTTTTGGTTAATATTAAAATTCAACAAAACAATCGGTTTTGATGAATTAATTAATTTTTGAATTTAATAATATTTTAATAACATAGTTTTATTCAAAAAATTATTAAATATAAATGGTTATATAATTTTTATGATGGAAAATGTAATATTTATTATGTTTTGAAAACTATTTTTGTCAAAACCAATCAATTTTAAATACATCTCAGTTTTTATTTTAAAAGATAAAATTCAAATATTTAGAAAATTTGTTATTTAAAATGAATATTTTTTTGTAATAAGGATATCAAAATTATCGTTCGGTGAATTTTCCATAATTTTCTGAGACATTCGATTTTTTTTTGTAAAAGTAATATACCGAATAAAATATATAATATGCTTTATGACATCATAATGACCCAATAGTTGTGTAATAAAATAATATAAATGTAATCTTAGTACAAATATAATTTTTTTCCATTAAAATAATGTAATTATAGGTTTATTTGATTTATTTTATGATGCCTTAGTGAATCCTTCAAGACATTAAAAATATTCTTAGATTTTTATAAGATTTCCTTGAATGTGTGACTCACCTCCAAATAGGAAAGGAGGATATTTTAATATATTTGGCCGATATACTTATAAAATAATATATAACACTCCCCTTTTCTAGAAACCATTTTAAAAAAAACCATGTTATGGTTTTTGGTTTTGAATATTTTAGTGTGTAGTGTCCAAAAACAAAATAATAATGAATTCCCCACCATTCCTATATAAACCCACCCAATCTCCCATTTCACTCCACTAAAGATCATTGAATATAGACCAACCTATCTCCCATGATCCCTAGAGTCCTCCAAAGGTGTTCTCAGACTCCCAATAAGCCTCTCCCAATCCTTTTAGATCACGCATCCATGTAAGTGATCTCTTTCTTTCATTTTCTTCAAGCACCTATTTTATGTCATGACTTTTAATTATATTTTTAATGGTTTGGGATATGTTCATACATATATCCTTAATTTCAATTTTATGTATAAAATATGGTATATTACTATAACTCCCATTAATCCCCACTATGATCCTATAAACCCACCCGTTACTATACCGAATTTTCTTGTTGGAATTCTCTCTTATCCTTTACATTAAAGAATTTTATTTTATATTATGAATATAAATTCCATTTCTCATGCTGGTATATTATGTTACATGATTTAATTACTATCCATAACATTTATAAATTATGATATACCCATTTTTCACTCATCAAACAATTTTTTATGAATTTATATCTGATGTCGTTATTCTGCAAAAATTACACCGCGATTTTCAATGCCAAAATAATTGTATTGTGAATACAATACCCATTACTCAATCAAGAGTATTCAATATTATAAAAACATACTTTTAATATGGTGAATTAAATGTATGAATTCCAAAGTCCATGATTGTGGAATAAATTAAAAAATTTAATGAATCCTTGTTATATGTGGCACACATAAGTATAAGATTGAAATGATTGTGAAGGTTTCACCCTGATATCACTCCAATTCATTGGGTAATGATTATTATCGTGATAAATGATGTTGGGACATGGGATTACCTTATTCATTTATATAACTTTTTCCACCATGTTGAGACCGGGTTTTATCTGATTCCATTATGTTAGTGATGCATTGTTTTAAGTTCTTGACACCATTCCATGTTATGATAATCATTATATATCATGCCTTTATGGCCATGTTTATCTTACTATCCATTAATATGTATATTTCCTAACATGTATTTTATTATTCATGTTATGCCTTGTTTACTCCCATACAAGGAATTATATCTCACCCTATTATTATGAATGTCCTCAGGTTATCCTGTGAAATTCTAAGTAAAAAAGGAATGTTGTGGTCATATAAAAGGGGTTTTCAATAAAGATATTCATTTCATGTGTTAAGTTGTTTAAGTAATGCTCATAATCCCCAAATACACTATACCTATTGATCTTAGAGTTATATTATGTGCATTTTTATTTAATAAATAATGTTTCAATATGAAATAATGAGAAAGGTTCTTATAAGGAGTGTCTAAGAAATTAATCTTATGATCAACCATAAACTTATAAACCCCTGATAGAACCCATAGATCTTATGTTAGTATTACATTGAGAGATATATGCATAATAAATGTATATAATACATATAAGTTGCATGATTCATATAACAAAAATATATTTGGTAAAATAATTCTACAATAGAATTCTTTAATCGAAATCGAAAAAAATCAACCCTTTTACATAAATTATTTTTTATTACATACATCCTTCCTTTATCTGGGGTCTAAAACTTATTATATGCCATTGATTTAGATAATTACAATGTTTCTACCATATCAGACCTCAAATAACATGGAAATTACATTCAATGTGTCCATAATTTCCATATAGAAAACATATTTCACTCCACATGAGACATTGCTCTAGGTTCTTCTTCCAACCTTATTGACATGTAGGAAGACAAATCTTATTTACTCTATGTTAATTAACACATGATCTATTATAAAACTCAAATATTCTATTATTTTATGTGTTAGTAATATCACTATAATTCAGGATATTAATCATATATCATGATTTCTAATTAGGAATAAACAAAAAATAATTCTATCCATTAATCACGCAATTTGGTTAGTCATCATTACTGAATTGACCATCACATTCAGTGTTAACAAGAATCGTCTTTGTTCCAGTGATTTAATAAAATAAAAAATCATAGTTTGAGAAACATAAATCATAATTTAAATCCCTAAAATGATGAAAAATTAATTATAGGATGCCTACATTATGACACATTTTTATTAATCTATTACATGATAGGATTAACCTATGTCACTCATAGTTATTATTGAAATACATCATCATGGTATGTAATGAAATTTTAAACTTACAACTCATATTCATAGTAAATTGAATTGATGTGTGAAGTAAGGATTTTTTATTAACAAGGTTATGATTAGTTCCTTCTCAAATCATCATTTTCGGTGTTATTTCCCCTAGATAACTCCAAACTATAACTACATCAACTTGTATTATCTCGATAGGGATGTAGTTTCATTAAAACCCATTTCCTTATCCATCAAAAATATTCTATGATATTTAACTATAATTTGAATCATCCTTATACTTATTATTACAAATATTCCTAGAAATATCCTTTGAAATATACATGGGGATATCACTTATGTGTTCTCATCATACATTCCAAAATTTTTAACAAAATATATTATATGATAACAATTTTTGAGACCCAAACTTCTAATACACATATATAACATTTTTTAAATTAATATTAATTACATTACCTAAAAACATGCTTAAGGATCATAATGTTTTAGATCCTTTGGGGACTAGGTATATAATATTTTTAATTAATAAACAATATTCATTGTACCATATAAATTTCTTCCCCTTTTTTACACTTCGTATACATACCATTCAAAAAACATTTCATCATAACATGGAAAAAATATAAGAAAAGGTTACTTGAGTTGCTATGTAATGATGAACATTAAATATATGTAAAAAATGTGAGTATATATGTATGATAACATTACAATAACATATATAATTCATACCCTCTATATCCAAGAAGAAACTATTATGTCGTGGAATAATGATTTTTAGTTTTTACTACATTAATCATAACAAAATAAAATAAAATTTCCCATTAGATAAAAATAATTGTATAAGACATATATTTTTTCCTTATAAATATTAATAAAAAATATTATGACAAGGCTACCAACAATGGAATTCATAACATGATAGGATTTGGATAATAACCCATGAAACTGTTTTGGGATTGGGATAACCACTTATGTACCATCTTTTGGGATTAGGAAAACTGTACTCCCCTCAATCCCTTGATGGTGTAAGCTTATTACACCTCATGTTTGTATTGTTTATTTTTCTTTTTTAATAATTTTCTTTGGGGAATGAATTATATTTTCAATTCATGTCTCATTTTGTATTAAAAAAAAGATAATATAACAATAATCTATACCCAATACATTGGAGAGTGATATAGGTCCCACCTGTCACATAATACATATATTCATGGGTGATAAAATGAAAAATAATTTATCATAAAAATATATATAGAATGTAAATGGGTTTCATAGCCATATCATTATCGTAATCATAAATCATCTAGATTATCAACAAGGATGGAATAATTAGATCATATCCACAATAATATCGATGGTTTTCATCTTAGATGGAACATTATTTTGATAGGTATCCTAGAATGATTATTGTGGAATGTATCCTTTTCATAGTAAAAATTAAATTTCAAAACATAAAATATTTTCAAAATCCTTTTAGTTGAAAATTTCCTTGGATGGTTTGGAAGGAAGCATTAAAAATAATTGAAAATAATTATTTAGGAAAAAATAATTTAAGAAAACATTAAAAATATTTTTGAAATATTTTTCATTGAAAGTGAACCTCGATACTTAAATTTTTTACTTTAAAACATGGATTGCTCATGGTTGTTGATGTTATATTCACGATATAAACATTATTATAATGATTAAATTTAAATTTCCTATAAAAATAAAATGGAAAATATTTGTAAATTAACAACATTATTCAATTAATGTATTTTAAATAAGTAAAACATGGTTAAAATTTTTTAAATAATTCTTTTGGATAATATTAAATTAATTATTTTAAACATTTTTTTAAATAACAATTTTTAATGAAAAGGGATTTTCAACCGAAGAGATAAATAAAGTCATCTTTCTTTAAAAAATCATTTTAACTCTTGATTAAATATAGAGGCTAAAATGATGAGAAAACATGTATAATAAATATATAAATAAAGGATAATAAAAATATTGTTTTCCTTTATATATGGATCATATGAATTAATCATCAGAATCATAAACATAATCAATCCCAAAAAATATTGAGATGATATCATAAAATATTTACCAAATTGTTAACATTGTATCATAATACCCATAAAGGTATAAAATTAAATCAAACATATTGTATCGTAAAACAATTTAATTCATGATATGGAAATTTAAGATGTATTTATATAAACATCATAAAATTAGATACCTATATATCCTGACATATGTTTTAATGAAGTAAAAGTGAGACAAACAAATCATACCACATTGGTATCATTTCTACGATAAAACCCACAAAGAGATATTGGGAAATTAATATTTGGATACCCATAATATTCCATTATCTTAATGTAAATGAAATTCCTTGGATGTATATAAATAATATATAAATGATAAAGGTAGTGAATATTGAATTTCTCTTAGGGAAAGTATTTGTGTGACATAAATCCATTAATAAGTGTCAACTTCCTTCATATATTCTCAAAACTGCTAGATACTAAATATACACTTATTATAAATATATTATAAACATTAATATATTCATATTTTAGTATATATTATTTACTTATGAACTTTTATTACCTGTGTATAAAAAAATCCTTGTAAAACTAATGTATTGTGCAACAACAAGAATGTTTTTCATGTATGTTTTGATTTTTTATTTATGGGTCATATTAAATTGATCAAGAAAAAATTATATCCTTAATTTATGCCATGATATAAAAATAATATATATTAATTATATATTAATTTAGATAAGCCATAAAATTTATAGATAGAAAATTTAATATACAATTCTTATAGACAGTATGTCATACATAAGCATGAATATTGTTTCAATTTTATTCACAGATTGAAATAAATAGTGTTAAATAATTTATTAAAATTAAAGAAATATTTTTATTTAATATATTGAAAAAATAATAATTTTACTAGTCCTTATTAAAATCCATGTAATGTTTGAATGAACTATATCACTTCGCTAGGTTGAAGTATGTCTTACACATGTGTGTTATTATCATATTCAGACAAAATAAAAAAAATAAGAAGGTATATATGATATCATTATTATAGAGGTATTATTATTATAAAATTTTAATGTATATATTTTAAAATTGTAATTTATATAATTCAGGTAAAATTTAAATGAAAAAACACAAAATATATATTCGTGATGTGTTAGTCCTCTGTACATAGAAGCGACGTTTTTTTCCAACGAGACAAGAGATAAGAATGTAGATGAGTAAATATAATTAAATATGTATAATATTAACATAAATGAAATATATAATGAATATATCCATCATTATATCAGTTCAATTTATGTGGTGACGGAAAACAAAAAGCATTAGTTCCCAAGGAGTTTGTCTGTCGTACACACATATGATGATTTTTTTTATTGATTTTATAAAAGAAGAAAATAATATAAAAAATAACCTTCATATAATAAAATGAAATTATATTTTTGTTAAAATGGTTATTTTATCAAAAATATTTAATAATTATTTAATTAGGTAGTGGAAAAATAAAATTAAGCACTCAGTTAAGAACATTACATCTTCTTTAAACAATAACTTTTTGTTTTCACCAAATGAATTTATAAGATAAAATTATGACCAAAATAATCCATATAGGATTATATTATGGAATAAATTACTTTATATGGTTAGGTAATTAAACAAATTGGGTTTGGTTTGTTAATAATATAAGAGATGGGTGACCATTTATAAGTGAGGCGAGTTGCACTCTTTTAATTTTTGAAATTAAAATGTTTTACCCAAGTTTCTTACTTTTCATAAGACTCCAAAATGGGAAATTATTAATACTATGTAGTGATATAATCTATATTTTCTATAAATATATTTTTATATTATTTTACTATATTTTAAAATTAATATATTTTTATTAACCCCTGGTAAAATAATTTATCATTAACAAAGGTAATTAACTTTTACTTCCTAGACAATTGATAATAGTAAAAATTTATGTTCACCATATTACATAATAAAAATTATTCTTATCCCAAAAATGGCATAATTTTTTTAAAATTCTATTCACATAAGTGGAAAATATAAATTAAAAATATATCCCATCGACATGATGAAAAAGTATTTTTCCAAAGAGAAACGAATCAAATGCTAAAAATAATTGTACATGTAATTAAATGTAAAATATAATATAATGACATGAATTCAAATAAATGATATATATTTTTGTTTTAAAAAAATTTGAAAAAATTCACTCTATTAATTATTTTAAAATTAAAAGGATGATTAAAATAAAAACAATTATTTTTCAATATAAATTTATAAATTACTTTTTTTTGAAAATTTCCAAAATTAAAAAAATCATATTTTTAAAATTACTATTTAATATATAAATTTTATTTTTTCACATAAAATTTCTAAAAATGGTTAAAGTTAATTTTATTATGTGTTAAAAGAAATAGAAAACTCTTATTTTTATAAAAACATGGGTTTAAAGCATAAAATCTGTGTTATTCTAATATTTTCTCTATAAAACACATAAAATGAATGTATGAAATTTTAATGAATATTTAATATATTAATTTTATTAAAAAAATTCCCTGAAACTTAATTTTTTTAATTTATTGATGTAAAAAATGTTTCTATGAATAAAAAATGTTCTTTTATAAAATATTTCATTATTTTAATAATGTTTTTTATATTTATTATTATTTGGTCACTAGGGAAATGATTTTTAATATATCTGTATATTATATATTATCAAAATTTTGTAAATACTATTCATTACATCTATTCCAAAATCTAATTGATAAATATAAAATTAAATAATAATATTTTAATATTATGTGAAGATTCCTTTAATATTAGTGTTGCATGTAATACAAGATCTACTAAGTTGTTCATGTAATAAATGATAAAAAAATTTATGCATGTAATGAATAAAAAACTTAGTGTTGTTTATAATAAAATAAATTATATAATGGATTAAATTTATAACATTCCTATATTTTATGATATATATTTTTTCAAATTAAATTAAATTATTTAATGGATTTTGTTACATGCAATATATTGTTTATGTTGTATGTCACAAAAACCCATGTTTTTCTTGTGTTGCATGAAATATCAACTACCTCTAATTAATTATGTTAAACGCAATATTGATACATATTAGACAATAATAAAATATTAATATTATTGAGATATTTTTCTTCAATTCACTATATTGGAGTAAACAAAAGAGATTAAAAAGACTTAAGAAATTATAATATACATCTTATTATAAGGTTAATTCATTGGTTACCAATTAATTATAAGTGAAAATAAAAACCAATTGAATATAATGGATATAACATCATAGGTAACGATAGAATATGACTTTTTCATATTTATTTATATTTAGGAATTAGATGAAATTTTGACCTTTAATGGGATTCTATCCCCAATATAATACATGACACCCAATAATGTGTTTCATATAAACCTCATGTTCAATGAAAGACTGAGTTATACAAAAAAGTAATATATAGTTAATATTATTATTTTAAGTTTTAGTTATCACCCAACTATTGTATCGGTAAGAATTAATATAAATAAAAATATTTTTTTACACATGTTTATTATGTTTTTTTACATTTATCCAATTGAATTTTTAGGCTTAAAATAAGAATAAATAAAATTCCATAAAAACGTAACATTTTTAAAGGTAGTTTTACATTTATTTATCGAAGAAAATTTTAATAATAATTTTTTTCACCTTAATAATTTTTATATTAAATAATAAACTACATTATTGAAAGATAAATATCAAAATTTACATTACTTTAGTTTCTGGAATTTTTTCTGAGAACATTCATTTTTTGAGGAATAATAAAAAATACTACATTTCAGTGAACACTACCTTTTCATTTAAATAATTATTAATGTGAAATTATACTTTAATTTGGTTTTAAAATAACAATTGATATATTATAAATATATTAATCCAATTTTTATTATTATAATCATTTCTGTTTAATTTATAAATAAAATCTTAACAAAAGTTTGAACATTCTAACTTTAAAATCTGACTTTCTCACCACATCTGCGGGGTTATCCTTAATCAAAATTTTGATGCTTAATTGAATTTAATTTTATAAAATGTAAATAGAAGATTTTAATAAGTATGATATTTATATTATAGTAAGGTCAAAAAAATTGTGATACTTTTTTTTTAAAAAAGCGATTAAAATTAATTATAGTGATTGAGGGAAAACCAAATTAAGTAATGACTAAAAATGGAAAATAAAAAGTTAAAAAAATACTAAAAATGTTTAAAAACAATATTATTGAAATATTTCATCCATGAAACTGATAAGGTTCCATAATGGTCTTTTTTGACAGTTGGGGCATAAGTAATACTTAGGGAACACACAATTCGTTACAAGAAAACCCATTGTGTCCTTTTCCCTTCTTATAAAATGCATCCTCTCCTATCCTCTCCTTTAATGGAAAACCCCAACCAAAATAATCTCCCAACATCCCTATAGTCACCCTATAGGCACCAACATTAGTATAAATCCATCCAAGAAGTCCTTTGGTGAATAAAAAAAGGAGTTACCCAAAGAAGATATAGCTTTCCAAAACATTCATTTTTACATTGCATCCTTCTCCACTGCATTAATTTATTATGATTACATTATTAAACAATAACCACTTTATCCTCAATATATTTATATTTTTTATATTAAGGGTTCACCTTACATTCACACAAATTTCCTTTTAATGGGTAAATAACTTACCATTTATGTGTAAAACGAACTATCGCCTCATGAAATGATGATTGTTCGTTCTTCCTTTACCACATATCATTGTGGAAATTATGATGAAAACAATATTTATATATGAAATATATGATAATTATTATTCCTTTTTGATTCTATAATTATTTTTATGATAGAAACATTTATAGATTAAATTTTTTGTGAATAGGATAATGTCGTTTGTGGAAATGTGGACTACCAACCCCTTACAGAATTGTGATATATTCAAAAACTTCATGGGATATATTAAGGATTGATTTAATTAAATATATGTGAAATAAATAACATATATATTATATTTAGTTCATAATTCCATTTATAAAATATAATATATCATTTTCTCTGTTACACTTTCACATAATGAAAAAGTGATAACGTAGTTCGTGGACGTGTGGACTATCGCCACCTCTACAAAATGTAAGTCCTTATACATCAAAAAAAATTATATATAAAATTATATATGATTAAATAATATTGTATATATTATATAATTATCATTATATAATTATAATCTCTTACTTACCTTCTTTCTTTGGTGATAATTGGAAAATGAGAACATTACTCTTTTGTACATACGGTATACCGTCTCCATGATAGTAACGTTGGTTCATTTTTCATAACGCTATTTCATAATTGGTTTTAAAATTTTAACTTATATATAAATAAAAGAATAATTTCTTTATTATTTTTCTTTATATGTTTATACAATTACCCCCTTGACTATAGTTGACATACCAATGGAATTTTTGAAACATAACCCAAATATGGTCAAAATAACGGATGTAAACTTCCTTGGTTAATTAGTTTTGTATAAAATATTATTATGTGAAATAAAAGTAATGAAAAACATGAAAATGTTTTTGGAGAAAGTAAATAATTAACATCAATTTATTATTCATGAAGGTAAAGATGCACTTGAAAATTTTTATTCGATGTAAGGGATTCATTTAACACTTTTTTCTATGAGGCATACACCATTAATACTACTTATTTTGTTTAGTGTAACTACAAAACTTTTTCATATTATAAATCATGAATTATTTTTTCTTCATGGAATTTAAATGTTTCATTTTATTATTATTACTTTTAGTATTATAATTCATATATTACCATAGTGTTAAGGTAATTCATCACAATATCCTTTCATTGAGACATTTCATGGTGATATGAACCGGTATTTTTTAATCAATTAACATACACATTGAAATTCTACCTACATATTTCAAATATTATAATTTTATGAGGCTTATTATTAAAAGTGTTAATTTCATGGGTCTTATGAATAAAATTATTAATAATAGACTAATTATCTAATGCATCTCTTCCCTTTGGGATTAGTTCAAACTTCATTGTAGTGATATCGATGAAGTATAATTAAATTTGCATCAAAGAATTCAGTTTCACTTTTATTTGGAATACTATTTCCAACATCATTATTAATACCATAATGGCTAGATTAAGAGGAATCATCATGGATCATATCTATCCACATCAGTTTGTGTTTTTTAGTTAGAGAAACATAAAAAAATAGTTTATTCACTACATCTGTAAGTATTATCCTAGTAAATATAACTTTGAAGAAAGGAAGTTTTTCACATAAGATCACCATATATAAGGATTTTGACACCATTAAATGGAGATTTATTTTCTATATAATATGAATGTGTGGATTTTTTAATGACTTCCTCATATTGATTTCCATTATTATCACTTATACACGACTGCCTATTTGGTTAATGGGCCACTTAATGGCCACATTCAATACACCAGGGGTGTTCTTTAGGGGGGTCCAGGATCCTAGTGTCTTCTTTCTATTGTTGAGAATTACATGATTAGGTGCTTCATTGACCTCACCCAACTTGGTAAGTACCAGTAAATCAACGTCAGTAGGGATATTATTATCACATCCCCTTGAATTTATGCTGATGATATCTTAATAATTAGACAACCTTTAAGGAAGACCATCTCTAGAATCAAAGCTTTATTCAATAATTATAAATAAGTGGTTGGTCAATCCATCGACTGGAATAATGCTTTTATCATTATTAGAAATAGAATTATTATTGGAAAAAAATTATTAGAACTCTTGGAGTCTGAATGGGATCACTCCCCATTAACTACCTTAAAGTCCCCTTATTTAGGATCATGTTCCAATGTTACTTTCATGGTAATACATGCTCTGGATATGTTAATCATCTTTCTTGATGGAATGGGAAGGCCATGTATCTTGATTGTAGTGTATTCCTTATCAATTAAATCATCCATTATAATATTGTATTCTCATTCACTCTCTTTATATGGACAAGAATCATGTTTAATGACCTTAAATTCATGATAAATAGTTTTTATATACATGTTATATGCAAGAAAAGAAGAATAAAATTGTTTCCTAGAAGGATTTAACCAAACCCTTTGACATGGGGATTCATGGGATTAAGGGTATCAATACCTTCAATGATGGCCTCATCAATTAATTCATATAGAACCTCTTAACATTAAATTACCCTTTTATTGATTTTTTGTCATGAATATTCAAACTGAACCTTATGAACGAATACTCAAATTAACTTACATCATCAATGTGTTACTCCCCCAAAAATTCATTAAATAAAATTTTTCAACACTCTAAATGGATGTTGAGTATAAAATCTAAATATAATTGAAGGCACACCCCCATGGATGGAAAATCATATTAACCATAACAATGTCCCTTATAGAATGATCAACATTAATATACATGATCTTATACCCCACCATTATTTCCCTCATGAAATATTTTATCCAAAATGTAGTCTACAAATCCAGACCTATGCCTATATATATGAGGACATATTAATATGGAAACCCAACATGATTGGTCACTTTAATGTCATGGAATACTACATGTTGCATTGTGATAGTTCTTCATGTCTTTCTAAGTTCATGGAACTTCTTCATGTTTGTCTAAGTTCATGGAACCATTTTCTCATCATGTAAGACTATTTTTCTTATAGAGGATTTGAAAAAATATACTACCAAAAAATAATCAACTATGAATGGTTGGGAAGAAAAAATTTATCAACTAGTTACACCTACATGAAAGATAAAGAAATTGTACAAAATATTTTCATTGATTTGTTTTTCCATGGATCTATGGAATTATGTTGATAGATCATTCATCCTTAATTTCTATATTTGTAGATATATAGAGGGGCTCTTAACTTATATCCATAAGAGTGGTAAAAGTCATAAAATATTCAATATTATACTTTGGGTAGCTGGATCGGTAATCAACATATTATGGGAACATATAAATAATAATATGTTTAATAATCAAGTTACATATTTTCTTATAGGAACCATCCCTGTTCACAGGGACCTTCACGCTACATCTAATGTTCACCCGGACATGTTGGGAAACTATGAAGATGATCTCAAGAATCTTAAACTAATGGGAGTTGAAGGGTATCTGAGGAAGTAATCAAACATAATTTCCATATAATGGATCCCCCTGATCTCTCCATATATTAATGCTAATATTTATGGGGATATAACTAGGTTTCCATGACTTTTGGGCTACAGAGGTGTCTATAATACTAATTGAGGATTTCATAAAGGCTTCTTTCATCATTTTATTGGGAAAGGTAATGTATTTAAATCTAATATATTGGAACTTATTTATACAGTCAAGTATATTGTTCATCACAATTGGGTATCATTATGGACTAATCCAGACTCTCATATTGCATTCAATGCACTCAAAACAAGAATAAGAATTGATCCATGGAGAACTCTCCCTCACATGATTTAATATCTCAATCATGTCATCAACCTCAACTTGGTTGTATCTCACATTTATAGGGAATTTAATCATGTTACATATTCTCTTTTGAAGAAGGAGATTGTGGAGATGATTACCATGTTGTATTTTAGGATACCTGATTATTGTAATATGATGGTGGATGACAACATGAGGGGTGTGGTATATTTTTGTCTATGTAAAACCACATTTAAATCCTGAATTTTTTTTCTTTAATTTGTATTTAATAATATTAGGGCCGGCTCGTTCAGACCCTATATTATCTTGGTTATCTATTAAATGTTCAAATTTAAATGAGACACTTTGAATGTTAAACTATTTATTCATTTCGATTAAATATTATTGACATTAATTTATATATATATTTATTTGGATATTAATGGGATAGAATGGATGTTTTATATTTAGATTGAATTGAATTAAAATGTTTTAAATATGAGTAATATTATGTGTCTTATACGGAATATAATCAAAAGTAGAATTTTATATTCATAAACATACTTGATGAAAATAACATTTCTACTTCCATGCTCATTATTTTATTTAGTCTTACTTTAAAAAAATTAATGTTTTCTTAAATGGAACACCTTTTTTTGGTATTTTGGTACTGAAAATTGTTTTTTAAAATAATGAATAATTTGATTTGAAAATTGGATTATCTAAAGGAAATTATATTTTAATATATGAAAGTATTTTTCATATGAGTTATAAGAATTTTTAAGGGTTTATTGATGAGATTTTTTTAATTGTGATGAGGTAATTTAGTATTATATTAAACTAGTGAGCTATATATAACTGATATGAAGGTTTTATCCCCATTATAGATCACATGTAAGCCCTATAGAGCTTATACAAAGGGTTGAGACCCATTATTGATCATAGAAAAAGGTTATCTTGATATTTCTTTATGATGGGAGATCCCCATTATTGATATAAAATGCATTGGATAATGATAATATTGTAAGTATTCCTTATATTTATTCTAATTAAAATGATTTTGAAAGGGTTTTATGTATATTGTTACCTATGTAACCAAAAATGGTTTGATTACAAGTTATAGGATTATATTATTTTCCTTGAGGAATGTATATGTTTTTAATTCATGTGAAATTTTTTTATTTCATATTCTCAATGAACATTGATGATCATGGTAAACATTATATGTGTGTACATTTTTTTACAAGACTAATAGTTTATTTTGATTTTATATTCCTGAATGATCTTTTTTACTCATCCTATGTTTGTAAAAAGTTTTCTCATGGTTTAAGGATGGGTAATGGAAGAAAGAAGTCTATTTGGAAGGAATGTAGTTTCTTCATGAAAGAAATTCATTCTTATCTTTAAAATTTTTATACTATAGAAAAAATGGATAGTGATCATAAGTTTCCACTTCATATTTTGTTAATTTTTATGTTTGGTTTATAGCTAATTATCTTAAATTCTAAAGATAATTATATCTTCAAGGGAAAAGAAAGTAAAAATCCCAACATAACTCAATATTAAGTAATGTTTATGGTTGGGTCCTTATATTTTGTTTTAAGGGAATTATTTAGATAACATTAAGGTTTAGGTTAATATTTTTTTCATGCACATAGAATATTTTACCTTATATACAAGTTATATTCAATTTCAATATTACATTTTTTATTTATCTAAAGTGTGTTATTTCAAAATGGTTTTCCAAATAGTAAATAAGGATGTTCTAGTGGGAAGGCACCAAGAAAAAAATATCCTTCCGTGAAAGTATCTTGAGATGGTTGATATTAGAATAGAACAATCTGTTGCATTATTGGATTAGTTGATATAAGCTATATATTATGGTGTTATCTATGCTAAATTTAAATTGAACCTACCACAAAGAACCATGATGATAGTGGGTCATTTAATGAGTAATAATCCCACATAATCAAATAGATCATCTTACCCAATTGAAGATAATGTAAGGATAAATTCCCTATAGAAGATATTTTATGTCCTAGTATGTTTGGAACATCAAATGGAAACACTTTCCCTTTATCGTTTTGATGGTGAAGCTGATCGTTGGTGGTATTTTGTTAATAAAACTGATGAAAATATGATCTTCATTCCATATAATATGAAACATAAATGAATCTATTCCTTTTAAAATATTTCTATATGATTTTTTTTGCATAGTATGGGGGAATAATTCCTATAATTAAATAAATAAAAAATGATTTTGTGGCTTCATATGAAGAAAAATTTACCAGATTGGCTAGGTATATTGAATATTTTATTTGATACATATGATATTAAAATTAATAGATTTTAATCAGGATTAAAACCAATTATATTAATAGATTTGGCCTATTGATAATTCAAAATTGAGGATATAGTGGTTCATTATGTTGAGAAAGCTGAAATGGAGTGTGATGACACCTACGTGACATGAGATGACAAGAATATGAAATGTTTAAGGTGGAATAAAATATATAAAAAACAATCTAATAATTTTTTTGGTAAACCTAAAACATATTCCAAGTGTGGAAAAATACAATTTAGGAAATGTATGTCATAATCTAGAAAGTGTTAATGGTGTGATAATTTTAGTCTCAATATTTTACAATCACAAAATGAGATAACAGATATCTAGTAAAATGTATGATGCTTCAACTATAATGAGTTTGTAAATTATTCTAATATGTGTTTAAAGAAACATAATCTGGGTGGAAATATACCTCATTAGAAGAAAAAAGGATGTATAAATCATTTTCTACATCTATAATTGATGTTGGGCCTTCTTTTGAAGCGATGCAATCTCAAGGGATTTATATTTTTTTGAAGGTAAATCATAAGTTTAATTTATTAAGAACTGATATTTTAATAGTATAAATAATTTAAATACCTTAGGATATGCTTATTTAGTGTTTATATAAATTTGATGTTTTTGTTAAAAAAAATATTTGAGGAATAATACCTCTACTTTTTTGGATTTATGTCAAATAGTATGATTGACCATTAAGTTTATATATGTGGAATGATTTATATTTAACATTAAATATTACTATTGAACATTAGATATTAATGCATTATCTCATTACAATAATAATTGAATTATATTACTATGTGCTACTGATTTTGGTTTTGATTAATAAAAAATGATTCAAGGAATGTCATGTTATCCATTAAATGATTATGTGATTCATAAAAAAATGATTCTAGTGATTCGGGTTAGAAAAGTAATCTTGGATACACATTTATAGATTAAGAAATGAGTGTGTAGAGGAAAATAATTAATGGATGAATCTATACTCATCATGTAAGTATATTTATTTATTCTATAAGTATAAATTGTGAATGAATACTTCATATTTAGTATAATGATCATGAAGGAATAAAAATTTATCCTATTTCATTAATTTAAAATTATATTAATGATCTTTCCCAGCCTTATTTTGATTGTGGTTATACCACCATTAACTTTGTATTGGACATGTTCTCTATCACGCTATATTATCCCTTGGTAATTAGTTTTCACATCCAAACCCATATTTTAATTTACCACCAATGTTCTCCCTATGTGGAATCCTAGTTACAAGTAACTTATTGTGACCATAGTGTTTCCTAGTTTTCCATTTTAGGAGGATTTTTTTAACCCTTTATATGATGTTGGTTTCAATAGAGGAATTCTAGAAATGATAATCATTTGGTAATGAAGATGAATTTCAATGGGGAAATTAATTTTAAGGGGGATAAGAAGTAATATCCAAATAATTTATGAAATATATTATTTAAAAATAATTTACATTATTTAATGGATTATTTTATAGTAAATACATTTTTTTAGCTTAAATCACACACAACACCATATTCTTCCTGTATTGCATTCATTATTGACTACCTTTTGTAACATATGTTTCACAAAAGACTAATACTTTCCATAAAACAATATAATTTTAACATTTTTATGATAGTTGTCATCTAGATCTGGGAAATAATGAAATATAATGTATTAAATAAAAAAATGAAATTATATTTTACACTTTTTAATAAGATGAATTCATTGGTTATTAATTGATTATAAATTAAAATTAAGACCAATTGAATATAATGGATGTAATAGCCCAGGTAATGATAGAATATGTATTTTCCATATTTATTAATATTGATGAATTATAATTTAATTTTACTTCAAATGGGATGGTATCCCAAATAGTATACATGATATTAAAAAATGAGTTTCTCTGAATTCATAAATTGCACACAAGACTGAGTTATTCTGAAAAGTAATATATTGTTAATTTTATTATTTTAAGTAGTAGTTATCACCTAGATATTATATCAATGATAATTAATAATACTTAATATATTATTTTTATGCATATTTATTAACTATTTTTATATTCATCCAACAGTTTTTATATGCTTAAAATAAGAATAAAGATAATTTTAATCATACAAATCTCTATATTTTTAAAAGGTTATTTTACCGCCTTTTTCTAGTAAACCCATTTTAAATATAATTTTTTACAATTTTATAATTTTTTATTGAAAATTAAACATAATTTTTGTAATTTAAATATATATTTTTTACTTTGGGTGAGTTTTTGGTATTTTTTTTAGAACATTCATTTTTTAATTAATAACTTGAACTACTGCATTTTAGTGAAAAATTCCTCTTTGTTTAAAGAATTATTAATTTTAAATTAAATTTTAATTCTTTTTAAAATAAAAATAGAATCATTATACATATACTAATCTAATTTATATCATAGTAATCATATTTATTTAATTTATATATAAAATCATAATGATCTTTTTCGTATTCTCACATTAAAAACCGGTTTTCTTACCACGTCTAAAATATTATATTTAATTTTAATTTTTTTATATAGTTATTTTAATTCATAAAAATTGACATAAAATTTTGTAATAAGTATGATATTTTTATTTTAATAAGATAAATATAGTTTTTTACAAAAATTATTATTGAATGATACTAAGATAAATTATTGTGATTAAGGGAAAACAATCTTAATTATTGACTAAACGTGGATAATAATGTATAATAATGACCCTAAACAAGTAAAAAATAGTTTTATGTCATTATTATAATAATTACCCCCTATAAGGTCAAATAATGGTCAATTTGGACACTTGGGGAACATGTAATACCTGAGAAACACAAAATTCTTTTCATGAATACCCAATGTGTCCTTTTCCCATTTTATATAAGGCCTCATCTCCTCCCCATCTCTTTACATTTCTCGAGCCAATTTCTCATATAATAAAAACTCTATGATAATCTCCTAACATCACTCCCATCATCCTATTGTCCTCACATTAAGCGTAAATCCATCCAAGAAGTCCTTTTGTGCATTCTAAAAGGAGTTACCAAATGAAGTTTTAACTTTCTCCAACTTGAATTATTTATTTTGTTTCCTCCTACACTATATTATTTTTTTATTATTACTCCATTAAATAATAACATCATTCTCCTAAATATATTTAGGTTTTTTAGATTAATGGTTTTACCTAAACTTACCCACACTTCCATATTATAGGTAAAAAACTTATCATTTATGTGTACGATAAACTACCACATCACGAAATGATGATTATTCATTCTTCCATTACCACCTCTTATGATGATAATTATGAAGGAAAATCTATTTATATGTGATATATATATAATACATATTATGTATTTATTCTACTTGTAATTCATTTATAACACATACCATTACAATTTACATTGTTTTTCAATATGACAATGTCGTTTGTGGAAGTGTGGACTACCATGTCCTTAAAGCAATGTGATAAATTAAAACACAATATTTAATGTATTATGTACTATATTAATTAAATGTATTTTATTTAAATAAAATATATATGATATAAATTACATAATTTCATTTTTTAAAATATTATACATCATTTAATTTAATAATGTTTCACACACTGAAAATGTGGTAAGTCATTTGTGGACATGTCGACAACAACTTCCTCGACATGATGTGATTCGTTTTATATAAATAAAATTATATAAATATGTATATATGAATAAAAAATATGTTATATAGGATTGATTTATCATTATGTATAAATAGTGTTTTTACATATCTCCTTTTCATGAAGATCAGGGAAAAATAAGAATGTTACTCATGCATATGTATAGCCTACCATCTCCATGGTTGTAATGAGGGATAATCTTTCATAGACATATTAAATAATTGGTTCATAAAGTGTAATTTTTTTATATATATGATATCTATTACATTATTATTGTTCAAGATATGTTTATATAATAACCCCTTTGACCATAGTTGTCCTCCCTCAGTCATTTTTGACACATAAACCAAATATGGTCAAAACACCTTATGTAAATGTAACTATTTCTGTAGTTTTGTAAGATATTATAATAAATTAAATAAAAGTGATGATAAACATGAAAATGGTTCTAAATAACTTATATTATTAACATATGTTTAGTATTTAGAATGATAATTACACATGTTTAAATTCAGACTCAGGCTTGGGGATTCTTGTCTCACTTTATCTATTTGTGAGGCATAACCCATTAAAAACGCATACTTCGTTTGTGACTTGTACCTACATCCCCTATTGATATAATTTATTATTAATTATTTTAGATTTATGTTATTTAAATGTTTCATTTTATTGTTATTACTTTCGGTCTTTCAATTCATTTGTTACCATAATGGTAAGGGATTTCACCTCAATCTACATTCATTGAGACATTTTGTGATGATATGCACATTTATTATTTCATAAAGTGTCAATAGATCCCCTTTTGACATTTTATATCCATATATAATCTATTTTGTTGTTATATGATATCTTTTTAAATAGTATTCTGTCATATGAATTATGAATTAAATATTCACAGTTGTATGAGACACTTTGAGTGTTTAATGATTTAATAATTTAGTTTTAATATTCATGATATTATTTTAAAATTTTATTTATATATATATGAAAGGGTTATAATGGAAATTTTAGGTCTATTTTGAATTCCATTCAACTGTTTTAAAAATGGAAAATTATTACATGTTTTATATGGAATGTTACGAAAAACATGAAAATAAATGTTCTATTCTTATTGTACACAAAGGCAATGAATTTTTTTCCATTGTGGCTATTATTTTAATTTATATTAATTTTTAAGATTTCATGTTTTCTTAAATAAAAATACTTATTTATTTTATTAAGTTATTGGGTATTTATTTGTTTTTAAAAGGTACTATCTATTTTTTTGAAAATGGGATTTTTGAATTGGAATATAATTTTAATAGATAAATATATTTTCATATGAGATTAAAAGAGTTATTAAAGGGTTTTGTTAATATATTTATTTACTATTTATATTTTACTTGGGAATTATATGTCATGGGTGAGCTTGATATAACATATACGAAGTGTTGAGACCCATTATAGATCACACGTGAGCCTATAATATCTTATACAAAGTGTTGATCCCTATTATATCTTAAAAAATAGTTAATCCTGATGTAGCTTATATTTATAGTTATCCCCATTATAGATATCCAATTCATTGTGTAATGATAATGTTGCAATTTTTCCTTATAGTTCTTCCAGTTAAATGGGCTTTGAAAGTGTTTCATATATATGATTTTATAAGTAACAAAAATTGGTTTAAACCCTTTTTATGGGTTTTAATGATTTTCCTTGATCAAAGTGTTTCTTTTTTATTCATATAAAAAATATATTATTCTATATTATGAAATATATTGAAGATAAAGTAAAATTTTATATTTGTTTTCATGTTTTTACCAAACTAACTACCTCATTTTTTTATATACTAAACTGATATTTTGTATTTATCTAATGTTTTGGAAATGTATATATAGTGTTTAAGGATGATAAGGGAACAAAATAATTCATGTTGTAATTCATTTATTTTTTACATGAAAATAATTTATGTTTTATTTTCATTTTTTTCTATGTATAAAATACTGATCAAAAGTGTCCACTTTGTATTTTGTGGCTTTATAGTGTATGAGTTGTAACCTAATTCTCTAAAAATATAATCCTGAAAATATCATCAATGTGGTAGAAAGAATAAAACATGACTTAACATAATGTTATGTAATTTTTAAGGTTGGGTCTTTATAAAATTTATTTGAAGAAAATATTTCACAATATCTCGAGGTGTTATAATTAAATCCTCCTATGGGGACACACTATGATTGATGAAACCATTATATAAAATTCCATCTAACTACACTATATATTCATTGATATCATTTTTTTCCTTCCATAATATTGAAGATTAAATCAGAATGGTAAATGGGTTAAATTCAATATAGAATTCAATATCCCTCCATGATGGTGTTCTCAAAACATCTTCATAAATGATGTTGACGTGTCCCTCCACTAACACTGGAAGCTAGAGGCCTAGTGATCCTACTAAATAAGGTGTAAAATCCCCAAAATTTGTATGATTGGTTGATGTA
Organism: Viscum album; assembly: GCA_963277665.1. NCBI lineage: Eukaryota > Viridiplantae > Streptophyta > Magnoliopsida > Santalales > Viscaceae > Viscum > Viscum album. The sequence continues at coordinate 1,749,753,026 of OY728148.1, read as the reverse complement.
TCCTAATCTTCATCCAAACTCTCTCATACATAAGATCCCCTTCTCCCATAATGTATAATATTGTCTCAGCTATATAAGGAAACTTAAATTTCCTATGATGGATGTCTATCTAGGAACACACTATGATAAAACTGTCCTTAACTAGGATGTAATCATAAGGGTTTATCAAATTGAAATTTGGGAACCATGAGAACCACTCTCCAATAAGATACATCTCACACTTTCAATGAAAATTTATTAATGGAAAAATACTCCATCGAAATTTTTTGATTTCCACTAGGGATAATGCATAACTCATTGATGTTGTTGAAATGTAAATTAAATAAACCATAAAATAAAAAATTATATAGACCACATCTCATACCAAAAAAATGATTCCATTTATTGGAAGCCTCTGATGGATTTCCTCACACCATAGAATGATGGGTCATGCAGTCCAGATAAAAATGAAATTTCTCATCACATGCATATCATCACCCCTGACTGATATGTATTTTTCTTCTACAAGACCTCCAAACTAAAGACCATTCAAGATGACTTAGTCCAAAACCCAATTCAATAAATTAATATCATATGAAATTCCATGTATAATAATAACTCATTATCTATGGACATGATAGTTGATTCATATTAGCTACATTAATTAACTCAGATCCATGATGTTCACCACCATATCTGGTTTCCCAATGCTTCCATTCATGGGTGTTCTTCATTACACAATCCTTCTCGATATGATCCAATACTCTAATTGGGAATATTTTAGAGGAATAAAAATCATCGCATAATATGCTCTTAAATACTACCATAGAGAGTCTCACCTCCTAAAATACATGGGGTGAAAAAAAAACCCCACAAACTTCTCTCTAACCCATAAAAGTGACTAGTTACAATTGTGACTGTCTATCCAGGTGGTGTTCACATGAAACTGAAAATTTGATTTACATATTCCATCCAAAACTTTTCCTCTCACAGTCCATCCAAGCACCAAAATATATGGGTACTAAAATCTTATTATTATATAACCATTCACATTATGTGTAAATCAATTTCTGTAATTTCAAAAACAATGTTGTACTACATCAAGAAAGAAACACCAAAATGAACCATTGATAATGGGCCATATAACTACTATATAGGTGTAATATTCATTGGATTCTATACTTTAACAATTAAAATTGAAACTAGATCATATACATGAGCCTTCATAAATATATTAGTATCAAAACAACAATATATAGGTTAATTTTCAATAAATTTTTCTTCTTTATGACCAAATATTTTCATCCTATATGGTTTTCATCATGAATTAATCTTTAATGTTAACATGGAATACTAGGGTTTGATGAGAATAACTAATGATATTACACATGAATTAAATTAATGTAAAAACTACACAATACCATTTGTTTCAGGTAATTTTTGTTCTCATGGAACTAATTCATTTACACAAACTAGTTAGTGTCTATGTGTATGAATAAGATACCAATGACACTATCACTAGGTTCCATATAATAAGATTCAATATACTGATACAATGACATCATTCCCCTATGTTCCATATCCATTCCACATAACATGCCCAACACCTAACTAAAAGCCTATTAAACACAATCCTTTAATTACACTTTTTCATGACTTTACCCATTGGGACCCTCTTATACACGTATTATGAATAGGGTGACACACTGATTCTTAATATAATAGTTCATGTTTTCATTATAATCCTCAAGAAGTATTATCACTAAAATTAGATAATATAAATTAATATAAACTATATAAAAACAAAAACTACCTACATAAAATAGTGTAGCGATATAATATGAGACTGAAATATCTATTGTGTAATTAATGTATTCAAAAACCTCTATGAAAATTATCAGGGTGAAATATGGTAACTAAAATGATATAGAAGTTACAAATACCCACGCAACAAAAAATGAGGTCCCAACAGAACAAACACTATGAAAGGTAAATCATAATATAGATCTACACAAAATATATGAGTCTAACCACATAATGTAGTAATCTCATCCAATACTGTTATAGTCCTACAATATTGGGTCCACAAATGTCACTATTTATCTTCACATCCTCTTAGTATGGAAAAATATTTACTGACTTATCCTAGGAAAAATTTAGTATATATATTTATTTTTTTAACCCTAGAATACCAATAGGGAATAAATATAATAAATCATTTTTCTAAAGTAATAATTGAAACCTTGTAATGGGACCCATCAAAAAGATATTCCTAAAATTATAAAAAGTATATATATTTGAAGATATCAATGCCCACATCATGTTAATAATGATGAGTCTTCTCATAGAATAAAAGGCCCCATATTCTAGCCAATCATCATGTGTAAACCTTCAATATTGATTTTGGATGGCATGTAACTAACCACTATGTAGTGTAGTTGAGTGAGAACTAAATATGATATAAGAACCACATGATTATAGAGTTCAATAATGGGGAGTATCACTATACTAATAGAGGATGCATACCATTTTTAATGTAGGGGGAGTTATATTTCAACTTATAAAAATTATATGGGGGACCCACCACATAGAGAGGGAGGGGATTACCAGAATCACTAACACTCCAGTGATAACACTCATACATTATCATAGGAAAATAATAACTAACATTAGTGTTGCTCGACAATAATATCATATCATAACTCTAAATCATAAATTAAGTCCACAATTATATCCATTTTAGATTACTTCTCAGAAAAATGATACTCACAAGAAACAATATTAGTACAAATGATGGATATAAACTTAAAAATATTTCTCAAAAAATGTATATTGTGTGTATATAGGGTAACATAGCATGAGACTCCACTTGAATGTATGGGAATTTTATTCCCTTGACATGGACTGGTATTCCATGTATCATAACACTACATTTCCCTAATAGAACATGTAATGTAAGTTCACTTAGGGTCATGTCATGCTATTATGACCAATGGTAATTTATTTATGTTCATCCACACATTGTGTGAAAAAGTGGTCATAACATGCATACTCAGCAAATGTCTTAGGCATGTTCTATTAGTACATAACATAGCTATCGGTGTAGGGGCACTAGGATTGTGGGCCTAGCCACAAGTCAAAAGATATATATAGTGGGAAAATACCAAATCCAATGTGAGAACTCATGATAAATGATGCATGTTCCTCAAGGATACATAACATGTAATCTTAATTTTTTAACATATAGTTAAGCATGTATTCACTTAGATTGTATATATTCCCTTACCATTGATTACTCCACTTTTTAACTCACTTATAAAGGATGAATATAAAGGCTTTTTTTCTCTGATCATCATTTCATGGACTTCATTTTTCAGAAAAAGAAATTATGTTTTTTAAATTTTTAATTATCACTCATATTTTTTATATTTATGGGAATGATCCATGAAATTATCACAAAAACATCTAAAACCTTCATGATATATCCTAAAACCCTTAATTATGCTGTCATTGGAACAACCTTCATGAATTTGGGTTTATGATCAAATTATAATCTTGCAATAAAATTTGTAATGTCAACTTCATGTCATAATGATGAAGAATCAAATTAATGGTGGAGGGAAAATAATATGAATGAATTGAAACCATTTTTAGTCGATGAAATACTATACATGGATTCCATAATATGGAAACATAAGTTTTTATCAATTTTTTACTGTATATATGAAATTTGGTTATGGAAAACTAATTAATAAATATTATTATTTTAATAATATAATTCATATAAAAATTATGAATATATAAAATACTTGTTTGATATTATAATTAATGGGTAGAAATGAAGAAAATCTAAATCTCTACCTAATGACTAGATGGAACATCATTAAATACCATCTATTATAATGATGAAGAATATGATCCTACTATAATTTTCATTTTTCTCTTGAATCCCATTGAATGTTCATTATCGATCTATGGTCTTGAGTTTTCAATGTCAATAGATTTTCCACATTTTCCTTTCTAACCCCACATGCTTATGGGGATAACCCCAGATTTTCAACATAATTACATATTTATTGGGGGAATTTTTAGTATATTTATGTAAATTAAATAAAAAAAATTATTTCAAATTATCTCACCCTTCAACCACTTCCCTAAACTAATCATCTGTCACTAACTGGTATTATATCAACCCAATAGAAAACTCTTTATATTGGAAACAACATTGGTCATAGTTTCTTCATCATATGTGTTGATCAATATGAATATCATTTATAATGAATTGATGCTCACTTGTTCTATAATATGTATTATTTTTTTATTCTATTAATCATGGTGTCATAAAAAACACCAAAAAAATAAGCAGCACTGATGAAAATTTGAGATATATATATACATTCATAATAACAAATAAAAATGAATAGAAGGACTAAAATAGTGGATGCTCATGTATCATGATCACACCACTTCAAAAAATGTGAGTATATTGTTCTTTTAGTATAAGGGCCTATATTTTCCCCTCACCTCAACATTTTGGGTTTGTTGGACAATGATCAATTAGACATTGGATACTTTTTGGAATCAATGATTCTCATATCTTGGATATTTTATAATTTTACCTCTTGTATGAAAGATCATAAAATATACATGGACTCTTACAGGTGTGAGATTTTATTTTTTATATTTTTTGTAAGTCCTTAAATGTATTATAAAATAATATTGACGTATTCTTCAAACAATATTTCTTTAAAAAACAACATTGTTCATGGTAACAATTAATCTAAAGATTAATGGTCTTGAATAACCCATATCTTTTGTGCCATTTTGTTTAAATAACCTACCTTATTCTTAATTTAACTGAAACAATTCTATGATAGTTATGAAACATGATACCCTTTTGAACCCAACATATATTCCCTCAAGAATACTAGAAAAAGGAAAACATAATTTTGATATTCCGTACCTTGGACCATTGAATCATATTTGAGTGAGGAATATTATATGTAATTGTAATACATATCCATTCATCTTCCTAAAATAATTTGGGATATCTAATTTTCAAGACTCAATCAATTCATTATTTTATCTCATTTTAAAAAAAATGTTATTTTCCTTTGACATTAAACAATGTGGATTTTTTAAGACACATAATCTTAAAATTGGAAAGTAAAAATATGTGTGTTTTTATTCCATCATATAGGATTTGCAGGGAACCACTTTCTGGTTCAATTATATCCTTATTTCAATTATATTTACCAATTTAAATAATATATCATTCTTATCATGATCAATATCGTCAATATAAGTAAACCCCAATTCGTCCCCATATATGAGGAGTTATCTCATAAGATGTCCAAACTAGACTCTATATAATGAGTTTCCTGAATGGAAATTAAACAATGATATTACATAATACACTATAAACTATTAGCCTCTCCATATAAAATTAAACCAAGAAAATAATTACTAAAAAACAATCCATGAGTGTACCCATAGAAATATAGACTAGGTATATACCCACAGGTCTATAAATGATGAGAATTAACTATTGGATCCTAAAAAGCTCTCATGGCATGTCAATATTTGGATTTTTAGAATAAAATCATTTGATAAATTTTAATAGAATTAAAATTGTTCAATTAAGTTAATGAAAAAAAATGAATTTTATTTTTTATATATACCACACTAACTATGACGGTTGTCGCTCAAAATAGGATCCTCAGAATCAAAAACTTGTTTGTGGGCTATGGAGTCCTCCTAAGGAACCATGAAATTGAAACATCATTTATGTGTAAGGGAATAAATTCCCCAAATCCACAAAAAAAAAACAATCCTAAGGTGAGGTGTTAGCTCCCCCCCCCCCCACAAACAATGTTCCAATTATGTGGTGTTACCTCAACATTTGGCCCCTACAAATAAAGTTTCATTTGCAGGGAAAGGCATCTTATTCAGGCCACCTAAAATGAAAAATCCCACATGGGAGGTAGTTTTTTTATTACTTGTAGTCAACCTATGAATATATCTACATCTCTACCCCTATAAAAATCGCACACAAGTACATATGAATACAGAATGAGATAGAAACAAAAAATCATGAGAAAACTATTTAAGTAGGTAGTCACATTACCAAAACACAACACTATCCAAATATAAGATACATTGTAAAAAACCATCACGTGTAGCAATTATTTTGTAGGGCACCACCCACCATATAAAACATTAGGCGGGGTTGTATACTTTTCATATAGAGTTTCCCTTACCTTGGACCCTCAGAAAATTACACTATATAGGATGAACTATTTTGTGTTTCCATTGTCACCTCATCCCATCTACAAACTATACAAAACATTATATCTATCAACTTCTCATCTTAATTATAGGTTATATTTTGATCCTTTTTCAAATGTTAATGTGTTTCACCGACCTTGGCCTCTAATGAATCATGATTAGTGAAATTGAAACATTAGCATTTCTCATAGTCGATTATGCATTCCATTGGTAAATGGTTTCCTTGACTGATCTTTCCTGGTGATTAATATCCATGAGATTTACATAATTATACACCCTCTTTTTAATAAGTACTATGTCCATATTTGAAACTCTAGGGAACCCAATAATTTATATATTGAGGGGAACAACATGATATTCCCTTGGATGACTGATAGTGCATTATTCTCCTCTCATCTTCTCTAAAATCAGGGAATAAGAATCCATCATGGTTTAAGCCCTAGGTTTTTCATATATTATGTCACACACTTCTATAATTTCATAACCCATGGATCTAGAAAAAAACAGTAGGTGGTGACATCAAATCCCATTATCCCTCTTGTAGCCTCGACCTCATCCACCAACAGATAACATAATGTAATACTAACAATGGATTATTGGTTTTTAATCATCATGACATTTTTATTACTAAAATCATCAAGCCTTCTATCTAATATAAGAACCAACCATGATATTTCCACCTAAAATGGTCATATTCTAATTGAGGAAATCCTATAAAGAGTTTTATTACCATTTAAGAAATCTATTATGTATCCTCTATATATGTAAACCTCAACCCTTATGAAAATTTTATAATTTGATTCATGCCCAAATGGGATAAATTGGAAGCCTCAGTGAGGTCTAAATACCTCACCCCAAACATACTCGAATAGTCTCTTGTCCATATTCTTAGTAGGTCATATCCAACATTGGGGGGATCCCTTGAAGGTCCCTCCAGCTTCTTTGGCATAAGTACTACAATAAATCTTGACTAGGAAACATTTCTATAGATGTACTTTTTATGACATTCTACTTCTCATATATTTCCTCAAAACATGACCTTAAAAGGTATGGTGTCTCCCATTTAGTAGCACTAAACAACATGGATTATGGTTCCCATCATTGGTACATATAGAAATACCATTTTATGGGTCTAATAAAGATATAAATACATCTATGGTATTCTTTGATGCTATTAGATTTGATAGTACACCACTATGTGGATTGAAACTAGAATTGTAATAATAAATGATATACCAATATCTACTCCAAATTCAAAAGTGTTTCACTGATTGAGATCCTAGGATACATAAAAATATCTCCATAGATTAAGATAATCAAAAATATACAAATGATTACAAAATTAATAAATTATAATAATTTATTGTAAAATTTTTATAGAACATTTACGCATTTTGGATTTGATAAAGGAATCACCAATATGTCTGAAATGTATAAGTTATTATCAGAGTAGGAAATAACCCCCCCCCCCCCCAATGGTGTGATGAGAGAGACCTCTCATAATCTTGGGAATCACATTTTCTAATATGTCATTGGAAAAAATCAATGTGACCACCTATCTTTGATAAGACAATCTACATTAACCTGAAATGAGGGAAGGTGTGAAATACCTAAGAAACCAAAAATGGTGAACCCAATGTGAATCCTTTACAATGATTATTATGGATCAAACATGGAAAGTCCCTTTGGAGAAATAATTCAAATAGGCCCAAAAAAGCTTCCAAAATAATTTATTTTACATGATTTCATTTAATGAGATGCTATAAGGATGAGTTACTCATGTCTCTACTTTTATACACAATAATTTTCATCATAGATATATTAAATAAAAAAATTTATCCATTATACCAACCTGAAAATATTCATCTAATATCACTCAATAAGGTTTCTCATCCTATTATAGGACACTATCACTAACCCATCTCCTTCTACGCTAGGTAAAAATAGTTATCCTTTAGGATATCCACAATAATGGTATTATCCCAAACCTTGAGGATAATATATTTTCCCTCCAACACAATATTCTTAGGAAGCTATCTACATAGAAACTTCTAGAGGCCATGTAACGGGCAACCCAAGTTTCTATATCAAATTGTATAGGGATCTTATCCCTAGAAAAAAAACAGGTTATCCATTATCTTATGGAGGAATATCAAGTGGTAAATAATTACCTCATATTGACAAATGTGGTTCATAAAAATGGATCCATCTAGAAATATCCACCACATACGCCATTTGGAAACAAACCAACAACATGATCGGGGTGTTGACCAAAATATTTCATCCCAGATTAGAAATACCCAGGTACTATGGAAAACCAACTGAGGGAAGAAATAAGTTTACATCAAATAGAACTTCCTTCTATTGCCTTTAGAAAATCCTTCCAAACAAATATGGTGGAAACCAAAAGAAGGATCACATACATTTTTACATGCACCAATCATACCAGCATAGTGTGGTATCATCAAATGAAACTAGCTAGAATATTTTGACAAAAATATGTGGAATAACCGTATATCTATCCCCACCATGATCATTATCTGTATATCCATAAAATAAATTGAGGGAAAGAGCAGGAATATATCCCTTATCAAGTAGTATAATGGGTATATATTTCTGTTATAACTAATGAATTCACCCATTATATCATGGATAAGATGGAAGGACATAAATTAGTTTCATTACATATGCAACATGTCTCCCATGACATAATGAACACATCAACAATGATGAGGAGTCTAGCATAAAATTCTTCCTTAGTATTTGATGTGACCCATCTATGTATTATGAATGTAAACATAGTGAAAATTCATATTCATACTCCCATATAGGTTGGTCATAGGAAAATCTCGTGAGAAATGGTCAATTAGATCATGCCCATAACCCCATTACAACGCATGGCAATTAGTCTAATATTATTGAAACACCATGTTAGGAACATATTCATGGAAATATTAATAAGACATTTTCCAAAATTATAGTATTGAATTTTGATTTACTCAAAATATACCTCATATGTAAAAAAATACACCCATAATAGGCCACCCCAATCACTTATAGGAAAACGTATAAAAGAAAGTATCACCGAACAACAATTTAAAATTAAGAGTCAGTCTAGGAACCTGACCTACTGAATGTTGGTGTTATTCTTTCCCTGAAATATTTATATATGGTGGCTTGGGATCTAACTCCTCCATTTAAAAAATATAGATAAATTATAATAAATATTGATGGTAATCCCATCAACATTTCTACTAGATATTCTTGAGTTCCTCCTTGGACATCTTACTAGGAAAAATTACCCCATGTCCAGAATATGGTCAACCACAATAACCCATCTCAAGATGAGTTTCACAGAGACCCTCTTAATTATTAGAATATTAAATAGAAATATTGTCCTCCCCATGAAAACAAACAACTTTAATGTCCTCTTTATGGTATACGTTTCATGATTTATCCTTATAATCATGTGTTAAGAAATGATTTTATTCAATCACATGATTCCATTCACTATGAATTCCATCCTCACAACAAAATATCATTACATGAGGAAGGTCATCACAATGAAGAATAAACTATACTGATTCCCTCCAATAATTATGTTCCTTGGAAAATTATTTTATTCGTTCATGATTCATCTTCAATGACATCCAATATTATTTTACAATCAGGAAACAACCTAAGGAAATGGTCATTCTCAGAACCACCCATTGATTACCTACAATCTAATATGATAAAATTAATCCATGTAGACCATTTTTTAAAGTAAATAAATGGGGAAACACTTATATTGGTACGATATGGTTGATTAACCTCATGAAAATGATTAAGTATACATATTTCTCGTGAGGAGGTAGTTTGGTACGGACAATACACTAGTGGTGTTCTAGCCATTTGTCACTCCCCAATTTATTATTATAGTGGAATTATCAAAAGAATGCATACATAAAATTTACCTGAATATATAGGCCACTTGGTGTAATCTAAAAACATATCTATTTTCCATTGATGAATATTTGATCCATGTCAAGGTAATATAAGTGATGTTTCATAAAATCATCTAGTTGGTCCTCTTGGTTGTAAGGAACCCAAATTTGAGAAAATAACTGGGATCCCTTCAAAGAAAAGTTCTCTATGAATTAATATAGTTTTGTAAGATGATCACCAATTCCCCATATAGTGTAAATATCATAGTATGGGGTGAATATGGTGTATTTAATTTCACTTCACCCCCAATTAGTAATGAATGTTTAAGGTGAAATCATGTAATCTCATAATAATATATTGGCTTTGAGAAACAGAATATACTTAAGGAAGTTAGTATTATTGTAAACAAAATAGACAATAATAACTCTTATAGTCATCAGTCTGGAAGAAGGAAATCCATAGAAATAATCTTGCATCAATCATATGGAGATATTAAGAACAACTTCATCATGATGGAAGATTACTATCTCACAATGTAACAATATTTGGATGCCAATGTCTCATGTAAAAATCCTACAATGAAACCAACCAATATTTGAAAAAATATCTTTAAAATCATAAAAGTAGTTTCATTATCTTTATCCATGGAAGTATAAGAGAACCACCATCCCATATGGATGTGGTAATTTTTATGATAACCTTTTAGGTAGAAAATCCATGGTCAAAACATTGTAAATGTGGAAAAGAGGGCCCACATCCTACAGGTCCAGAAGGAATTTGTGGTTTTACCTCCTCTATAGAAATAGTAAATCTTTTTATAGTTGATAGGAGTTCAAAAAAATGACTTCACCAAGATCATCACGTCTTTTAACGCAGGTTCTTTTTTATATAAGAAAACAAACAAAATTATTCACTGCTTCCCATCAAATCACTCAGAACCAGATGGCATCGATGGAATCCATTAATGAAAGGTTGAATAGCCCTAACAGTGTTAAAAAACTACCTCAAAAGAGGGATAAAATCATGGGAATCATATATGGTTTGGAAGATCCTCCTAAAGAAACATTTACCCTAGTTTTTCAATGTCCAATGAAATGATCATAATATAGTTCACATTAATCAATTTCATTGTCTCTAATACTTATTATGATTTATAATATCATGTAAATGAGGGAGAATAAAAAGGGGATATGATCATTAAAAACATTTTTCACAAGGAAATGACATAATAATATCTGCATTCAAAAAAATAAGTGGACTTCCCAATATTAGAGAAGATTTTAGAACACTCTACTATATTTACCATGATGGGAATATTCCAAATAAAAGAAAAGGATACAATTCAATACCATATATTACTCAAGCATTTTAAACCCCTCCCAATAGAGGAAAGAATCTATAATATGAGAATAAGATGAGAGAACTAAGAAGGAATAATTCCTAACAACTCAGGAGTATTATTCTTATTGGATTTTTCATCAAAAGATCATATTTTACCCCCCAAACTGATTTCTCTCAAAAATTATATTTTATCATAGAACATAATGTTGAATCACAGTGTCTGATCAGTGAATATGTATGGAAACCATTCTAGTTGGAACCATAAAATTTCAAATTCTGATAATCCCATTCATTTTCCAATCATCTTGGACAATGTCCGTCAAGTTACAACTAGATAGCTCATGCATAAGAGAGGATAGGACAAACACAAACACTTCAACATTTCATAACCCATACTTGGTAGGTAATTCTCAAAATATTTGTTTAACCTAATAAATCATTGGAATCACATATATATTCTATTGATAGAATATGTTTTCATGTGAAGCGGTAAAGAAATACATATCCTGAATTATTATATGTGACAATTCACACACCCAATTTTGTAAATCCTATTACATTAATATTTGATAGATAGGTAGATCCAAACCAGTATCTAAATCATTATGTTTCTCAGTGTGGCCCATGATGGGAAATTTATTTCAACACATTGCCTCTAAAAATTGGTGTTTTGTGAAAACCATGCACGGAATATAATTTTTATGGTATGCCATTTGACTGAATAGATTGATCAAAGGTTGTGAAGACCACTACTGATAGTTTATTTATCATTTTAACTCAGCAACACAAATTAAAATGTTCCATGACCAGTATAACATCAAATAAAGATAAAATGAGAGACTCTAAGACATTACTTATAGTTGGAAGGTTCATTATTACTACAAAAAATTGAAGTTTCACATGATGATTTATTGGGTATTTCCATAGATAAGTTCTTTAATGAGTTGATAACACCACTGGTTTCTATCATAAACAAAGGTGGGTTCTAAGACCAGTATGATATTTAATAATATTGGGATTTCATCTTAAAAACAATATAAAATTCCTAAAATGTACTAGAATCCAATGAAAAGAGTATATGTAAATCATAAACTATAAATGTAATCTAAACCTACCTATTGTGTTATATCCCTCTCAAAATACATCACTATATTAAGAATCACCCCCTCCACATTGTAAAAAACCCATCATAAAACTCAACTAGATGAAGAGATATATCCAAATATCACCATGTTTGTATATAAAAAATCAAGGTCTATTCCATCTAAGATAATAATGTTCCACTACTATTTAGTAGCCTTGGAATATAACATACTAACTCTTCTGGAAACAAGAATATATTATCATGTTATCCTCAAGGATTACACAAAATAATTCCCTTTCACAAAATATTTAGGAATAGTATACCTGTCTATTTCCATTTCAAATATGTCCTGTAGAAAATAGATGAATCTGGACAGGTGCAACTAGAAAAACCACTATAGATGGTATCATTTGATTACAATACTATTATAGAGGAAGAGGTTTAATGGTATGAATTTACAAGAAAGAGTGAAAATAAGGACTATGACTGAATGACTAGAAAAATGATCTTCCAGAATCATGTTATCATTTGAGCATAGATAAAACCACCAATTGTTTTCTTATTTACTTCCATAATAGCACAACTATCTCCTTCAACCACAAAACACTAAATATATTTATATTTTATGAAATATAATTAACAAAAGGTTATGAATTACATGAAGTATAATGAATCTTCATTTAGAAAATATTTATACCTGAATCTCTCAAAATTCATGAATTTAGTCTAAATAGAATGTTCACTAACCCACCAAATGGTACAATGGTAACTGAACCATAAAATATAGTCCAAATATGATGATGAATTAGAAAATTGGATCCCTTATTAACATTAATTTTAATGATCTAATATATGATTATGATTATTTTTTTATCTTGATTTTCACATGCCAAATTTTGGAGACATGAATTGAGGGCATAGAACTTTGGAAATTGAAAGAGTTACAATCATAACTGAATAAAATATTTTGATTGCATTACTCATATAGATGTCTATGGTAATGTAATTGGTGTGAATTCACATTGAAAATCCTAACATGAGCCTGAAAAATCTACCATCCATTCATAACTAATCATTTTGGATGAGAGATTGATGAATATGTGACAAAAATACAAGCCTAGGAATATAGGTAGGCCAGGGCAGCACAATACAATATTAGAAAAAAATACCATCCACCTCTTCTCAGGAAAATGAGACATATTCCCCTAGAAAGAAACCTCTAAAAATAACATAGATCATTGACCAAAAATAATTACATGATAAATAAATTGGACATAGTTTTGAAAATTCATTCAATTTTGGATTATCTCAACATGTTAAAGGATTTACATGAAGCACTCGAAGAGTCTCTGATGTTACCTCAAGATATCAAAGATGATGTTTCTTCCTATGAGGAATATCATGATGATATTGAACTTATAGAATTTTATTAATATATCCCCTTCACCGTGATGAAAAAAATCATGTCATACAGCAAAAAATCATTCCCCCATATGTATCTTGTAGATTATATTACATTTATATCCATTAATCATTCATTGATAATTTATTGGGAGTTAATCTCATTTAACACTTCTCCTACTGAGATAAAATAAAGTTAATTTTACCCCTTGTACCCTAATTCTCCATGGGTGTGACAAAAGTGATCAAAAATTCCATGTCCGCATTACTATTAAATCATTGTTTTGGGATCTAGTGTCTGACTATATGTTTTTTGTAATCTAGAAAGATACTGTATTCATTTCCCATCAATAAAATCCAATAATTCATCTGCATGTATAATTACCTTCATCAAACTATCAATGCCTTAATATAGAAATGGGAATATTTGGATTATTCATGGTGAAAAAGATTTGTTCAAACCTCATGAATTTTAATATATTTATGTTGATTATTATGAATGAAAAGGGAAGAAACCTATTATTTATGTTGTCACATGTGATACCACTCCAAATGGACTAGAAATGGACCCAGATAACCCATCCAAACACTATAGAAATGAATATATATAACCCATCATTCAGGTTGAAGACATCAGGTCAACATTATATAAATTCTCACATGTCAGCATTATATCATTCACATCAGTTGAAATCAATGGCGTTAATGAAATCATTGATTCCACCATTAGTAATTGTAACTCATATATAGATGCCCCATAATTATACTTATGACGTTATCTAGTTGTAACTGCATCCTCTAAACCCCTGCAAGTAATTATATCAATATTCAAATTTAGATTTTAGGATACTTTCCATTCATCTAACCATAATGATTCCAATTTTCCTCCCATAAATCTTGACAATGACATAGAGGGAGAGAAGATGAAAATTAATAATATTATTAAATGTTCCTCAGTGATACACTTCCAAATTTTTATAAAGTGGTCTCAGCACTATCCAAGAAATGTTATAGATATATTTGGGTACAACGGAGGATCTGTGACCAACATTGATGAATAGAGTTATGACCGTTGATGATAAATAAATTTATTCTTTTTTTCTAAAACAGGAACATGATGTATTCACTTATAATTAAAAACAAATCTTAGGGATTGATCATAATGTATCTAATCACCACCTAGGATTGAGATGTGACCACCATTGTTACATATAAGTTTCTAAAGAGTCACATCTGATTCATTTTACTAAATTCAAATAAAAAATTGATAATATCATTGTATTTGATTTCATTAATTAAATTTAGTAATTTAACATTCTCAGAAAAAAAAATTCCCCATAAATAAAAAGAATGGTAATATTATAATTTTCACCTATTTTATAAACCACAACTAGAACTACTGAAATAATGAATTCTTAGTTCCTATTATAGATCTATTGAACAATGTAATGGACAACTATCAATCCTTCTCTATCATTGATGGTTTTTTAGGGTATAATAAAATCTAAATAGCCCCATAAGATGATATATCTACCAAATTCATTGCCCCCAAGGAGTATTCTTCTACAGAGTGATTATTCTTGGTTTAATGAATTATGGTGATACGTATTAATGTTTCAAGCATCGAATCTTCAACCCCTTTATGAAAATATCAGTCGAGTTTTATGTTAGTGATTTTGTATTAAAATCACACCATTGTTCTAATAACATGGATGATATTATAAATATTTTTAACATCCTACAAGAACACAACCTGATGGTGATCCCCTAAAACATGATTTCATATTACTTCATAAAATTTATCATATTTATCTTATTCCGACATGGCATCGATGTGACCATAGGAAGATTATGGAATTTCATTATGGTTCACCTCCTCAAAAACATAATAGGTTAAGAGTACTATAGAGAAACCATTCCTACATTAGATTCTTCATAGGAAAACTCATATTCATGTGTTTCCCCTTTAACATACTAAATAATAATGTGTCATGTTGTGGTATATGAATTATTCAAATGATGCATTCAAAAAACTCATGAAATATATTTTAATCCCACCACTACAGATTCTTCAAGTTGAAGGAAATTTTCTCATAATATTTGTAATTGATCATGAACGGTAGTTGGGTGACTTCCAGAGGAAGATTAATGATTCTAGTAGTAAAATAAGTCATTATTATCTTAGTCACACCACACTCAACACTAAGACTCGGTATTCAGATACCAAGAAGAACTGTTTGGAATTTTTTGTTTAAATTCATAAATTAAGTCATTACATATAGCATGATGAGTTTCAATTGTCCTTTAAAAATTAACAGATCAAATATATCCTCAATCATCCCATTTTTAATATACATTTTCCATAATGGAAGGAAATTTTGAAACATTCTAACAATTTATTCATATAGAAAAGAATGATAGAAGGTAACACATTAAAAAAATTCCCTATAGAAAATTCCTCCATAGAAAATGTTCCCAAGAGTATCAAAATGTTATAGAATTAAATCTTATAGAACATACAATATACCAAAATGTGGGAAATATACTTTGATTTTGTATCTAAAATCCCAACTAAAATTTTAATGGACTACCCCAACCTTAAGAAATTTGCATTGGGAATCATTCTCACTTCACTAGAAAACACAACTATTCCTTAATAGTTTGATCTATGAGAAGTCGTCACTAATAATGAGGATGAATGCTAAGTCATCACTATAGGATTAGATATTGATTTTCCAATACATGTGTACCATGTGATAATAAAAAGATATTCCAAGATTTTAATTAAGTATATCAATGAATAATATTCCATTATTAGATAAGACATATTCCACCTAATAAATTATTTTCAAGTGTTGGTGGTATAATTCTCTGATAATATAACATTAACTCATGTATAATATTCTAAAAATGCTCAGTTAATTTAATTTGAAAATTATTTTATAGCCATGGAAGATCCAGATATAAATTATATATTCATAAACATAACCTATTATGGAATGGAATATTCCTTTGTTCAATGTAGAATAGAAGAGATAAAAGTTCTCAATTCTACCCATCAACCAGATAATCCTTCAAATGGGTTGATGAATCACATCCATGAATACCTCCAAAATGAGTCCCTTCCACTTCACACAGCTTTAAAAGAAAATATCTGATAAATGTCGGTAAATTTAACCATATATGATATCTCATCTAATTAAAAGGATCTTTATATGGAATAATATATGTAATTTTTCTAAAATATATTGAAGGGGAGGATGATACTTCCACAACATATGAAGTTCAAACTAGAACTTGTGGTGCCAACCAGTCCGGAGCCACGAATTATCACCAAATTAGTATTCCTCTATATTTCAATAATTATATGGAGTATTTTTACTCAAATTTTGTCAAAAAATCATTCCATCCATGTATATTATAACTTCATCCTTCAGCCACCATATATTCAGCATAAATCTAAATACACATGGTAGTTCACTGTGTTTGAAAAGTTTTATAAAGTTATATACCATCTAGAAAAATCAATGATGTTAAAATACATCCTTATGGATACTCTCTTAATCATTAATTTGGTTGTGGTGATGTATATTTAAGAATTCACAATGAATAGTATAATCAATTTTATGAATTCAAACATCATCAATATATTTGGTGACCATCACACATACTAAAAGAAAAAAACAACTTTTTTTATTCGAATTTGAATAAGTTGTACCATGAGTATAACATCGAATCTAAACATTACTCCAACTATTATATAGAAAAAAATGGATAAATATAGTCTTTTAATAAAACTCTATCAAATAATATCCATAAAATTGATGATATAGAAAAAGAAATCTTGGTACGTCGGGAATTTTCCATCATTATGGGCTTACCAAACCACCTCAAACACTTATACTCATTAAACATTACATTCATAGATTAATGTTAAACATGAAATTCTACCCATTGAGGTATAACTTCACTCCAATAAATTTATATATTTGAGAAACTCTTAGATAAAGAACAATCACAAATTTTTTTGATGAGATAGAGTGAATCGATGATAAAATGTTTTATAACATGAATCATTTAGAAATATACCAGAACCAGATAGCATGAGAGATTAATAATAATTATTTTCAATATTTCCTCCTTTATAGATAATTTATTTTGGATATAAATAATCCAATGATACCTGGGATGAAACCCCCAATGCTTGAACAAGAGTGGGAAAGTCATTACATCATACATAAATTCTGGACCAATTTATCATAAAAGTTATCCAAAGTGGATGGGGAACACACATCTCACAATACCAATTCAATATTTATAAAGAAATAAATCATTTTATAATTCCACATTTTTCAATATTTTCACACGATAATAAAATAGTTGACATATTGACTTGAATGCATGAACATAAATGGTATGACATGTGTTCCTATTTGAATGACCTAAAAACTACAAGATTCCATTGTCAATGTTGTATGAATCTAAAATATATAGCATAATATATTAGACATATTACATTTACCTATATGAAAACATCCTTATAGAATGACATAAATATGCATGGATGATATCATTTCTACATCACCTAAAGCTATATAACATTTTTCCCATGCATGTGTGTATCCAAAATGATGATTCATGTCTCTAATAGTGGTTCCATTAGAGAACTATGTGTGTCTTTATTATCATATAAATTTGATATGTAGTGATGACCATACCCTAAACATGGGCCCACCCATGAATTAAATAAAATTCCACCTCCCCCACATGAAAACAAAGTTCCATGTAGGGAACATTACATATCATGGAAAATGATGATTAAAAATATTCATTTGTTCTCAAACACTTTCCTTATTCACATTATAATACTATTGTGGGGTAAATTTATATGTCCAAAAACATTATCAATCTATTGGCGTCGGAATATCTAATTATTGAAAACACATTTATGTTGGATATGTATAATAGTACCTTGTTTGTATCTGCATTAGTCACCATAAAAAGGTCAATAAACTAGAGGAACATTCACCATGAGGATGGGCCTCCTGTATTTTGGTATCCCCTCCCAAATCATGCTTGAAACCTATTTTTAAACATGGTTTCTTGTTAGTCCTTTAATTATATTCCACATCACATCTCCTAATCATAGAACCCTTAAGATATTGGTTTAAAAATTCTATTATAATTTTTAATTAATTCCAAAACATCCACAACTCGGTAAGAAAAATATCACTCTTCTTATTCATATGGTCTTCCTGATGTTAAACTATATAGTTACCAAGTGCTCTATAAAACATGATTCTTATTCAAATTAGATATATAGAGACACATGGAACCTACATACTATTCAACTTACTACATGATCATATTCCCATATCCTTTTGACTAATCTCTTTTGAGTGGTAAAAGAATCCTTTTTCCAATAATTGTTTCTCACACTAATCATATCTAATGTGGTCTTCTGATTTTTGGATGGTATTCCCCACATGATCAACACACATAAGTTCACATTGGGATTACCATGGTCTCAGATGCTAGACCATAAATGGAACTCCAAACAACCTTACTGTGTGACATTAAACTACATTGTTGGAATCTCATTAATGAAGTTATATTCTTGATTTAAATGGACCTTTTCTAGGTGAACCACTATCCTAGGTGTTGTCCTACCACCACCACTCAATCTATGTACAACATTTGGATTGATTATTTCATATGAAAGATACATTATGATTCCAAGATCCTAAACCCCAGTCAAGATAAATTATAAAAAATCCCCCACTCTCCTATGCACAATCATTATCTTCCAAGGAGGGACTAGTACAAGTTCTCACCCGACATGTGAGCCTATATTCAAAGAAAAAAACATCCACTTCACCCCCAAATTTGATCATCATGGGGTTTCTTTATTATAACTATGTATGGTCTGATTATCACAATGTTGGGATATGTGGTGATGCCTAGATCCAATATATTTGTATTAGAATAAATATAAAAAACCCCATCCCTTTATATCAGTTTGGCCTACATAGTAAAATTCAATACATTATTGTAATGTTTTGAAATGAAATTCCCCTCCCATACTCATGAGCTTTCCTTAAACAAATCAAGTCGTATGACTATGATGTTTAAAATGTCTATAATATTTTTTAATAAACTTGTGACATAATGACCAATTCACAAGGGAATCATTTATTTTAGTATGAATCAAATTACCCATCATGGATCTATATAATAATCCATCAATGAACTATCAACTAAAGAAACATTCCAATTTAGTAGATACCTCCTCCATCTTCTTAATTCCCAAAAACAATATGTTGGAAAAATCCTTTTGAATATGGTCCATGGTCCTTCCTTTTATACATGTCCCATATCACATTTCAAAAATTGATTCCCCCATATAATATTTTACTATCCACCCTCATAAATCCTCAAGGATGATAGAAAATTCTCAATCATGTCACCATGGAATGGAAAAACACAAATATTTTTGTTAAAACCATTAAACCATATAATTCAACAATAATACATATCTAAAACATTATGTTATATTATATTGTAAATATCCTTGTCATAATGGTATAAAAATGTATTAAATTCATCCATTATACATGATATTATACTATAGACCAAGGTCCTTATCACATAACCAAATACAATTGATTTCACGACCCGTCCTAATGGGGCCCGTGCTGCGACTCCCCAAGCCCACCTCCAATATGACATGGGCTGGTGACTAGGACCAAGTAGTCATATCACTAACATGGGAGTAATTTATTATGTACCTATATTTGAGAACACATCTCCAAGTCCACAATATGCTAAAATGTGAAAACCACTACGTAAACAATGCATGCATATTAATATATCCCACAACCAGAGTATGATAGGAAGTAATGTAATGTAATAAAGGATAGAATACAAGACCAAAAAAATAGTCTGTAACTCAAGTACAAACTATATGAATTGGGACTGCTATCTAAAAATGAAAGAACATACCTCATTCTGTCTGCTCTCACTATGCACTATTTGGTCCTGGTCCACCTAGGACTCGGTAAAAAGGACGATCGTCTTCAAAAGATATGACATATGTGGCCAAAGACCATGCATGGGTCTGTATAAAAATAATCCATAGGACACCCCAAAAACACAAATAAATACAAAAATAAATGTATATTCATCTCTATATAGGTATATATTTACATATAATATAACATAAATATCCAGATATACTCAAGATAGACAGTACACCATCAGGAGGTCATAACGAGCTATTGTCAGAGGATTCTACTTGAAGCATGATCATTCTTGGATAACACGCTCCTTGAGCAATGAGATCATAGGAGACACTCAAAAATAGGTCTATCTCATTGAGTATCCACCCAAAGAGAACACATTATTCAAGGAATACTATGATACACGTATGGGCGATCACCCCTTGAACTAATCGGGGGACCCCATAGATCACGAACAAAACTGACTGGGGGATACCACATACCCAATCTAGATCAACCTACTATGTTGGGGATCATTCCAAAACACACTTACTAATACCATTAACACAATAGATATAGCCCTCTAGATGGAGTATCATCTCCCTACTCAAGGAGGTTATGTGATTACACATACTAGACTAGGCGTGATAGAGGATTTCACTTCAGTCTTAGGGAGGGATACCATACTATATCAAAGACTCGACCTATAGAGGGGATTACAATCATATTATCTGTATGTAATTCCACAATTCTCTCTCTTGTAAGGGAAAAAGTGAACATACTCAACCTACACTAGACTAAACTGGGAAAACGAAGAGCCTCAAGCACTCTTGATGGGAGTACACGGTTTGTCCCATGGGGTACACGACAAGCTCCATTTTCCAAAATTTTCCCCATGTGGAACAAACACACATGGTATATAGTCTCCATATTCACTACATGTAGGATGATTATATAGATTTTAGAGACACATGGTTATCTTCACATTTCTCATGGTAGTGTTCGTGTACTGAAGACATGTCAATATACTAGTCTATATGTGTCAAGATGTGTCTATATCTACGTAAACGTCATGCCATATAGACATGTACTATTACCAATGATCATGTACTCTTCAGATTACATGCTAATTCATTCAAGGAGGGTAACACTCCATGTGATGGGGGTAACAACCCATGTGGCCCTAAACTCTGTCAAAACCCTATCGCTGCATCCATGGTTCCCCACACACTGTGTAATTCCAGATTAAACACCATGTTCTTCAGGATTTTCCAAAACCATAATTATTCCTCCATGAATCTCAGCTACTAATCCAAAATCATTGTGGTATTCGATTCACCATGAAATCGATTATTCATGGACTCCCATGCCTCACCATCTCTGAACAATGCCTTCCTCTCTTGATCTTCTTAGGAACCATATCAAACCACCGTTCTTCATTTTGCGCTGAATAACACTGATGAACATGAAATTAGGAATCATATGTCATCCTATTTACTCAATATCTATATTTATACCTCAAAATTTCCATGAAAATCACATATTTAGGATATTGGACTATTTCTCTAAGAAACATGTGTGAAATGATTGATTTTCCAGGAATAGTCGAGTCACGGGCCAAACAAATAGTGCATGTGACAAACCATGAATCAGAGGAGAAAAGAACATAACAAAAATAGATAAATTTCCACAGTGATGGGTCATGAACATATCTCCTCAGAAAGAACACATGGAAAATGTCGTGTACCCAATCTAACTACCTTGGTAAAAGTATGTGGTACACCACCTCGCCAACTCTTAAAAATATTTGGAAAGTTCCAATGAAACTCATAGATTGATTTCAAACATGGTAAAATATTCATCATCCCCATCGATGTGAAACCCAAAGGAACATGTGGTCTCCTTACTCAAACACTGATGGCCCCTGTCGCATATAATCATAAGACATCAGATTTCTCTATGTAGTCTTCATCATAACCTAGATGATCTTCACCTTATCTATTGTACCTTGAACCGAATCTAGTCCCATGAGTTCTGACTATCCTAGGTCAGTCCAGCAATGTGGTGACCTGTAGGGTCGCCCATACAAAGCCTCAAATAGTGAAATAAAAATGGTCTAATGGTAGCGACTAATGTATAAAGACTCCACCGGTGGTATATGATCCTCCCAATTATTCCCAAAGCATATCATGAAATCTTGCATCATTTCTTATAGAACATGAATGGTTCACTCAGTCTGTTCATCCATCTATGGGTGAAATGCTATGCTCAAATGTAACGGGGTCCCAAACAAATCCTTTAATCACTTCCACAATAGGGATGTGGAACAATCATCACAATAAGAAATAATATTCAATAGGAATCCATGGATTTTAACTATATCCCACACGTTTAGGTGTCTAATGCCCTTTAATGGTCTCTATTTTTAGAGTTATAAGAAGTAGTCTGACATGTTGAGTCAGTCTATGATCACCCATATGAAATCGTGTCCCCTAGATGTAAATTTTAAACCCCTCAAAAAGTCCACAAATATCCCATACCACTTATATTTTGGAAAATTAATGGTTTTATATAAACCCTATAGAACATTGTCCTTTACCTTCACTTGCTGAAAAGTAAGGAATCAAGAAACAAACTCTACAACTTCTTTCTTCATCCTTGGTCAAAAAAACTGACATCGGATTTCCTTGAAAAATTTTCTACACCTAGATGTACCACTAATGGGGATATAGGAAACTCCCTCAGAACATCCTACCATAACTCCACTGGTACTATTGTGTTCCATCTTAAAAGAATGAAGTTCTCCCCACTTTTGAATATCCATAATGAGGATTCCCATATGAAATCTAAGCACATATGGTCTTTCAGTCAATATAAAAATGTCCTACCTCAATGAATCCATGCAAGAGTGGATGGGTGAAGACCATCGACTGCATGTAATATTCTCTATCTTTATCCATAATGGAAAAATTCAAGGAGTTCAACTTATTTGATTCCTCATTCAGAAACTGCAAACAATATATCATGTTGATAGAATCTTCCACCACATTCCCCTTCCCAATAGTATAGAAAATATCGATGTCATATTCCTAGAGGATCTATAACCAAAGCCTTGGTCACATGTTAAGATCCTTTAGAAAGAATATATAATTGAGTCTCTTGGGATCAAAGTATGTGATAACCCACTCACCGATCAGTTAGTGTCACCACATCTTTAATGCAAATACTACCACTTCTAGCACAAGATCATGGGTCACCTAGTTTTGCTCGTGTGGTCTCAACTAGAATGAACCGTATACAATCACCACATACCTCTACATCAGTGCACAACCATTCTTGGTCCCTAATGAATCACATAACACCATGTTCAAAATGAATTCATTTGGTAAATTTAGTATTGGAGTGCTCATCAACCTCTAGTTCAACACCTAAATGAACTACTGATACTTTTTTGTCCAAGCAAAAGGTTGTCCTATTTTTGTCAAAGATTTCATGTGTAATACCACTCTAAAAAAGTATTATACAAATATCTGACAGTATCCTTCAAATCTGATAAATATTCATTCCTCAGTAACACTCTTGGGTTCATCCCAACCGAGAACTTCCTCAAACGTCACTAGATTCACTGTAACTCCCTCCTCTAATATTACATGTACTATAAAATGGACCTATTGAATCCATAACTATAAATTCAAGATCTTCTCATAAATTTGGTTCTCTTGGATACTTTCCAAGACCGTACACATTTGTTTCTTGTGGCTGATCTTGGATGATGAATACACTAGGATTCCAAATATGAAGACTGCTATGAACCAATCTATGTAAGGATGAATGATCAGACTCATAAGTCTCATGAACACTATTGGGGAATTCTTGGTGCCAAATGGAATCACCATGTACTAATAGTGTATTTAATGACATCTAAAATACATCTTCGGTATATTCGCATACCGTACTTGCAGCTAGTGATAGACTGATCTGAGGTCAATCTTTAAGAACCACCACACCCCTTTGAACTTATCAAATAGTTCATCGATCCTCAATTGTTGATACTTATTCTTTATAGTCACTTGGTTTAAGCACTGTAAATACACACATAACCTCAATATAATGCATTTATTTATTGAAAACAACACTAGATTTACCCAGGGTGAAACACTGGGTCTCACGGTTCCCTTTATTTGTATGTCTTCCAACTGAAACCTTGGATTATGAAGCTCTATGGGAGCCATAGAATATTTAGGTATAGATATTTGTGTCTTATTTGGGTGTAGATCAATACATAAGTCTATCTCCTTGTGGGGAGGTAAATCTTGAACATATTCAAGAAATTAATCTCATACATGTCCACCACTACAAGAAACTAAGGACTCATATTATCCACAACATTGAGGGTAAGGATAGTCAACTGATGAGTAATTGGCTGCAACGTCCTATGTGTGAGTCTGTCTTGCACTGCATTTGTTTCCTTTTCACCAAAAATAGAAAAGTTGATTCCCTCACTATATAAACACTGTATTCTGCACCTAAAATAGTTAATATGAGCATGAACTGTGGATAATAAGTTCATACCAATAATTACGTCATAGGGCCTCGACACTACTATCAACAGATCCCAAACAAAACTCTTTCCTACAAGAGTCAGGTCACATTTTTGGCACCAGTGTGTGATCATCGAGTATCCACTAGTATGAGTCTCCAAGAAAATGGTTTGCATTAACAGATCAACTGGAATCATTGAGACCCAGAAAAGGTTTTTGGGAACAAAGGATTGACTAACACCCTTGTCTATCAAAAACATAGACAAGGAAGAAAATACACAGATTGTACCTCATATAATCTATGGAGACCAAGGGTCATAAGCCTCCATAACCTATAGCTCGCTTCATCCATACCCACCAGCTCCCTCATCCTTGTGTGGAAAACATAAGCATGGTGGAAGTAATAGTGAGAACCTCTAACCACCTTCTGATGCCCTACTGGACCCTCTTCTGCACCCACCAAATAGCGGACCACCCTGCTCCTATCTCTTCCTCTATCCTGGATGTACCTCAAATGTCTTTCGATCAACATTATGATGGGTCATTAAATATCATGATAGATTTCCCTAACCGCCACATGAGTTACACCATCTCTCCCTATACTTATTTGATCAACCATATAATCCCTCCACCACTGACCCTGAGCCCTGGGATCACCCTATGAAGTTCTTGTCCCACTTTTATCCCTATGACGTATGTCAACTACCTAATACTGAGGTATCACCTACCGGGTGCCCAATGATAGCCCCCACTACTGTTGTATACTCTTCCAGAAAACTATATAGTATTAGGTCTCACTCAATACCCTATCATAGGAAGGAATTATATAGGATACCACTAAGGTCCTGATGTCCCAATGTAAGCCCTGCTCAAAGGTTAGATCCCTAAAGAACTATTCTCACACCATGTCCAAGGAGTAGCATGAAATATTAGTAAACATCATTTAATAATCCTCCATGGTCATACTTCCCTACTACAGATGCCTGGGATCCTATATGCATACCTATTTCATTTTTTCTTAATAAAACTCATCCCATAAGGGACGCTTGAAGGCTACCCATGAGATAGTTTTCTTATCATGTGACTGAGTCACCAAGGTCCACCATCGCCCCACAAAGCCCTAAAGAAGTCTCATGGAAAGGATTTCCATCTGGTCAGAAGGTATAATCATAAGGCATTAAATAAGGGTACTGCCTCTATCTAATCCTTATACATCTAGGGGTCTGGCTCATCCTGAAACATGGGAGGATGCTTTCTCTAAAACTCATGCAACACACTCATCCAACTTGCATACTCATCTGGTAATTATGGTAGTATTAGTTTCTTGATGGTTGGTGGTACAACTAGTAAACCACTTGGAGGTTCTATCTCTGATACAAGCCAATGTACCAATTCCTCATCACTAGGTGGATAATCCTTGTGATCACACGGTGGAATCCTAGATGGCTATCTATGTGGATGCATCCTGAAATGAAACAAGATGTACCATGATCTATATAGCATATCTGGAGTACTGAATCAAGATGTATATGGAAAACACAACCATTCCAATGTGATACATGTATCATTGTTTTTTCATTGCAACAAGTGTTTTCATGTACCAAGTGAAAAATCATGAAATAAGAGTCCTAATTTTGGATACATCGGCCACTGCACCAACACTATAGTCACTGGCCTAAAACACAAAATTAAAACTCTTAACATTGTTTCCCAAAATAAATATTACAGAATCTAGGTCATAATGTAGAACTGAACCACTCTGAAACCACTTTCTCATGACCTGTCCTAGTGGGGCCCGTTCCATGAATTTCCAAGCATTCCTCAAATAGGTCAGGTGTTGGTGACTATCACTGAGTAATAATATCGAAAACATTAAAGGAATTTCATATGTACCTTTACGCATTCACACATCTCCAAGACCACATTATACTAAAATGAAAAAACCACTAAGTAATTAATGCATGCGTACCACTATATCCCACAACCAGAGTATGATATGAAGTAATGTAAAGTGAACATATCCTGAATACAAGCCCGCCAAAAATAATTTGTAACCCAATTCTAACTTATTTGAAAAATATATTTTGACTACTGCCTGATGTTGTAGGAACACACCTTGGTCTATCAGATCTCACTAAGCACTACCTAGTCCTAGTCCACCTAGGACTCTGTCCAATGGTTTCTCATCATCACAATACACGACACGTGCATGAAAAATATCATGCATGGGTGAGTATAACAATACTCAATAGGGCACCCTAAAACATAAATGGAATAAAACAATAGAAACTATAGTCATATCTACATAGGTATATTTCTATAGAACATATATCAAGAATATCCATATATTCTAAAGATAGACACTAATCCATGAGGCAGACATAACAAGTTTCCATCCATAGGATTCTTTTCAAAGCATTCTTGTTCTGGTAGAACTCACTCCTCGAGCCAAGATATCATCAGAGACATTCCCAAAGAGGTCTATCTCCTTTAGGCTCTTCATAAAGAGAACACATTGGTCGTGTTAGACTAAGATACATAGAGACGGGGTCATGCCATGAATTGATCAGGGGACATGAAGTATTGCTCTGATAACTGACTAAGGGATAACACCTACACAATCTAGGTCAACCCACTATATAGGGGATCACACCAAGATAAACTGGGGGATACCATGGACCTATTAGTGCGACATAATAGATATATGATGATCTCCCTGCTCAAATAGGTTGTGTAATTCTGCAGACTCTTCTAGGGGTGATATATGAATGCACTACAATATCGGGGAGGGATTCCATACTCTATATGATACTTGAACATTATAGGGGATTACAATCTATTAATTTAGATATAGTTCCAAAATACACCCTCTAGTAAAGGAACAATGGAATTCACTTAACATGAACTATTATAAACAAGGTAAACAAATACCCTCATTCACTCTTGATGTGATTACATGACATGTACTAGGGGCTACATGACATGTTCTATTATCCCAAATAATTCTCATGTGGATAAAACTCACATGGAATGTAGTCTACCAATACATAGAGATTAGTATGAGTAAATGGAGTATAGGGACACATGGTTCTCTGAGAATGTCTCCTGACCATGTCTGGGTACTAATATTGTGTACGTGTACTGGTCTGTGTATGCTAAGTTGTGACTATGTCTAATTACATGGTGTTCTATTTGGTTATGTACTATTACCCATGTTCGTGTATGCTCCATAGTACACAATAATTCATATGGGGAGGGTAAAATGTCATGTGATAAGGTTCAAATGTTGTGTTATCCTTAACTCATAACATTCCCTAGTGTTACAGCCATGGGGCTGCACACATCGTGTAAAACCTGATTACACACCATGTTCTTTGGATTTTCTAGAACAATCGTTCCTCCTCTACACATCCCATATAATTCTCTACCTTCGATCTGTATGTTTATTTTCCATGAAATCAATGATCTGATGTCACACATGCCCCTTCATCACTGAACAATGCATTTCGTCTCAGTATCTCATCATGAATCGGATCAAACCATTGTTCTTCATTACGCACTGTAGAACATTGAAGAATAAAAATCCAAGAATAATCCTTTGTCTGATTCACTCCATCTCCTCTATCACACCTCCTTCATGTTGTTTCAATCCCAGATCTACTATATAAGATCATTACACCATGAAAAATTTGTTCAATGATCGATTGATCGGTAATAAGTGAGTCACGGTCTAAACGAAGAACACTCATAACTAATGATGAATCAGAGGAGAAATTCACATAAAAAAAATGAGATTAATGAACCTCAATTGATGTTCATGTCAATCTCGATTCATTTATATAAGATAATCAATGAACATATTTAGAAATAATTCTCCCAATTTACCTAGTGATAAACCCATCCCACAAGGTGATTGATTCGTAGACCAATCCATTCATCAATTAATTTTTGATCAATAAAATTAATCAAGAATTTGGAATAAAAATATTGAATAACATACCCTAACTAGAGTTTGGATCAATTTTTGATGAGGAACGGTTGTGTTTTGGATATTGACGATATCATAAAACTCCCTCAGTGCAATAATCCAAGATCCAATCCTGATGCATTGTCATCAAACAAGAACATTCTCCCCCAATGATTTCTAATTCTCCAACTCTTAACAGACAACCCTGAGACAATTTCCATATCCATAAACATATAGAGGAAACAAATCATTTTGCTGATGAAAAATAAAATAAAACATTATTTTAATATATTTTATCTATTTCTTGGCCCCAATAAAATTTTTAGAAATGACATGTGCTAACTGATGTTATGTAGTGCCAAGGGAAAACAATTTATTACAAACACAATGGTTGTCTCAATTTTCCAATCAGAGTCCCCATTCATGAGTTATTAGGACTCAAAAATAAATTAATTTTTTACAGTTACATCCATGGTGACCTTTTCTACTGGTGTCCAGTGCTGAAAAATGTTAAGTAATGTCTAGGGTAATGTTATTGTTCTGAATTCAATAGGACCTAGTATTTTATCATAGGGAAACTGTTTGGGTGTTATTCCACTTTTTCATGAAAATAATGTGTGCATGATATTAAATATTTTAATATTTTTAAACATTTGTTTCATGAAAAATGGGCCTCATAATCTCATGTTGTCTCAGCGAATGGTCTTTATATCAATCCATATAATACCCAAAAACAATACACTAAAATTTCCTAGATGTTATAAATGAACATTTAGGTCATTGTAACCAGAAACTAGAACTATGTGGAGAATGGAATATTATATATGAATAATTATTTATAATATTTCTATATCCATGTAATGGTTCATAGTATATAATCCATGCATCTATAATAATAATAGGGGTAAATACTCCATTTGTAAGAAAACACTAATCTAAAATCATGGGTACTAGATTTTGAGAATCATGTTATTCAAATCCCATAATATGATGATGTATAAAAATTACCTTATTCAATATAAGAATTAGATCTATACAGGAGTCCCAACCTTTTAAAATGATTCATTTCTAATGACTAATATCCCAACCATGAGTTTTCATTCAAACCAATCATGATCATCCATGAAATTTTATTTAGGATAAGATTCAACTACATATTCCATATTATATAATCCCATTTGGATTAATATTATTTCCCATTTTGCCACTTTTTTAATAGTGTTCATGAGTCATGTGATCCTAGAGGATGAGGGAGTCACTCTAATTAGCATAATTGAGTTGAATTTTATTTATTCAAAAAAATGAAACACATTCCATGTAGCATGACCTTATAATGCATTCTTCAACCCACCCAACACGACTCAAAACTACATGGGTGGCCAATTTTTTTATCGAATATCCTTAATACATAAGAACATGATATATGTATATATATTTAGCACACATACAATATAAACCACATAATATTAATACCCCATTTTTTGTCTATAAATTTTATCTAAGCATATGATTCTGAAATATGTCATCTGGTTTATTAACAGGGGCTGTGAATAAAATTTCCTTCGCCCTTCAGGGTAGTCTGATATTTGTAGTATGTTTCATATAAATTTTACAATCTTAGTTTTTTATTATTACTCTCATAATTATGGGTCAAATCTATTTGAACTAAAACACTAGATTTATTTTCCAGTCTTTTAAAGAACCCAAACTACCAATCAAATGAGTTGAAACACACATATGGTTAAAAAATTGGTGATGGGGTCCTAAAGAAATGTTGACTCTTATCTTTAAAGGTTATAATATCCTGACCCAGGTGTCACACACTGGTGCCCCAAGCCAGACTACCACATGACCTTATGCATGTATCCCAATACTTCAGATGATGTCAACTATAAGTGAGGTTATGATAAGTCAATTATGGGGAGACTATACCCTCTTTTATCTCAATAATAAACTAATGTAAATAAATTAACAATATCATAGGAATATATAACCAAAAATAAACAAATATATCAAGATAATCAATTATATAAATACAATATCCAACTAAATAAGAAATCCCAACATCCTAATGTACATGTTAAGTGTCTAAAATGAAAACTCAAAATAAAGACATTGAAGACTCCTAAGTGGGTCCTGAACCACGTCTAGTTCCCTCAACCTTGCTTCATCCCTAACTCATCCATCTAAAACCCTTAACATTTCCTACAACAATAATTTATATTCGAGTACCGATCAGGTAGCCTAAGTAGGGTGTGATTAAAACTTCGTAGGCCACCACCAATGGTGTCTAAAAAAATCTAATCAATAATAGTGTGTTCAGTTTCAAAAATAAATAATTAGATTGCATAAATAAATAGTTATAACATTATTAAATATTCTCTATTTAACCATGTAAAACCCTGAGTTCCTGAGGAAAATCAAACCTAAATACCTGCTTTAGCCAATGCCAAGGTCCTATCTATCCCCAATGTATATTACATTTGAATTTCCAAGTTACCATTCATAACACTTGGATTAATTTCCATGATATCATTCACCATTTAATAACACATAATGGAATGATCATGTTACCATTCATAATACTGGGATAAATTTCTATGTGACAATTCACCATTTAGTTATACATAATTGAAAACAACATATATATCAACAGCCCATTAATTAATTAACTAATTAAACAATCATAATCACAATTTAAATTTCTCAATATCAATTCACCAATTAATTATTCAATTCCCAACATCAATATCTCACAATTAATTTCACATTTAATTATCTCAATTAATAATATGAATGCCCCGTAATTAATTTTACCATTAATTATCTCAAATCATGATATCAATATCCTATATTTAATACCATAATTAATTATCTCAATTATTAATATAAATAACACATAATTAATTCTATAATTAATTATCCCCATTTTCAATAATTTTATTGTTCCATCATTAATTAATTTAGCATGTTAATTAATTCTATTAGGAAATTTTATATCTAAATAATTATATCAATTATAAAATTTTAATATACATAAAAAATCATTTCTATGGGAATATAATATTAGACTACATAACTCAAATCATCAATGAATAGTTACCCAAAGGAAATCCCCAAAAAGTGAGCAGTATAATAATGTAGAGTGATATTTGAATCTCAGACCCCTAAATCAAGATCACATAAAATCATGATTTTTTAAATCTAGATAGACATCTACAATTTTAGATATGGATGTCAC
The DNA here is from genome assembly GCA_963277665.1 of Viscum album. Taxonomy (NCBI): domain Eukaryota; kingdom Viridiplantae; phylum Streptophyta; class Magnoliopsida; order Santalales; family Viscaceae; genus Viscum; species Viscum album. The sequence continues at coordinate 1,749,720,259 of OY728148.1, read as the reverse complement.
TACATTTATATAGATCTATCCAAATAGTGGATTTCATCACTAATTGAATATGAGAAAATTTGGAGATGAATGAGAAAAGAACCTAGATAGGATTCACTTACTAGGAGAGGTGCAGATCTTCAATTCAATCTTCAAATCATGAAAAGAGGAATTCATGAAGGCTTGGAATTCTCATAGAGAGATCTAATTTTGTGAAATACATCCTAGGGTCAAATTCATGTCGAAATGGGTGAGTTTAGGGTGTTTGATTGATTTAAAATCAAAGTTTTGGGTTAATTACCACACATGGTTTTTTGAGTACTACCCCATAGTTTTTCCTAATTGTGCACTTAAACCGTGAACATATTATTTAAGGGGTTCGTGATTACTCCTAATAGGGAACATAGTTAGACAAACCTTACGCCAACCACGCAAATCCCCACTATCTTGGGTTGCACACATTTCTGATCTAGGGTACACGATTATAGTAAACTATTTCCCAATCATTCATAGCCCTTTTTCATTTATTTTTTTCAAAATACCACCCATACATATCCCAATACAAATCCTAATCAAAAATTACTCAAATAAATATAAAAGGGTACATGAAATCAAGCCCAAGAAAACTCCATAAAAGGTCTAGAAATTAAAATCTCCCACCTTATAACAACTTGTCCTCGAGCTGCACTCCCAAGCATCTCAAAAATTATGAGTCAAAAATATTTGGCCATTGAGCCTCATATTTTTTCCCATTCATGTTTTTCCTCTTAGACACACCCTTGATTCCACAATACCTTAACTATAAACATGGTCTTTCAACATAACACATTCTCATTGTGATAAAATATACGTATTAGATGCTCCTTAAAGGATGCATCTATCTCAATCCCAACATTATCCACATAGATCACACTAGAATGGTTGAGGTGATACTTTCAATGTTTTGATACATAGAAAAAACCATGCAAATAGCTGTATTTATATGGGAGATTCAATCAGTACAACATCAGCCCAGTTCCCTCCACAAATTCAAATGGCCAATTGAACCTAGTCGCCAGATTCTATTTCTTTGTATCCTGTGGTGATCCAGACTAGGTGAAACCCTATGGAATACATGATCACCCTATGTAAAATCTTTGGTTCATCTTTGTATATGATCATATGACTTCTTTATACTTTAAACCATATCTATATACATATAAATAAGATAATACTTCTCTGAAAACTCATGCACAATACTCAGTCTCAAGAAATCTAACTCACCTATCTCCTTCCATCATAGAGGTAATCTATATTCCCTGTCATAAAGATCCTTGTATGGTTCTATATGTATAGTTTCCTAATATTTTTTTATAATAAAACTCCACCAAAAGCTACATGTTTCTCCTGTTACCAACCAAATTCAAGAATGTGTGCTTGCATCATATCCTCAAGCAACGGAATAGTGAACTCTCACAGGCCATATTAATGTGGATGAAATGATATACTCAATAAAACATGTGTAGCTAGTTCCTTTTGTAATCCAATGAGAAGTGTGATGTAAATGAAGATTCATAGTATGAAAGTATAGTTTATAGCAACCAATGTAGACTAACTATATCTCAAACTTATAGTTCCCCCAAATGCTTCATTTTGAAAGTCTCCCTTTTAGGCATGAAATGCACAATATTCATTAGTTGATCCACAATGACCCAAATAGAATCATTCATCGTTATCTTCATTAAGAGACCCCCATGAGGTCCATTTACATGTTGTCTTGCTTTCATTTAGTAGTGGGAAACGACTGTAGAAAACCTACAGGTTGTTGATGGACTACGTACATATTTTGATAGGTGTATCATCATGTCCAACAACCAACTATCTCTATTTTCATGTCTGGCCACAAAAATTATCATTGTATGTCACGGTACATTTTTTCACACATGTATGTACTACCCACATTGAGATATGAAATTCCCTCATGATATTATCTTTCTTGCTCTTAGGTATAACAAATCGATTAGTGACATAGATGATAGCATCCTTAACTATGCTTCAATTGGAGGGTGACTCCCCACCTTCAAGGATTTCCCTCAAGATCAAAACCTCTAGATCAATATACTTCCTATCTCTAATCTCGAAAAAAAAGTGAATTTTCTAGTAAACCTAATACAAGAGTCATCTGATCTGGACTCCCCTAAACCACTACATGTATCTTTGCTTGCAAGGTCATCTTCTTCCACACATCACAAGACTCCTGAACCACTTGAGTCTGAGTTTTCTTTCTGAATGAGTCAACAACATTGTTTTATTTTTATTTTTATATGCTAGATAAAAATCTAAAGACTGTATATATTGAACCCATATCCATTATCGGGGATTCGACACTAATTTTTAAAAGATATACTTCAACATATTTTGGTCTATATGAACAGTAATATTTTCTCCATACTGATAATGTTTCCAACACTTCAATTCATACACAAATACTATTATAAATAGGTTGTGCGTAGGGTAGTTCCATTCATGTGTCTCCAGCTACTGAAACCCATACACAAAAATTTGAACCCCATGCATCAATACATATCATATCCCATCATCACAGTACACTATATACATAACACTTGGCTCATATAGGATCATGATTTGTTCTAATTTCAAATTATGTTTCAATTCTTGGAATAAATTACCACTGGCTTCCAACCATTTGAACATAATCCCATTTTAGTTAACCCAAATAGAGGTGATTCCAATCTTGAGAGGTCTTGTATGAATCTCCAATAATATCCAACTAACACCATAAATCTATAGATGTTGAAAAAATTGTTGGGATGCTACCAAGAAACCACTGCCTGAACCTTCTCTATGTCCACTAACACACCTTCCTCTGAGATGATGGGTCCCAAGAAGTGTACTTGATCAATAAAAAAATGACACTTACATTTATTAGTGTATAGATGATGTTATCTCAGCATACTCCGGACAATGTCAGGATGTTGGTCATGATTTTCATGAGTCATAGAGTACACCATGATGTAATCCACAAACACTACAATAATCTTATCTAGGTAGGGGTGGAATATTCACTTAATCAAGGTTATAAACACTATTGGTTCATTCTTCAACCGAAAAAACATTACAATGAACTCATATAGGTCATTCTTGATTTTGGAATCATTCCTCTATATATCATATGTTGTGACACTCAGATGATGATGCACTAATATCATGTTAATCATCGAGAAAAAATCTCTATTCAATTGTTCAAATATATCATTGATACATGAATTATGATACTAGTTATTCGGATTCATTAAGTTCAACATCCGATTATTAACACAAAAAAATAATGTTGCGTACTCATTCTTAAGAAAAAAAATGGTGAACCACAGGATAATGTACTCGGTTAGATAAATCAGTTATTCTATAACTCCTCTAATTGAGTATTGAGATATTTAAGCTCTATTGGTTCTATTATGTATATTGGAATAGATACTAGCACAACCCCCATCATGGGATCAATAGTGAATTCCAAATATCTCTCATGTGGAAACCATATGAAGTATTCATGAAATACATCTTTAAATTATTCTACTACTAGTGTAAATAAAACATGCCTTACTCCTCCATCTTCCAGGAAAATACAAGCAACCTTGGCTATGAGGTCTCCAAAATGTGGATTAATTAGCCCTATTCGATCATCCTGGATATCCCACTCTCTGTGGTAAGTTAATGGTCTAGCTTTGAATATGTAAACATCGCTATCATGTGGTAACAATCAATGTGGGTTCATAATGAGACTATACAATCCATTCTTATAATTAGTTCTAATAATTACATATAATGAAAATATAGATCATAGAGAAAATGGTACTCCACTATCTCGAGAGAACTCCCTTTGTAAAAACATATGCCTCTAGACCGTACTCCCAATGGTGTGTCTATTATCATAACCCTACTCAAAAAATCCACTACTTGGCTCAAACCATTAACAATTACTATATATATAAAGGAATGGGAGGCACCAACATTAAATAAAAAACTCGATAACAAAGAAGCTACAAGAATAATGCCTCCCATTGTCGATGATCTTTCCTCTATATCCACAAGTGTAGGTTGAACCAAATGCAACTGACATTCTCCTCTTCCCTTTGATGCAGTATGACTCCCCTAAGAAAAACCACCCTAATGATAGAGGTGATATTACACAAAAACATCATGTCTACTTCCTCTACCACATCATCTAGTAAAACTGCAGTTTCTAGACATATATGTTAATTCAAATCAACCCCCCGAACACTGGTTCTTTCTAAATCATCCATCACTAACCTTATATCATGTGTTACTTCAAAACCTCTATATATTTTCAATCATTATACAATATCAGATATCCATATGTGGTTGGGAAGAGTTTAATTATAATTTCCCATTCTAGAATGTTAGTGGCATACCACACCAATAAGGTCCTATGAAACTAATCCCTCTTTACAGATTCTCTGATTCCCACAGCTCTAGTTAATGTTGTTATAGTGACTGTTCCTTCTCTTGGAAGTCATGCCCCTATTTGTCTAGATAAAACCATGTGTCCTACAGTAGAAGCCTCCTTTAGGTTCCCCTAACCTATGATATCCTGATCCACTACCTCGTAAAAACAACATTAATCGAATGAGGTTAACTTGGGACATAATCTCACACATCAGTCCATCCTGAAAGCATCTCTCAATATTTTTCTCATCTCAATTCAACAATGGAACAATGCACAGAAGGTCTGTAAAGAATCCAACAAATTCCATCACAAACATTCTCCCCTGAGTCAACTGCATAAACTACACAGCTCTCTCATGTTGTAGTTTCACTTGATAGTAGTTCTCTAGGATCAGATCCTAATATTTTATTCATATAATTACAGAAACCTATGGAGTCCATGCATGAATGACCCACCAGTGATTTATTGATCCTCATAGGATATAACTACCCAAATTAACCCTACTATCAGTAGGATTCTTCAAATAGTCATATTTCATCTCGATGGACACAAACCATAACTCATATTCCTTAGGTACACCCTATCTAGTAAAATTTGGAGGGTGTTGTGATTGAAACTCCATATTCAAGTCTGAAATACTCTTCATAACCAACCCTGGGTTTATCAGCATGAATTTCATGAAGAGAGTGAAGTTCTCATGGAATTTCTCCCCTACTTCCTCAACTGGAACTATCGGTGTCGCGGGATCCAATGCGGTAGGATATCACCATCCATATCCTCCTATCACACTATCAACAAGAATCATCATTGAGTCATATCTCTAAAATTACGAATAGAAATATTAAGACTCAAAACACAACATTTTAAAATTTTCATAAGATGATTGTTTCCAAAAGTCACAAAAAGTATTTTCCTTAATCCTCTCCATGCTTTTAAACCCAAGGTGTAATCATTACCCTTGACCATACTAAACCAATGACATAGATATCTAAGGGTATTCTCATTCTCATATCTATTTTCTCATTTAAACACCCATTTATTCACATTTTTCAACATTTAAAAATTTAAAAATTCTATATTAGGAACTATATTAAATTTAATTTCACAAGCATGGGAAAACTGTTTTCATTTAACAACATACTGAAAACCCATATTCCCGTGCAAGACTAAAATATTGCATGTTATAATATAATCCTTACTGCCTGGAATGATGCATACAGACTCAACTTTCATTCCATTCTGGGCCATAAGTAAACTCTCATAAAATCATTGAAATATTTTTCACATCACATAAAAAGGCATCACTCAAGGTGAAATAATATTAACCTGACACAACAAATATAAATAATAAAAATCCCACCTTTGGTACATGGGGTTTCCCTCATACATGGGTTTGCAACTCCTATACATGAGATCATGACCAATCCATTAATATTACTAGTATCTTGTGTACCATTCCGAAATAGTAATACAAAATAAAAATAAATGAAAACTCTTTTGATACCACTTTGTAACATCTTGAACTAGGTTCCACACATCGGTGTGCCATGTTGGATTTCCACATGACCTTAAGCGCACCTCCTCATATGCTAGAGGTTTTTGACTTATAGCGAGGGTCTGATAAGTCTATCATTGGAAGACTATAACCTCTTTTATAAAATTAATAAACAAGGATAAATAAGTAAACAATAGTAGAATAATATATAACCATAAATGATAATGATATATTAGGATAATCATTGTAGGAAATAAAAAAAAATCCAACTAAAGTAAAAGGAATTCTATGATCATGTACATATCAACTGTCTACAATGAAAATTAAAGATAATGACACCAACGAATCCCATGTAGGTCATGAACCACATCTAGTTCCATCATTAATGCTCCATCCCTAACTCGTCCATCTATCCTAGGGAATTTTCCCTTAACATTTCCAGCAACAATAATGTATATTCGGGTGCCAATCAGGTATCTCGAGTTGGGTGTGAGTACATATTAGTAGGCCACCACCAACAGTTTCTAAAACAAATCCATTAAATATCAATTTATAAATTATTATAAATAAATATGTACAATTCATAATTAATAGTGTTCACATTATTAAATATTCTCTATTTAACCACATAAACCCCTCGGGTTCCTGAGGAAACTCAAACCTCAATACCTTCTTCAACACCTTCATAAGTATGGTCTATCCCCAAGAGATATCACATTTTAATTTCCATGATACTATTCATAATACTTTGTTGAATATCCATCTTACCATTCACCATTTAATAGAACAGAACTGAATGAGCATGTTACCATTCATAATACATAGTTGAATGTACTTGATAAAATTCACCATTTACTAACACATAATTCAATGTTCATGTTATCATTAAAATTACTTGGAAGAATGTACATGTTAACATTCACCATTTAATAACACATCATTTCATGAACATGATACAATTCATAATAATGGGCTGAATATCCATTTTTACCATTCACCATTTAATAATAAATTATTTTTAACATCATATATCTCAAAAACACATTAATTAATTCATAGATGAATTATTCCTAATCACAATTTGAATACCTCATAATTAATTCACCAATTAATTATTAAATTCATAACATCAATATCTCCAAATTAATTTCACAATTAATTATCATAATTAATCATATCAATATCTCATAATTAATTTCCCCATTGATTATATAAACTCATGATATCAAGATCACATAATTTATTACGTAATTAATTATCTCGATTATTAATATCAATATCCCATAATTAATTATATATGTATTTATCCCCAATTTCTACATTTTCACAATTCTTTTATTAATTAATTTAGCACATTAATTAATTATATTAGGAAATTAAATTGCTAAATAATTCTAGAAATTATATAATTTTCATTCATGTAATCAAAACAATGATTATGGGAATGAAATATTAGACCACATACCTACAATCATTGATAAACAATCACCCAACTTAATTCCCCAAACTTTTACAGGCACAACGATGTAGAACGATATCTGAATATGAAAACCCTAAATCATGATTAATTAAAATTAATATCTTTTAAATATAGATCTAGATCTATAGTAATAGTTCTAGATATCACCACATAGATTTGGATTTAACCAAATAAAATATTACATCACTAAAATAATGCAATAAGAACTAGAGAAGAATGAGAAAAGGAGATGGATATGATTTAGTAACTGGGAGAGTTGTAGATTTGTAATTTTGGCATCAAATCGTGAATAATGGAGGATGGTATGGATTCTAATTCATTTGCAGATCTCAAAAATCATAAAAGGGCTCTTATGGTCAAATGGGGGTCAAAATGGGTGAGTTTATTGGGATCAATGGATTTTAAATATATTTTTTCTGTGACTTTATTTCCTATGAACAGACAGATGGGAACTAGAGCAAGGTTTTCCCTATCCCTACGCCAAAACCATATTCCTATTATTTTAGGGGTGCATGGTTACACCTAATAGGGTACATGATTATAAAACCGTGCCCCAAATGTTCAAATCCCCAATGTACAGGGATGCACAGTTTTCTAGGCTAGGGTGCATGGTTATCGAAAAACATGTACCAAACACACACAACACAATTTCATCCATTTTATAAAAAATTACACCCAAAAACACACCCAAGACATAATGTAAATATATTACTCAAATAAAGACAATAGAGTCACTGAAATCAATCTCGAGTCTACTCCAGAAATGGTTTGGATCAATCATTGTTCATATGATGAAATAAAATGGATATAATTTTTCTTTTTTCCATTATTTCCTGGTAAACATACTATTACATGGGTATTATAACAATATACCCATATCGATTAAAACTATTATTTTGCTGATGGAATGTGGGAATACAGAGACATATGATAAAGAAAAAATATCATTTCATTTAATAAATTAAGGAGATAAAGGAGCATCAACATCCTAGAGCCTCTCCTAGACATTATTGTCTAATGTGAAGTGAATGAAATCAATACCTTGAAATTTGAACTTATTGATTCAACAGAGAGGCTAATGCCACAAACAAGGTATTAAGATCATGTTCTGTATTTTTTATGTATATCATTGAATTTTTGTAACGGAAAAAATTTCATAATGAAGGTGTTTAGCTTGAAAAAAATCTAACACATAGCTTATATCACTATGTTTTCTAATGATTGATGTGCCTTTATTCTAGCTACAAGAACCACATATTCGGGAATCTCCACAGTATTTAAAATTGTGAAACCACAAAGTTGTGCTTCCACAATTGATAAATGATGATGCTCAGTAGTATTACACTTTAACGCTTCCATATGACGGTTGTAATGTTTAAATTGTATAATATTTCATTCAAGATATGCCTACTCCTTATAAGGAATGAGAAATTGATGAATAAGGACATGATAATATCGACAATCAAACCAAATTATTCCAAATACAGGGAAAATATTTTGCAGTATTTCCAAATTATCAGCAAAACTTTTAAAAGGATTCCCTTTGGTGATTGTGTATTCATGGTGCCAATCCAAATTTTGAAAGGTATGATGTTTGATGACTGAGATGGGATATACACCTTGTTCACCCTCTTATAGGTGTATATAATGTAGGATAAAATTAATTACATGATAAATTTCTATAAACAAGTAAATATATTTGGGAAAGTCCTACATTATTTACTCTAATTTATTTTCTAAGACATATCCAGAAAGGTCATTATCAATCAGAGGAGTTCCTAGCATCATTATATTGGAACCAATGTTAGTAGGGATTCAAATAGTGTGAGAGAAAATACTTGTTTATCACCACACCAATCAGAAGTGGATCATAAAGATGAAATATACCCTTTATACCTATAATGTTTTAGTATACATACTTCCCCCTCGTAAATGGTTGAGGAATGTGTGATAGGGAAGGGTGTTAGAGAAGATAATGATTTATATGACCATAGAAAAAACATCTTCCACTAAATTGACTCATCTTCATGAAAATTTTACCCCATTCCATTAGGGGACTATTTTGTGTTTGGAAAATTTCTCCTCAAATAACAGTGTCCACAAGGGTTAGAAAGAAATTAATCAATTGATTTTATGAATATTATAACTTTTCAAGAACATGGAACCAAAAATGAATTCTTTCCATCATAGAACACTCACTATGTTAGTAATTAGTACACATAGGATGTCCAAAAATAAAATATCATATGTGGGCTAAGGAGTCCTCTTAAGGATCCCCAAAATTGAAATATCAATTGTGGGTAAGGGAGTCACAGGCTGTCCCCTACAAATGAAGCTTTTTATGGTGAGGAATCATTCCCCCCACACCCTACCACCATAAAATAATTTTTTTTGGGGTGATACATCACATTTTTTCCCTTGAAAATGAATTTATTTTTTTTAGTAGGCGGGTCACCTCCCCCCCCCCCCCCCACCATGCAAACGAATATTCATTTGTAGGGATCAACGTCATATTCATGCCACTCAAAAAAAAAAATACTCTATGGTCAATATTTTTTCATTCCATCTAGTCATCTTGAGAATATGATACATACATACCCATATAAAAACCCCACATATGGTTGGATAAAGACACACAGAGACACATAAAAAAAATCAAGAGAAAACAATTTCAAAAGGTAATCACTTAACCTTCATGGACCACCGTCTGCATTTAAAATCACTTGAATACCAATATCCATTAAAGAAATTCCTTTACAGGCGATCATCACTCATAAAAAACATTATATTGGGTGGATGCTTTACATGTATCATTTGGAAATACATTGGCCTGTGCATGAAAAGTTATACTTAGGACGTACATATCCACATAGCATTATCCCCCTTGGAGCCTCAATGAACTATCCAAATAATTTGATCTAGCAACCTCTCCGGTGAAGCAAATAGACCCATATGGGAAATTTTGAGAACTAGATAAGATTATCATAATCTAAGGACACTATAAATGCATGATCGAGAATGAATACACACATCGTGTCTCTTATTCGACTGTGCATTACCGCCGAAATCATTTCTCTGTACCTATCCTATATACGTTGTCAGTTCCTTGGGATGTTTACAATTGTACATTCCATTAATAATTAGGAACCAAAAAATTGTTGTTGTAGTTGGTAAATTCCCACTTCATACAGTGAGGAAAACCAAATAATTTTCCCTTCGATGAGGACAAGTGCCTTATCCTCTGATCATATTATCTAAAATCTATAAAATAGAATCCCTCGTGGAGTAATAACCTACTAGTTATTATAGGATTACATACTCCTCATTCCTTATGGGCCATGAGAATATAAAATCAAATAGGACATGGGAATATCAAAGACGTTTTACTCTCCTATATCCCAATCCTCATCCACTAGTGGATGGAGGAGATTGTTTGGTTTTCCTGACGTGTTTCATCTTGTTTCTCACATCAAGAATGACTCATTTGGGATTAAAGACTACTAATGATCATGACATCCATATGATAATATACCTCAGTCCCCTTATCAATGATAATCCCAATCCATGTTATCACCACCCCGAATGGAAATATTCACTATTATGAAAACATTTAAATGGTTATATTACTAATGAAGCAATCCACTGGGCCTCCTCTATAGTTGTATTCCAACTACAAAATATTTTATTTTTTCCAACATGAGCATATCTGTTGGTAAAAGTGAATTTTCTGTTGGTAAAACGTTTTTCCAACATATATGATCATGTCACTAAACTGTTGGTAAAAACACTATCGCTAAATGTTTTTGCGACCGATAAAATGGATCTATTGCAATTATAATAATAACAACAGATAATATATATATTGGTTAAAGTGTTTAGCGATAGGTTCTGGTTTCAAATCCATCAGTTGGTAATAATATTACCAAAATATAATATTTGTTTATAAATTACATTTAAATAAAAATTATAAATTGTTATTGCCCGTAAAATTTCATATTATATTTAATAATTTATCATATATTGTATTTATTAACCAATTGTTATAAAATTAACTTTATATGAAGTACCAACAAAACAATAATTTATAAAATTAGCATGTATAAAACACAAATAAGGTGAGAATTTATTTGAAAAAAACAGGTTCAAATTTAATTTAAGTACATGTAACTTCATAAAAATACAAGAAGCTCCCAAACATGTTTAAACATATTCAAATACTAAGAGACTTTACATGGAACTCAATGGAAATTTATCTGCAATCTATTTCTTGCAAACATCAGACATCACTATCATGGAATCCCCATCACTTCACATGAACTATTATCTACTGTAGTGGATCTGAACGTGCCCAACTTCACCATCACCCCTTTGATTGCGGTGGACCACCCTTCTATGTTTGAAGAACCACCATACCCAACTCCTTCCACTTTATGCATGCACTATCATTACCAACCTTCTGATCACACAAACTGCACAATTAACAAATAGATTTTATTTAAACACATGATATAAAAATAATAATGCATGATATATCATGTAAAAACACACGATATAATCTAGTAAAGATTCTTTCAATTTATAATGGCACTACTTTTCAAATGATAATTCATAAGCTATGGTGACCACATTAAACGAAGATAACCTTCCAATTAAATATTTTATTATCAAGGTTCACCACGTTTAGGGGTTTAGTGGGAACCCCCACAAATAAAACATCCAAATTTCAAAATGCAGCAACAACTATTCAAAACTCTAGATCATTAAGAAAAAAACAATCCAGATTCAGGACAAGCAACCCACTCTCATAAACATGCTAATTTAATTATAATATTTTATACCTTCATGTAGAAATTCAGACCATCATGCATCCATGCAATTCATCAAGTTGCAGACTCATCCTGGGCACCCGTTAAGCTTCAAACACCCCAATGCAAACCCAGCTATAGCCACACCAAGGCACAAGCTTGCAGCTCCTGCATGAAAAAACCAAATAGAACAGCTGTGAAACCAACTCTTGAATTCAAACTCCATATCAACCTAGGCTCCACAAAAGGACATTAGTAGAACCATTCAAACACAAAATGGCATCTAGAACCAATAGTGAATCCATTTTGACCACTCGCCTGGAGGACCCACAGCTGCGGGGGCGCCCCACAGCCATTGAAGCCCTATACAGCCCTGGTTCCCAGGCCTGTGCATAGGCCAGATACATTTATGGGTAAGCCATTTGAAGATGTGAAGTCGTGTTATACCATGGGGAGAGAACTGGGAAGAGGTCAGTTTGGGGGTGATGTGCCTTTGCGATAAAAAAGAAACTAATCAACCATATGCCTGCAAATCTCTGTCAAAGAGCAAGCTGGTTTCTAAACATGACAGAGAAGATATAAAGGAAATTCAGATTATGCAGCATTTGAGAGGTCAGCCCAATATTGTTGAATTTAAGGGAGCTTTTGAGGATAGGATCTCTGTTCAAGTCATTATGGAGCTGTGTGAGGGTGGGGAGCTTTTTTATCGGATCATTGCCCGGGGGCATTGCAGCAAAAGTGCTGCTGCATCTATATGTAGATCAATTGTAAACATTGTTCACATTTTCCATTTTACGGGTGTAATGAACAGGACCTTAAGCCTGAGAATTTCTTGCTCTCCGAGAGGGGGGTAAGAATGCACCATTGAATGAAACTGACTTGGGCTGTCAGTTTTCATTGATGATGGAAAGGTGTATCAGCATATAGTTGGGAGTGCATATTATGTTGCTCCTAAAGTCTTACGCTTAAGATATGGGAAGGAAATAGATGTTTTGTGTGCAGGAATCATCTTGTATATTCTACTCAGCGGTGTGCCTTCCTTTTGGGCTGAGACGGAAAAAGGGATATTTAATGCTATTCTGGAAGGAAATATTGATTTTGATTCTGATCCATGGCCATCTATTTCAAGGAGTTCCAAAGGCTTGATAAAGAAAATGCTGAAACAAGACCCCAAAAAGCATATTACTGCAGCTCAAGTTCTTGAGCACCCATGGATTATAGGCGGAGAAGTATCAAATAAGCCAACTGATAGTGCAGTTATTTCTAGAATGAAGTAATTCAGAGCAATAAAAAATCTAAAGAAACGTTCTTTAAAGGTTATTGAAAACAACCTTTGAAAGAATAAATCCAGGGGCTGAAATCGACATTTACAAACATGGAAACCGATAATAGCGGCACCATCACCTACAAAGAACTGAAGACGGGATTAGCCCGTCTGGGTTCGCAGCTCTCAGAAGCTGAAGTCCAGTAGCTCATGGAAGCTGCTTATGTGGATGGCAATGGGACGATTGATTACGTTTAATTCATCAGCGCCTCAATGCACAGGCACAAATTGGAAAGTGGCAATCATTTGGGCAATGTGTTTCAGTATTTTGAAAAGGATAATAATGGGTTTATAACGAAAGATGAACAGGAGGTGGAATTGAGGGAGAATGGAGTGGCTGATGAAAGTTGTATACGAGAAATAATATCCGAACTGGATACTGATAATGATGGGAGGATCAATATCCAATACATTTTGAAAAAACCAATACATACATTACAAACAACTGAAAAACTAACTACCAGACTTACCAAAACCAAAGATTCCAAATTAATCTTATACTGATCATATTCTTCAACCCAATGCAGGAAACATTTGAAAAAAAACAAACACGGCTTCAACTGTTGTTGAGAATACCTCGTTGTCAATCAATTAAACCAGAGGATGGGGCTGAACAAAATGCTGGCGTGGTCACATGGAGAAGGCCGTGGATGGTGGAGGGTCGAGCGGGGAAGGTCACAAATGGAGGGGGGGAGGTGAGGGTCGAGCGGGGAAGGTCAGGGACAGAGGGGGTTGAGCAAGGAAGGTCGGGGGTGGAGGGAGTCATCCGGTGGGGACGGCAAGGATGACACGACGGGCGCTGAAAGACGGTGGAGGGTGCGGAGTATCGCAATGGAGTGGTGTGGTGGCGTAGGCGGAGGGTCGCGGAGGAGGCGACAGGGGTCGCAAATCAGAAGGATGGCGTCGACGGAGAGTGATGGAGGACGCGATGGTGGTCGCGGATGAGGCGGAGGTTCATGGAGGAGGAGGAGGAGGCGGCAGCGGATGGCGTCGATGCCGACTGTCGTCGTCGGAGGCAGTGGGGTAGATCGCGCGGAAGTCGGAGCCTAATTAGGGTTGAGTGATGTTTTTTAAAAATAAAATCCAGTAAATAAAATATCAAATATCATCCAATTTCTTAAATTAAAAATAGAATATATAAACACTATTGATGTTTTGATAAAATTGAAAATTAAAATAAATTATTGAGATATTTTTAATAAGACCATAAAAAATGGATATTGATTTTGGTCTTAAAAATAATAATATATAAAAAATTGAGTTCTCTTGATTGGTTATTGATAGTTTTTTTATTAAATGGTTTATTGTAACAATTTTTATTAATGGTAAACGATTTGTTTTTAATTGTTATTATTACTAACAAATTCATTTGTTGGTAAAAAAATCGTTGCTATTTGTATGATAAACCAATAGATTCAACTGTCGGTAAAAGAGATGTTGGTATTGAATGATAAGTGCCAACAGATATCTGATGGTAAAAACAAGTGTTGGAATTACTCATTTTTACCAACAAATATATTTTCTATTAGTAAATTTCTGTTGGTACAAGTCATTTTTTTGTAGTGATTTGATTCCCATCCAAATGGGGTACATTGTAATCCTCCATGAGGTCTAAATAGAAAACCCCAAATCTCTATAATATTCCCTTGTCCATATTCTATGTAGATTCACATCCAAAATCGGAGACAATATCCATTATAGGTCGATTAGGTTTCTTCAACAAATTCCCTTTATGAACCTTTTATTGGGAACATTTTTATTATATTTCATTGCTACATGGCATTAAACATCATAATCTGGTCATCGTCGCATGACCTTAAATGGTATGATGTGTCCCGTTATGTGGTAATAAATAAAATGGGTTCTGATTCAATTCACAAAACGATATTTAGGAATCTGATTTAATGGTTCTGATCCATACATAAAAACAACTCCCTTATTCTAGGGTGGTGATAAATTATATAGATCCCCATTGTATGGATTAATATATGCCTAATAATAAAAAGATACATAAGACGCTCTAAATTTTTTAAAAAGGATGCCATTAATATAGAACTATGATAGATACAAATATCTCAATAAATGAAGAACAACATAGATATCAAAATTATTCAAAAATATATACATACTGGTAAATGATTGTTAATATAGGTGTGAACTATTCTGTATTTTTTATTTATTAAATGATTCTTGAATATTTATAATATATATTAGAGAGTTATATAGTAGAAAAACATTCCCCCAAATGTTTGGGATGATCAGAAATTGTCATTCTCTCTACCAATGTATTTTCTAATATTTCATTGTCAAAAACCAGGTGACTGCCTCACTTTGGAAAGAAGAATCCCATTAACTCGAAATGAATACATCCATGAAATCTATCATAAGAACCAACACATTTAGCTTCAACAACTAGTGTGACATAAAAATAATTTATTTAAACCATCAAAATCTACCATATATTTGTGTGGGGAATATTTTAACTTTGGAAATTGCACATGGAATAAACAATAGTGTCCAATATAGAAAACCCATTCATCCTTCCAAAAATTAGTTCTTCACATTAATATGGATGTATTTATTTAAATTAACATATATCCACAATAGTGTCATCAATAAGGGCTATATCAGTTTTTCATAAATCTATTATTGGTCCTATTAAAGGAAATGTGTACTACCATAGGTTTACCTAAACTACTATACTTCCATATGCTCAATGGTGACATCAATATAACCTCTATGATAAAATGATACACAACATTTTAATGTGGAAAATGAAAGAATATTGAAAAAAACCACACATTCAAAAAATCATAGTGGAAAGAAAAAAAAATATAAACTAGCCAAAACATAAACATGTTATAATTATTTTATAAGCATAAATATAACGTGATTACAATATAACATAATTATTAGAGAAATAAACTGATTTTATTTTGATTTTATTAATGAGGTAAATAATAATTTGGAAGAGTTGTAGGATGAATGTAAGAACCCGGTTCTTCTTCTTAAGGTATGAGTTTCTTCTTTTCCTTTTTGCTTAAGTGTTTTTGAGAAAATAAGGAAAATGGGGGAAAATCCAAAATTTTGTGACTACACGTCGTGTACTTTTCCACACGCCGTGTACTTTGGCAGTGTGGGATGGTTACACAGGGCGTGTAGGCCTGTCGGTAATGAAGAGTGTAAAAACTGACTACACGCCATGTATAGGGTATTTACACGCCGTGTATTTAGTCGGCAGGTGAATAGTAAGGCGGTGGAGGAAGCTGCCAACGGAGCGACAATACACGTTATGTAATCGGGAATACACGTCGTGTACTCATGTCGACAAGTGAACAGTTCGACGGTGAAAAAAATAGAGAAGAACAATTAAATGAGAAAAGTACACGCCGTGTACTTGAGAGTACATGCCGTGTAGTTTGTTTTTTTCGCTTAAAACGGGTAGTAGCCTCCTCTGTTCACAGAGGAAGCTTAGAACGCCGAAGGAGAGCGGGAGAGACGACCAGACCTTGGAGGATCTCCCGACCACACACCGGGAACCCGATTCCTACGCCGTTGATCTCCTTTGAACCGCACGGGTAAGGTCTTCCTTCTCCTAGAGCCTTTCTTACCAATTCTTTCCTGAGGGAAAGTTATTTATGTTTGAACGAGATTATTTTCATCTCAGATATGCGTCGTTCTCGTTTGTTTCGGGAGGCGTCGTTCACGTATACCGATCAGAGGCGATCGAGGTAGGTGGTCTAGTGTTTATTTCCAACTACTATGGTGAATTTGTGTATCGTTGTGATACGCGCCCATGAATGAGGTTTTGTATGGCTGAGGCCTTGAAGAATTATATACCTAGAGTTGTATATGTATTTGAATGTAATTATAACATGATGTTTGGGATCATTGCTTGGATCCAGGACCACCCCGGGGGTGCGTTCCTCTGTTTAGCCATTTGGCCAGGTTACCCGAGGGTATACCATAAATTTAGCATGCTTTAAATTGGCTTGAGAGGAATTGTATATAATTGCTTTCTTATATGTTGGGCTCGATCCTGTTACTTTCGCCTGAGGGTAGTGTTCTATTTAGCCGGAGGGCAGTGTTTGTTTAGCCTTAGGGCAAGGTACTGCTTAGCCTGAGGACAATGTTCTATTTCTCCTGAGGGATACGTTTCTTATGTCTGAGGACAATACTTACGTGCCTGAGGGAAAAATTCGTTATGCCTGAGGGCAATCGCCTGAGGGCGTGATTCTGATTAGACTGAGGGCGTGATTCTGATTAGCCTGAGGGCGTGGTTCTGTTAGCCTGAGGGCAAGATTCTGTTTACCTGAGGGTAAGAGTTTGCATGTATGAGGACACTGATTGTTTACCTAGAATATTTACTATGGTGATATCTTAAATCGAATGATTAAATTAATGTTAAAATGGCAATATAACTGGTAGTTAGTTACTTTTGAGTGCTGCTTAATTTATTGCATTTACTATTGCACACTGCTGTTGCACTTTTTCACTGAGAGTTGGGCACGGGCCTTTGGTGGTTGCCTACTGGGATTTATTTCTCACACCCTGTTTGGGTCATGACTTCGACCCAAACAAATTATATTGCTTCAGGTGTCGATAGGGGAAAGAGTCCCTATATAGGTACTTGATTGTTGCTGAGGAGTAGGAGAGCATGAGACCGAGCTTAGGCTTGCGATGCTGCTGACTGTTCTATTTTGTTCCGTTGTACTTGTACTTTTTTTATATTGTATTGTATTGCAGTGTAACTTGTTTTGGCTGCTTTCATAAAATAGTGACATGCTGCATCGTTATATATATAACCGCTGGTTCTCTTTTACTTCAGTTGTCCATTTCAATTAAATATTGTCTACCGCTTCTGCTTTTGTATGTTATTTGTCTTTTCTACTGCACTAAACTTTGATAAATGAGGGCATAGTTTCCCCACTATCAGACCTGGGCCCTCGCTGCTAGTCGGCAGCCTCTGGCGTTTGGGAAAATGCGCTTGTGGTCATATGACCAACCAGGTTCGGGGCACCCGTGGTGTGACACCCGGATCTGGGACGTTACAAAGTGGTATCAGAGGAGGTTTCTTTTCTTTGACTTACTATTTGGAGCCTTAGTATAGGATTGGACGGAAATGGTATTTGGTAATAAGCTGTGCCCGGGAGCAGCTAACCCGTGTACATGGAAAATCTAGTCTACCTCGTGTATTGCAATCTTTCGGATTTTTCACTTTTACTATTGATTTGATTTTCACCATTGGGTGACACACTTGTGATTGTGCTGTTTATATGTTATACATAGGTTCTATTTAGTTGCAACCCGATGAGATGAGGGTATGCCATCTCATGCATCATTTAGGCACATGCTAGAAATCACCTGCCATGCATAGTTTCCATGACATGTAGGTGCATTAGAAATTGCATGTTGTTGTGATAGATGTTGTGCTAGAAAAGCATGTTGTTGTGATAGATGTTTTGATAACTACCTGCTATTTGATAGGGTATTGTTATGTAAGGTTAGTAGAATGAACTCCAAACTTTGGTTCTTGAGGAGTATGGGCCCTCAATGACCGGAATTTGATTGATCATTTACTCTTTACTTTGTTTATAACACGTATAAGATGCCAAACTTTGATTCGCGGGGAGTATGGGCCCTCACAGATTGGAATTTGGCACTTAGGTGTTCGTTTTAGTATGTTCTAGGCTCCAGAGTAGTTTCAGAGGCTTACTTTCTGGAAAACCCAGGATACACACCGTGTAGGTCTATGATTACACGCCGTTTAATCTTCTATTCGGGAAGAAAAAAGAAAATTTTTAAGTACATGTCGTGTACCCTAAGTACACGTTGTGTAGTCTCTTCCTGTGTCATAGGCCGTGTGGGTGGGGACACGGGGTAGGGCTTGGCTTGGGGAAACACGCTGTGTACCGGTTGTACACGCCATGTAGTATTGACCCGGAGACCGCCCATGTAACTAACAACACGGACAGAGGAAATCTTTGTTTGAACACGCCGTGTCGATGTTGTACACACCGTGTAGTCTGACCCAGGTACCCGGCCATGTCACGAACAACACGGGTCGGTGTTACCCTACCTAGTACATGCCGTGTTCCCGTGGGACACGCCGTGTAGTCTTGACCGGTGAGAGACCGTGTGGACTTGACCGTGTGGCTGGGAAAACTAGGTGGTTTACACGCTGTGTGCGGGTGTAACACGCCGTGTAGTGTCAGCCGAGTAGTCGGTCGTGTCACAAACAACACGGGCAGTTGGAAATTAAACCATACACGCCGTGTAGTGTCAGCCGAGTAGTCGGCCGTGTCACAAACAACACGGGAAGTTGGAAATTAAACCATACACGCCGTGTAGATGTTATACACGCCGTGTAGTCTTGTTCAGAAGAGAGTCGTGTGTCTTAGTTGTGTAGAAGAACCTAGGAAGGGAAGAAGGATTCAAGTATACGCCGTGTATTCCGAGGATACGCCGTGTGTTTGGAGTGTTACACGACCAGTTTTAGCTAGAGTACACGCCCATGTGAATGGCTTGCGAGAACACGCCGTGTAGTGTTTATACACGTTGTGTAGTCAAGTTTTGAAAATCTTGAATTCTTTCTTTCTCATGTTCCCTTTTTGGTCCCCCAATTTTCAGTCTTTGATAAACTTAAATCTGAGGCGTGTTTTGACCTTGTAGAGTCATGCCGCCGAGACGAACTCGCGTTGTTCTCCAGGAGAGTGGCAACGAGTATACTCCAGAAACGGTAGGCCATGGGCTATCGATGGATCCTCCAGTAGAGACAGATGCGGCACCAGCCATTATACCGGGCACATGCATTGATGCAAAGTTTTGTGAAGGCTTCATGCGGTTCATGCAAACCTTCCAGGGAGCACCGTCGGCTGCCACATCTATGGCAGAGCTGACCCGTATCTTCCAGTAACAACATCTGCCTACGTTTTCAAGGGATGGCGGACCACAGGTTGCGGAGTCACGGCTGGATTCAATGCAGACTATTTTCGAGCATCTTGATATGCCTCCTGAGTGGAGGGTCAAGCTCGTGACTTATATGCTACGTGATTCCGCCAAGAGGTGGTGGGATGTTACCACCCAATCTAAGAATCACCGCGACATGGTGTGGGGAGATTTTTAGGCAGCTTTTTACGACTTCTTCTTCCCGGAGACGCTAAGGGAAAATTGAGCTCGAGAGTTCATGAATCTATGGCAGGGCTCTATATCAGTGATGGATAATTCTACTCGCTTCACCGAGCTTCAACGTTTTACACCCGTTTTGGTGGGTGATGAGACGTTGAGGGC
Source organism: Viscum album (assembly GCA_963277665.1). Lineage (NCBI taxonomy): Eukaryota > Viridiplantae > Streptophyta > Magnoliopsida > Santalales > Viscaceae > Viscum > Viscum album. The sequence continues at coordinate 1,749,699,421 of OY728148.1, read as the reverse complement.
TAGACACTTGGAGGATGGTCATCGATATGACATCCGAGCACTGGTGAATGTTTTCAGGTTGCCTATAGTGCATGCTATTGTGAACCAAGCACTGATTACTGAGCGAAACCTACAGGAAGCTAGTGGTGTGAGACAGGGCGGTTCAAAACTAGTTTCTGGTACTATTTCTACTGATAAGAGGAAGAGATAGAGGGACTTCTATCATGGTGGAATAACTAGCCAGAAGAATACTTCAGGTGGCCTGGTTATTTGCTACCAGTGTGGTAGAGAGGGGCACAAGCGACCTCAGTTTCCCGGAGACCCAGTGGAGTGCCGAGCTTGCGGCAATATGGGTCATCTAAAGTGCTTTTGAAGGGCGTTTCTACCAGTGGCTAGTGAGAGGGTTTTTGTGCAGACTCCGCGTGCGGGAGCAGGACCAGCAGCATCTTACTAGTCAGGAAATTGGAATACGTCAGGGCATGCAGGCAGAGATGGTAGATGTGTCCATGGTATCCAGACACCAGGATCTCAGAGGAAGTAGGGTGGGACAACTCAGGGTAGCCAGACTGTGTCGTAGGGTCCCGACACTGGGCGGGCATATTCGGTGCAACAGACCCAATAGGAGCAGGATCCCGAACCTTCTACTGTCAGAGGTACTATTTTAGTAGCTTCTATTTTATCTTCAGTACTTTTCGATATGGGTGCTACACATAAATTTATATTTGTGCCCGTTGTGGAGAGCCTTGGGCTCTGTGTTTCTTCTTCTTCTGGTGTTATGGCGCTAGACACTCCATTGGGGACTAGAACGACTGGTGTGCGTTAGTGCAGGGAGTTCCCCCTAGAGGTTGGTGGGTGTCACTTTCTATGGGACCTCTATGTCTTAGATATGACGACTTATGATTTCATTCTCGGGATAAACTAGTTGGTACCTTTTCGAGCCTTTGTCGATTGCTACCGTCATAGGGTGAGTTTCATGTCACCAGAGGGTGAAGAGTTTCTATACAAGGGCGAATGGGATGTCCAGGCAAGCCGGGCTGGACCCGAGCATCGTGGCCGAGGTGGAGTGACAGCCCAGATTGTGAGCTTATATCTGGATGATCAGGGAACTTGTCAGAAGGATTTCCCTCCGGTAGTTGATCGTTTTAGGGATGTCTTCCTGGACAACTTTTCAGGTCTACATTCAGAGAGAGAGGTGGATTTCTCTATTGAGCTTATGCCAGGAGCAGCACCGGTGTCCATTTCTCCTTATAGGATGGCTACACCAGAGTTGCAGGAGCTCAAGAGGTAGTTAGAGGATTTACAGGAAAAGGGTTTCATTCGACCCAGTACTTCTCCTTGGGGTTCACCTGTTCTGTTTGCTAAGAAGGCGAACGGTACCCTCAGACTCTGTGTGGATTATCGGAAACTGAACCAGCTGATGGTTAAGAACTGATATCCCTTACCAAGTATTGATGACATTTTTGATCAACTTTGAGGAGCACGAGTGTTCTCGAAGATTGACTTGAGATCCGGATACCATCAGTTACGTGTTAGACCATCAGACATACTGCTTATAGCTTTTTGGAGTAGATATGATCTATAAGAGTACTTGGTTATGCTATTCGGACTCACGAACGCACTAGCAGTTTTCATGGCTCTGATGAATCGTGTGTTCCACTCCTATCTGGATTCTTTTGTGGTAGTCTTCATGGACGATATCTTGGTGTACTCCCGCACTCGACACGACCATGCTACCCATCTTGAGATCGTATTGAGTACACTGGGAGAGTGATAAAACACTATTTTATTGAATATTTTATTGATAATAAATGATATAATTTCCTCACATTGTGTTAAACCTGTTTATTTATAAAATATTTGGGATTTGATCATTCATTTGAAAATTTGGTGAAAATTCCAGTTTTACCCTTAATAGTGCACTGTAGTATTTCGAAGATAAGTATTTTTATATTTATTATTTGAATTTGACATTTTGTAACAGTATTCCTAACTTAATTATCTACAACTTTTATTCAGGACACTAAAGCTAAAGAGTTCATTTGGTTGTTGAAATTGGGCCATGAAGTCAAAGTTGGGCTGGGCTCTCCAGAATGGAGAAGGTTCTGTATTTGGGCCATATATTCTACATACGGGCTTGGATTGAGCCCAAATTTTGATGAAAGCTCAGGGACATGATGTGGCACAAATCATCCTTCTGGAAGGCCGGCCAATTCACGCGTTTTGGTGGTCAAATGGGCGGTGCAAGTTGGCATAAAATATTTGGCCGAATTTCCACATTCACACTTGAAACCACTTGTAACCTCTCCTCCCCTCCCCTCTATAAATTGGAGTTTTTCTCATTTGGAGGGGTTGGGACGTGCATTGGGAGATTGGAGGCAGAGGAGAATTTGTTTCACCCAAATTATCCAACCATTGTAAGAGGGGTAGCTCTTGAAGTAAGGATCCCCTCATCGAAGCCTCCTTCTCTTCTTCATTTTGTAATGTTTTCATTTGTGTAATAAACTTCATTGCTCTTCTTATATTTCTTCTCTTTTATTCTGTTTTGTTTAAATTTCTTCTTCTCTTAATCTTCCTAATTGGGCTGGAATTCTTGAGTAGAAGCGTTATTGGGTTATACCCATTTTAAACCTTTGCACATGCAAAACGCTTCTACGATGATTACGCCACCCATGGAAGAGTAGTCTTTTAGTAATCGATCTATCTTCTACCCTCTTCATTTAATTATTTTGAATCAATGAGCTATTGTAATTCACTTAATATGATCCATGAATTGTGTTTTTAAATTGTAAGAAACTAATCAAGCAATTGAACAATTAACACAAAAACACGCGAGGTCGGGATTTTGTGTAAATTGTGAGAGCGCGATCTTAATCGGTAATACAAGACCACACGGGATAAATTTGTAGAGTTCAAATATAATCCCTAAACACAATTCATCCTCATTTCCAGAATGGATATGTGCCTTAATTTACCACTGATCATAAGCTAATCTTAGAACATCAATCAAAGCAGGGTGCTGCGATTGCACGTTCCAAAGTTAGCCTAGGTTTAAATTCACATCATCTTTGTGGTAAAGTTAATTCTAGTAGGGTTCGAGATTTAACAAATTAAGGGATCATAATTAAGTGAATGTTAATTTAAATGATAATGATTAATAATAAAGTGAAGAGGTAGAGTTAGATCGATTACGCTTTTTAAATAGATTTCTAAAAAAACATCTTCTTGTTGTGTCATTTAAATTGAAATTCATTTCAAAACTAAAAACAAAAAAAAAATTATACAATCTTCTTCCAGCAAACTTCTTCTAGATTCATAAACTACAACAAACCCCAATCCTTTAAAGTAGTGTTTTTATTCTATTCTATTTTATTTTATTTTTTAGAATACCTCTAATAAGTTGTTAAATTCACTTCCTCCTTTGAGAGACGACCTTGGTCAGCCACTCTGCTGCACTTAAGTACCCCAAATCACACTAATCATTTGAGGGCTCCCACGACAGCGCTCTTTCAAATTGGCACCGTTGCCGGGGAGGTAAGTAATTATTTCAACCAATTAGAGGTATTTATTTTATTTTACATTTTATTCTCTTCCTCTCTTCTTTCCTCCTTCTTTACCCAATCTGATTTTTCTTCTTCTTCTTTTATTTTCTTCTACTTCTCTTTGGACCATCAAATCAAACTTCTCATTTTTATTTTACTATGGTCCACCTTATTTCTTTTCATTTTTATTTGATCTATGACACGAACTAATCCTGAAGATCTCTTAGATCTTAACCCTGAGATTGAACGTAGCCTTAGGGCACGAATCAGACATTCTCAGTCTACGGGAAGTTTCAACATTCAACCAGTTGGTGAATTCCTCTCTTCTGGAAACATTGAAATTGGAAGCTATTCAAATTCAAACATAAAAGAGGAACCAATGGATGGAAACAATAGAAATGAACTTAATAGAACCATTTGATAATTGGCTGCACCTGATATTAACTATCAACCAAATTGTATTGCATACCCAAATCTCGAATCGGACTTCGAACTGAAATCTGGGTTAATTCACTTACTTCCAAAGTTTCATGGCCTCTATGGTGAGGATCCCAATAAACATTTGAAAGAATTTAATGTGGTTTGCTCAACCCTAAAACCTAGAAATGTCTCTGAAGATCAAATCAAACTAAGAGCATTCCCATTCTCACTTGATGGAGCTGCGAAAGATTGGATGTATTATTTACAACCCGAAGATGTAACTTGTTGGAACGATTTGAAACGTCTTTTCTTGCAGATATTTTTTCCAGCATCAAGGACTACATCCATTCGAAAGGAGATATCGGGGATCAAGCAAGCCCAAGGGGAGTCAATGTATGAGTACTGGGAGAGATTCAAGAAGTTGTGTGCAAGCTGCCCACATCACCAAATCAGTGAGCAACTCCTCATCCAATACTTCTACGAAGGACTCACACACATGGAGAGGAGCATGGTAGATGCTGCAACTGGAGGAGCATTGGTGGACAAGACACCAGTAGCTGCGCGTGCGTTGATCGACAAGATGGCCCAAAACTCCCAACAATTCGGTGATAGAGGTACACCACATGTTCGAGGAGTACATCAAGTAAGTCCTTCTTCTCTTGAAAGTCATTTGATTGATACTAAGTTAGAAGAATTGACAACTATGGTGAGGCAGATTGCATTGGCTCAAAAGACATCCCAACCCCCTCCTTCAAGGCCTTGTGGTATTTGCACTGAGACAATCCACCCAACTGACTGTTGCCCACAACTCCAAGAAACAGAAGATTGTGCAGCAGTGTTCCCTGGGAGACCATTTTAGCAGCAACAACAACAACCATATCCCCAAAAGAAGTTTGATCCAACATACAACCAAGGGTGGAAAGATCTAGCGGACATGAGGTATGGCTCTGGACAACAACAAAGTCCCCCTTTTCAACCAAACTTCCAGCAGCCTCCACCTTACCAACAGGGTTTCCAACAACCCCAAAGGAGATTCGAAGCTCAAACATCAACGAGTCAGCAACAAGGGAATATCCAACACAAGGTAGACTCTAACACTGATGATCTTTTGAAACAAATTGTTCTTAATCAACAGAATGAGCTGAAGAGTCAAGGTTCGGAGCTGAGAGAGTTGAAGACTCAAATGAGTCAGATTGCCACCGCCCTCCATGAACTTGTGAGTAAGAATTCTGGAAATCTACCTTCCCAACCCACTCCAAATCCAAAGGGGAATGTTAGTGCCATCACATTGAGAAGTGGGAAGCAAATGAACGATACATCTGCACCTACCATTCCACCGGGATTCACCTCAACTTCAGAGAAGCCGCATTCCATACCAACTGATGAGCAATCCAAGGAGAAAGATAAAGGTAAGAAAAAGATTGATGATGTTCCTCCTAAACCCCTTCCTTTTCCAAACAGGGTTGTTCAAACCAAGAAGATGGCTGAAGAAGCAATACAAAAGGAGGTTTTGGACACATTCAAGCGTGTGGAGATCAACATTCCTCTACTTGAAGCCATTAATAAAATTCCAAGGTATGCGAAATTCTTAAAAGAACTTTGTACCAATCGAAGAGGGCTCAAGGGAAATGAGAGGATAAACCTTGTAAGGAATGTCTCAACACTCATTACACCAACTCTAGCAATGCCAACAAAGTGCAAGGATCCTGGGACATTCACCATCCCATGAACCATAGGGGAGTTGCACTTCTCTGATGCTCTTTGTGATTTGGGAGCTTCCATAAATGTGATGCCTCACTCTGTATTCTCTTCCTTGCAGGTTGGTGAGTTGAAGCCAACAAGAGTAGTGGTGCAATTGGCGAATAGAGCTACGGCATATCCAGCAGGAGTCCTTAAGGATGTACTTGTCCGGGTAAGAGACATGATCTTTCCAGCGGATTTCTATGTTCTTAACATGGAGGATGATCAGGTAAGTTCTCATGCCCCCATTATCTTAGGTAGTCCCTTCCTCAAAACTGCAAAAACTATCATAAATGTCAATGAGGGTACACTTTCGATGGAATTTGGGGATGAAGTTGTGATATTTAATGTTATGGATTCCATGAAGTACCCCTCTGAGGACCATTCTGCTTTTGTTATCTCCCATTTTGAACCACCAAATAAAAACTCCATAGAATTTGATTGTCCTATGCTTAGAGAGATTATGAGTATTGGTTCTAGTTTGATGTCTAAGAATACTTCTACACCCATTTTTAAGGAACAAGACTCTCTAAGATTTGATTTTGAAATGGAATCATATTCTGATTTTGATCATGTGAACTCTGATTATGACATGGCTATTGAGTATGCTGATGGATTTGGTGCTTTATTCTCTGATTGTGATGATTTTTATTCTGATACTGATGTTCATTGTGCTGATATGTCTGTTGCATCAATTTCTCCATCCATACATCACCCACCTACATTGGAACTCAAGCCATTGCCCCCAAATCTCAAATATGCATACTTGCTCAGTGGTGATAGATTACCTATCATAATTGCTAACAATCTCTCTTTTGAACATGAAGAAAAACTTTTGAATCTTTTGAGAGATAACATTAGGGCAATTGGTTGGACATTGGCAGACATATCAGGTATTAGCCCCTCCATTTGCATGCATAGGATTCTCTTGGAGGATGGGGCTAAACCGGTGAGACAGCCACAAATGAGACTTAATCCCACCCTCCTAGAAGTTGTTAAGAAAGAAGTTGAAAAATTACTTGAGGCGGGTATCATTTACCCTATTTCTGACTCACAATGGGTTAGCCCTGTTCAGGTTGTACCAAAGAAAACTGGTTTCACTGTTATAAAAAATGAAAATGATGAGTTAGTTCCTATGAGAGTACAAAACAGTTGGCGAGTGTGTATCGATTATAGGAAACTAAATCAATCCACTCGTAATGACCATTTCCCACTTCCATTCATTGACCAGATGCTTGAGAGACTAGCTGGGAATACACACTATTGTTTCTTGGATGGATTTTCTGGCTATTTTCAGGTTCCCATTGCAGCAGAGGACCAGGAGAAGACAACATTCACCTGCCCATTCGGTACCTTTGCTTACCGGAGGATGCCATTTGGACTTTGCAACGCCCCAGGTACCTTCCAGAGATGCATGGTGAGTATTTTCTCAGATTTCATTGAGACCTGTATGGAGGTATTTATGGATGATTTTACAGTTTATGGGTCCTCATTTGATGAATGTCTCTCTAGTTTGGGTGATGTGTTGCATCGTTGTATTGAGAAGAATCTGGTCTTAAATTTTGAAAAATGTCATTTCATGGTCGAAAAGGGAATTGTCTTAGGTCATATAGTCTCACAACATGGAATTGAAGTTGATAAATCTAAGGTAGACATTATTTCATCCCTCCCATATCCTACATGTGTGCGTGATGTTCGATCATTCCTTGGGCATGCTGGATTTTATCGACGCTTCATCAGAGATTTTAGTAAGATCGCTCTACCCTTATCTCGATTGCTTCAAAAAGATATTGACTTCAATTTTGATGATTCATGCAGAGTATCATTTGATGAGCTGAAGAAGTGTCTGACCACTCCACCAATCATACAGCCCCCACGGTGGGACCTTCCATTTGAGCTTATGTGTGACGCCTCCAACTTCGCGGTTGGAGCTGTCTTATCTCAGAGGGTGGAGGGACGTTCACATGTGATCGCCTATGCATCGAGGACGCTAGATTCAGCCCAATCAAACTACACTACCACAGAAAAGGAGTTTCTTGCTGTCATATTTTCTTTAGATAAATTCCGTTCATATTTATTGGGCTCTAAAGTAGTTGTTTTTTCTGACCATGCATCTTTGAGGTACCTCCTAAAGAAGCCAAATGCAAAGCCACGACTTATCCGTTGGATGCTCCTTCTTCAAGAATTTGATATTGAGATAAAGGACAAGAAGGGATCAGAGAATTTGGTGGCGGACCACATGAGTAGGCTTACTCGCACACTAGAGGATGACACCTTGGATCAGGTACCACTTCGGGACACTTTCCCCGATGAGCATCTCTATACCATCTCAGGTAAGCATCCTTGGTATGCTGATTTAGTTAATTACATTGTTGGCTCTGAAATCCCAGTAAATTTGAAGAAGCATCAAGTCCAAAAATTAAAAAGTGAGTCTAGGTATTATGTGTGGGATGATCCGTACCTCTGGCGCATGTGTAGTGACCAAGTCATTAGGAGGTGTATTCCTGATCATGAGTTTGAGTCTGTTTTGCATTTCTGTCATAAACTTGCTTGTGGTGGACACTTTGGACCCCAACGGACAGCTAGGAAGGTTTTAGACTCTGGGTTATATTGGCCTAGCTTGTTCCATGATGCCCATTTGTTTTGTAAGTCATGCTCTCGTTGCCAACACACTGGGAACATTTCTAGGAGACATGAGATGCCCCAACAACCCATACTATTTTGTGAGATTTTTGATGTATGGGGCATCGACTTTATGGGTCCTTTTCCTAGTTCATTTGGATTTTTGTACATTTTGGTTGCTGTTGATTATGTGAGTAAATGGGTGGAGGCCAAGGCCACCAGGACTGACGATTCTCATGTTGTTGTGGACTTTGTCAAAGCACAAATTTTTTGCAGGTTTGGAGTACCAAAGGCCATCATCAGTGAACAAGGGACACACTTTTTTCAATAGGAATTTTGCTTCCCTCCTTCGAAAGTATGGGGTGACACACAAAACATCAACACCATACCACCCCCAAACAAATGGCCAGGCTGAGGTTTCAAATCGTGAGTTGAAACAAATCTTGGAGAAAACCGTGCAGCCAAATAGGAAGGATTGGAGCAAGCGCTTGGATGATGCATTGTGGGCTTATAGGACAGCATACAAGACTCCCATTGGTATGTCCCCATTTCGGATTGTTTTTGGGAAAGCGTGTCATCTCCCCGTGGAAGTCGAGCATCGGGCATATTGGGCTATAAAGAAATGTAACATGGATTTGGCCCAAGCTGGAATTAAAAGGAAGTTGCAAATTCAAGAGCTTGAGGAGATTCGACTGTCATCATATGAGAACTCAAGGCTATACAAGGAAAGATCAAAAGCAGCTCATGACAAAATGATCCAACAAAGGGAGTTTCATGTTGGAGAGAAAGTCCTTCTCTATATTTCACGACTGAAGTTGATGCCTGGTAAGTTGCGTTCCAGATGGTTAGGTCCTTATATTGTGTCTAATGTTTTTCCTTATGGTGCAGTGGAGATCACACAAGAGGACACTGGAAGGAGATTTACAGTCAATGGGAAATGTTTGAAGAGATACATTGAGGGACATCCTACTGATGCAGTGGATTTTATCACACTGCATGACCCCATCATCACTTGATCACATCAGGCTGTTCCTAACCCTTTCACTTTTATATTATTTGTCCTATTTAAAAATTCTGAATTTCATGTGCATATATCATCTCACGGGTTCACATTGAGGAAAATGCAATATTTTAAGTGTGGGGGAGGGAACCTTTTAGTTTAGTAATTTCAATTGTTTTCCTGTTAAAAAAAAACCAAAAAAAAAATTGCGTGTTTTTCAAAATTTGTGTGTTTATTTTACAATTTTCTGTGTGTTTTTGAAACTTTTGAGCTGAAATGATTCTCATCACCATTTTTAAATCCATATCAATAAGTTAAACAATTTACCCCTTGAAACTAAGCTTAAATGAATGCTGAAATGACTTTGTTTCAAGTTCAAATATTTAGTAATTTCATGCAAAGTACGCTGAATTTTGAATCCCATGCCAATCTCACTGTCTTTATATTTGAAATCACTTTCCTGTGAGGCTTCTAAACCATTATTTTCATATTCTTTACATTCACCTCACTTCTTGAGAGAACCAAACCATACTTGATTTAACCAGAATTTGATCTATTCCTGTCAAAACTCGAGGGTTTGAGGTACTTGTGTTTAAATGATTGAGGCATTTGTTTGGTATTAAAACCCCTATTTCAAAGAATCCTTTTTTATAATGGCATACCTTGAATATTTAATCCTTTTAGCCCTTAGAATCCATGCACAGCCTGTTAGGTTAAGCCACATTACAAGCCAATTTTCCCTATCCAACCAACTCTTGAAGTGAAATTGCATAATCTAGTTGAGCTTAAGTGTGGGGGAAGTTGTCTTGGGTTTTTCCACCACATTCTGTGATACTTTGGGTGGAAAATTAAATTCTGAAGAGATGTGTTTGCTGCTAAAGAAAGTCATTTTATTGAAAGCTGTGCCTTTTCTGGAGCTTTCATGATAAGTGAAGCTGTGCCTTTTCTGGAGCTTCTAATTGAGGTGGAAAGCTGTGCCCATCTGGAGCTTTCAAGAAAATCATGTTTGAGAAGATTGACATTTTTTATGCTGAAATGATGAATGGTGTAAACCTTTCATGACTTTTCATGATGATGGAGCTGAATTGATACTATGGGGATTGAAGAGAAGACCATATTTAAGTGAAAATTAGATTAATGCAATTTTGCTTCAAAAGAGTCAATCCCTCATCATTCAGCCTCAGAGTTTTTCACATCTTAATCCTACCAACCGAAAGCCACAGAACAACCCTGAAAATTCCTCATGATAAACATATGTCCTTGAATCACATCGGGTAGCGATGTAGGAATCTATCAAGCCTATGGTGACCCTTGTATGAGTTTGGATGAGAAAGACATTGCAAAAAAAAAATTGATATTTGAGTGATGAGAGAAAATTCAAGCGAGGTAAGTGTTTTGTGCATGGGAGGATAAATGAAGTGGAAATATATTGAATGATATAAATGGAGAACTTGAAATAAGGTTTTTTATGAGGCATGATATTTTTTTATTCTTGGTGTGAAATTGATTGATCTTAAAGATATGTGTTTTAAAATTGGTTTTGATTTGATATTGATGTTTACTTGATATGAGGTTTTGCCCAGGTGTGCAAAAGGGTAAGTGTGGGGGAGTTGATAAAACAATATTTTATTGAATATTTTATTGATAATAAATTATATAATTTCCTCACATTGTGTTAAACCTGTTTATTTATAAAATATTTGGGATTTGATCATTCATTTGAAAATTTGGTGAAAATTCCAGTTTTACCCTTAATAGTGCACTGTAGTATTTCGAAGATAAATATTTTTATATTTATTATTTGAATTTGACATTTTGTAACAGCGTTCCTAACTTAATTATCTACAACTTTTATTCAGGACACTAAAGCTAAAGAGTTCATTTGGTTGTTGAAATTGGGCCATGAAGTCAAAGTTGGGCTGGGCTCGCCAGAATGGAGAAGGTTCTGTATTTGGGCCATATATTCTACATACGGGCTTGGATTGAGCCCAAATTTTGATGAAAGCTCGGAGACATGATGTGACACAAATCATCCTTCTGGAAGGCCGGCCAATTCACGCGTTTTGGTAGTCAAATGGGCGGTGAAAGTTGGCATAAAATATTTGGCCGAATTTCCACATTCACACTTGAAACCACTTGTAACCTCTCCTCCCCTCCCCTCTATAAATTGGAGTTTTTCTCATTTGGAGGGGTTGGGACGTGCATTGGGAGATTGGAGGCAGAGGAGAATTTGTTTCACCTAAATTCTCCAACCATTGTAAGAGGGGTAGCTCTTGAAGCAAGGATCCCCTCATCGAAGCCTCCTTCTCTTCTTCATTTTGTAATATTTTCATTTGTGTAATAAACTTCATTGCTCTTCTTATATTTCTTCTCTTTTCTTCTATTTTGTTTAAATTTCTTCTTCTCTTAATCTTCCTAATTGGGCTGGAATTCTTGAGTAGAAGCGTTATTGGGTTATACCCATTTTAAACCTTTGCACATGCAAAACGCTTCTACGATGATTACGCCACCCATGGAAGAGTAGTATTTTAGTAATCGATCTATCTTCTACCCTCTTAATTTAATTATTTTGAATCAATGAGCTACTGTAATTCACTTAATATGATCCATGAATTGTGTTTTTAAATTGTAAGAAACTAAGCAAGCAATTGAACAATTAACACAAAAACACGCGAGGTCGGGATTTTGTGTAAATTGTGAGAGCGCGATCTTAATCGGTAATACAAGACCACACGGGATAAATTTGTAGAGTTCAAATATAATACCTAAACACAATTCATCCTCATTTCCAGAATGTATATGTGCCTTAATTTACCACTGATCATAATCTTATCTTAGAACATCAATCAAAGCAGGGTGCTGCGATTGCACGTTCCAAAGTTAGCCTAGGTTTAAATTCACATCATCTTTGTGGTAAAGTTAATTCTCGTAGGGTTCGGGATTTAACAAATTAAGGGATCATAATTAAGTGAATGTTAATTTAAATGATAATGATTAATAATAAAGTGAAGAGGTAGAGTTAGATCGATTACGCTTTTTAAATAGATTTCTAAAAAAACATCTTCTTGTTGTGTCATTTAAATTGAAATTCATTTCAAAACTAAAAACAAAAAAAAAATTATACAATATTCTTCCAGAAAACTTCTTCTAGATTCATAAACTACAACAAACCCCAATCCTTTAAAGTAGTGTTTTTATTCTATTCTATTTTATTTTATTTTTTAGAATACCTCTAATAAGTTGTTAAATTCACTTCCTCCTTTGAGAGACGACCTTGGTCAGCCACTCTGCTGCACTTAAGTACCCCAAATCACACTAATCATTTGAGGGCGCCCACGACAGCGCTCTTTCAGAGAGCATCAACTATATGCTAATCTCTCAAAGTTCCACTTTTTTATGGACCAAATACACTTCCTGGGTCATATTATCTCAAAGGTAGGAGTTGTAGTAGACCCAGAGAAAGTAAGAGCAGTAGTTTCCTGGGAGCAGCTTAAGAACATGTTTGCGATACAGAGTTTCTTGGAGCTGGATGGTTACTACAGGTGCTTTATACAGGACTTCTCCCGCTTAGCAGCGTCGTTGACGGGTTTTACTAAGAAGGGTGTGAAGTTCGTTTGGTCAGAAGCTTGCGAGACAACATTTTAGGAGCTGGAGGGAAGGTTGACATCAGCACTAGTCCTGATACTTCCAGAGAAGGGAAGAGCTATATAGTCTATTGTGATGCATCAGGTATTGGGCTCGAAGTAGTGTTGATGCAGGGCGATCGAGTTTTTGCATACGGGTCTCGGCAATTGAGGCCACATGAGAGGAATTACCCGACGCATGATCTTGAGTTGGCTGCAGTTGTTCATGCATTATGCTATTGGAGACATTATCTTTTGGGAGAACATTTTGTGGTGTTTACGGACCACAAAAGTCTTAAATACATATTTTACCAATGTGAATTAAATTTTAGACAGTGAAGGTGGATTGAATATCTTCAGTCCTTTGACTTTGAGCTTGCCTATACACCTGATAAGGGTAATGCAGTTGCTGATGCACTGACCAGGAAGACTTAGACATAGGCAGTTCATGAGGTCAGTGGTGACTGGCAGCTTATGGCTTTGTTCTCTGAGATGCATTTGGAGGTGCATGATAGTCAGGGGAAAACCTATCTTTCTTCCTTAGCTGTGACTTCTACCCTCCTGGACAGAGTAAGGATGAGACAACTATCAGATTTAGAAGGCCTAGTTCTACGGGAGTCAGTGGAAAGCGATGAACCTCCTCCTGGTTGGGCGATAGGCAATGATGAGGTACTGTGTTTCCATGGAAGAGTGTGAGTTCCAGGGGACATCCATGAGGAGTTGATGCGGGAGTTTCATGCTTCATCTTGGGCAGTTCATCCTGGGGTTAACAAAATGTACCATGACTTGAGACGTTAGTATTGGTGGCTGGGTATGAAAATAGAAGTAGCTGGTTTTGTTACTAGATGTTCCACCTGTCAGTAGGTGAAGGCAGAGCATCAGAGGCCAGTCAGACTGTTATAGCAGTTACCCATTCCAGAATGGAAATGGGATGATGTCACTATGGGTTTCGTGATGGGATTGCTGGGGTCACCTTGAGGAAATGATGCATTGTGGGTTGTTGTGGATAGACTCACAATGGTAACTCACTTTTTGCCAATCAAGGATACCTTCAGAGTTGACAAGACTGGGAAGTTTCATATCCGAGAGGTCGTACGTCTTCATGGGGTCCCTCGTTCTATCGTTTCAGATTGGGATGCTCGTTTTATGTCTTGTTTCTGACAGAGTTTTCAGAGGGCACTGGGTACACAGGTGCTTCTGAGCACAACTTACCATCCTCAGACCGATGTCTAGTTAGAGCGTACGATACAAGTGCTTGAGTACATGCTGCGTGCATGCGTCCTAGACTTTGGGGGCTCTTGGGAGAAGCATATACCCCTAGTTGATTTTTCCTATAATAATAGTTTTTAGGCAACTATTGAGATGGCACCATACGAGGCTTTATATGGTAGGCCATGCCGATCACCCCTGTGCTGGTTGGAGACAGGTGAGACAGCTTTACTGGGACCACGTCTCATGCAGGAGACATCAGAGTAGGTCCAGTTGATACAGAATCGGATGGCTACTGCACAGTCTCATCAGAAATCTTATGCTGATCGCCACAGATGACCCTTGGAGTTCGTGGTCGGGGATCAGGTTTTCTTGCGTGGTTCGCCGAGGTTGGGACACAGGCAGATCAGGAGACAAGGTAAACTTTCACCGAGGTATGGGGGGTCGTTTGATATTCTAGAGAGACTCAGGCCGATTTCCTATCGGTTGCTATTACCATAGAGGTACCGGGCCATGCACGACGTCTTCCATGTATCTCAGCTGCGCCGTTATCACTCAGACTCATCTCACGTTTTTCAGCCCGAGGAGGTTGAGCTTTAGGCCGATGCGTCCTTTGAGGAGCATCCGATTTGTATTGTTGATAGGAGCACAAAGGTTCTCCAAGGTCAGTCAGTTCCTCTCGTACGGGTGCTATGGCAGCATGGCCGAGTGCAGGAAGAAACCTGGGAGCGGGAGACCGACGTACGTGCTTAGTGTCCAGAGTTGTTCTGAGCTTTATCTTCTCTACCCTTGGAAGGACAATTCGGGGACGGATTGCTTTAAGGGGGGAAGTTTGTAATAACCCAGTTCTTCTTCTTGAGGAACGGGTTTCTTCTTTTCCTTTTTGCTTAAGTGTTTTTGAGAAAATAAGGAAAATGGGGAAAAATCCCAAATTTTGTGACTACGCACCATATACTTTTCCACACACCATGTACTTTGGCTATGTGGGATGGGTACACAGGGCGTGTAGGCCTGTCGGTAATGAAGGGTGTAAAAACTGACTACATGCCATGTATAGGGTATTTACATGTGTATTCAGTTGATAGGTGAATAGTAAAGCGGTGGAGGTAGCTGCCAGCAGAGTGATAGTACACGTCGTGTAATCGGGAATATACGATGTGTACTCATGTCGACAATTGAATAGTTTGACGGTGAAAAAATAGCTGCCAGAGGAACAATTAAATGAGAAAAGTACACGCTGTGTACTTGAGAGTACACGCTGTGAAGTTTGTTTTTTTCTCTTAAAATGGGAATTAGTATCCTCTATTCACAGAGTAAGCTTAGAACGCTAGAGGAGAGTGGGAGAGACGGCCGGAACTTGGAGGATCTCTCGACCGCACACCGGGAACCCGATTCCTACGTCGTCGATCTCCTTTGAACCGCGCGGGTAATCTCTTCCTTCTCCTAGAGCCTTTCTTACCAATTCTTTCCCGAGGGATAGTTATTTTAGTTTGAACGAGATTATGTTCATCTTAGATCTTTTCCGTTCTCATTTGTTTTGGGAGGCGTCGTTCATGTATACCGATCATAGGTGATCGAGGTAGGTGGTATAGTGTTTATTTCCAACTGCTATGGTGAATTTGTGCACTTTTGTGATACGCTCCCATGAATGGGGTGTTATATGGCTGAGGACTTGAAGAATTATATACCTATAATTGTATAGGTATTTGAATGTAATTATAACCTGATGTTTGGGATCGTTTCTTGGATCCAGGACCACCCCGGGGGTGCGTTCCTATATTTAGCCGTTTGGCCAGGTTACCCGAGGGTATACCATAAATTTAGCATGCTTTAAATTGCCTTGAGAGGAATTGTATATAATTTCTTGCTTATATGCTGGGATCGACCCTGTTACTTGCGCCTGAGGGCAGTTTTCTATTTAGCCTGAGGGCAAGGTACTTCTTAGCCTAAGGGCAATGTTCTGTTTCACCTGAGGGATACGTTTCTTATGTCTGAGGACAATACTTCCATGCCTAAGGGAAAAATTTGTTATGCCTGAGGGTAATATCCTAAGGGTGTGGTTCTGATTAGCCTGAGGGCATGTTTCTGATTAGCCTGAGGGCATGGTTCTGTTATCCTAAGGGCAAGATTCTGTTTACCTGAGGGTAAGAGTTTTCTTGTCTGAGGACACTGATTGTTTACCTAGAATATTAAATGTGGTGATATCTTAAATTGAATGATTAAATTAATATTAAAATGGAAATATAATTGGTAGTTAGTTACTTTTGAGTACTTCTTAGTTTATTGCATTTACTATTGCACACTGTTGTTGCACCTTTTCACTGACAGTTGGGCACGGGCCTTTGGTGGTTGCCTACTGGGATTTATTTCTCACACCCTGTTTGGGTCATGCCTTCGGCCCAAAAAGATTATATTACTATAGGTGTCGATAGGGGCAAGAGTCCCTATACAGGTACTTGATTGTTGCTGAGGAGTAGGAGAGCATGAGACCGAGCTTAGGCTTGCGATGCTGCTGACTGTTCTGTTTTGTTCCGCTGTACTTGTACTTTTGTTGTATTGTATTGTATTGTAGTGTAACTTTTTTTTGGCTGATTTCATAAAATAGTGACATGCTGCATCATTATATATATAACTGTTGGTTATCTTTTACTTCAGTTTTTCATTTCAGTTAAATATTGTCTACCACTTCTGTTTTTGTATGTTATTTATCTTTTTCCACTGCGCTACACTTTGAAAAATGAGGGCATAGTTTCCCCACTATCAGACCTGGGCCCTCGCTGCTAGTCGATAGCCTCTGGAATTTAGGGAAATGTGCTTGAGGTCATGTGACCAACTGAGTTCGGGGCACCCGTGGTGTGGCACTCGGATCTGGGACGTTATAATGAATATGATGATTTTTTTGTTAAGTCAACCAATACATTATTGTGTATAAAATTTTATTATTATCCTTTTATGGAATCAATTATTTTGGACTTATTACAATTTAATTTCTTTATTGATGAGATATACATGTTACTACTATAAAATGGTATGTGAAATTATAAACAATAAATCCTCAATTATATATTGCAATTGGTTATTTAGAGATGTTTTTATTTATTAGAAGTGGTAAATTTTTTGTAAATACTAATTCCATGATGTTTTTCAAATGAAACAATGAATCAAAATTTATCTAATCATATAAAAAAAGTTATTTTCATCATATATTCCTTCAAAAAAATAATTATATAATATAATTATAGGATATTTTACCACATTACTTATTATTTTATCTATTTTCCCATTTTATCCATTACAATCATAATTATATTTTTTACATTAGTAATTTGTTATTTTTATAGAATTTAATTTTGTACTAGCAAGGGTATTATAACCGGTATTGTATAGGGGGTACTATAGTAGTGTATATATTCATCTAAAATGGGAATCCATGGCATATTTTGGGCCTATGGGGAATAGGGCCTCTGGAATATTAATTTCCATTTGGTCATAGGTTTAATATTCCATCATTAGTTAGAACAACATTAGGAAACTAATTTATATAATGTGACTAGTAGAATTATACTATGAAACACAGTAATATAAGTTTCATGGAAACACATATGTTGAGTCAATAAGGTTTCCTTATGACTTTTCCATTCCTTTATGTTTTGAAAATCACAAACACTCTATCTCAAGGCAAATTTTATTTCCCTAAAAATATTTTTTTTATAAGGAAACTTTTCCTTCCCCAAGGAAATTTTATCCTTACCTTTGTTTTCATTGTTCATGATTTAGTTTCTAAATATTTTTATTTCTAAAGTTCAAAAATCAGTTTCATATCAAAAACCTCATAATCCTATAAATACTTAGATATAGATTATTCTGTTTTTAGGTTCTAAATTCAGACTCCGAATTCTATGAAATTCAGACTCTGAATTCCTTAGAATTTAGACTCTGAATTCTCTGAAATTCAGATTCTGAATTCTCTGAAATTAAAATTCCGAATTCTCTAAAATTCAGACTTTGAATTCCTTGGAATTCAGACTCCGAATTATATGAAATTAAGATTCTGAATTCCTTAGAATTCAGACTCCCAATTCCTTAGAATTCCGACTCAGAATTCCTCAGAATTCTGACTCTGAATTCCTCAGAATTCCGGTTCTGAATTCCTTAGAATTCAGACTCCAAATTCCTTAGAATTCAGGTTGTGAATTCATTATAATTCAGAATCCGAATTCCTCAAAATTCAGGTTCTGAATTTCTGAGAATTCAGACTCCGAATTCCTCAGAATTCAGACTCTGAAGTCTACAGAATTCTGATTCCGAATTCCTTGAAAAACAAAATCCTAATTTCCATGTAATATAGACTCTGAATGTTTTTCTCATAGAATCCAAACTTTATTTTCCCTTATACTCCGAAAAATAGATTTGGTTGAGAAACTATATTTTACTTACTATTGTTATAATTATAAAATGATGTTGTGCATTCCATTTCTAACTAACCATTGTTTGAGTGACACGTGTACAGATCCCTCCAAAATCCAAGGAAAAATATGACCGTTGGAGGAGGGAGCCGACCATTGGAGACATTCTTATAAATAGAAGCTCATTTGAACGATCTCAAGAGAATATAGACATTGATCAATCTAGATATTACATGCTGCTGAAGAAATTTCTCGAGAGAGAGACTCTAATGCTTTGTGTGTACTGAACATCTTGTTCAGATTGCTTCGTGCGACTCTGATTGTTATTGTGTACAATCAAGGGCTTCTGGGGATAAGAAGACAGATGTGTCAACTACCTTAAAGTCTAAGGACTTCCTTGATAAGGAAGACAGATGTGCCGACTACCTTGAAGTTCGAGGGCTTGTGGGGATAGTAAGATAGACTCCGATATTCCTATCGAGGGCTTACCCTGATGCGGGTAAGACAAAATTTCTTGAAAGTATAAATCATGAGACCTTTATCCAAGGTTGTTGGATACCCTACACTTTGGGTTAAAAGATTCTATACTTGTTACTTGTATTGTTTCAAGTTTGTTTTCTACTACATTTTGATTATTAAGGAAAGTATAACTATCTTATACTTTCTTATACTTGTATACTTTGATTAGTAAGATTCTATATGTTTTAAGGTAGAATCTTTGTCCTTGTAAACTTCTCTTAAGTTTCATTTTCAGAACCATATATATGAAATCTAGCAATTTTGTAGAACTAAGAGGTCTTGTGAATTTACCTTGTTTAACATTATTAAAAAATAGAAAGTTTTATACCATATTTAAAAGTTCCAAAGGAATTTTTAAAGTATACAATTCACCCCCTATTGTATTTTGATCATCTACATCATATTTTGATCCTACAACATAGTGATCACGATGTGGGTGGAATGATATTTTTATTCAATCATTATTCCTTATTTTTTATCCCTTTACTCAATTGAATTTTATATGTGGTGTTCTAGATG
This sequence comes from Viscum album, assembly GCA_963277665.1. Lineage (NCBI taxonomy): Eukaryota > Viridiplantae > Streptophyta > Magnoliopsida > Santalales > Viscaceae > Viscum > Viscum album. Next base: position 1,749,679,845 of record OY728148.1, on the reverse strand, counting down.
TTGAAACTACTACCAGTCGTAGAAGCAGTTTGATGTGTCTACACTAATAATTTGTACAATATAGAGACAAATAATTGTCACTGTGTGTGAGGCTTAAAATACTATTGGTTTTATTTACCACTATCAACTGACCATCATTAACTAGAAATTTCCAATGTGGGAGTGAATAATGTCCCATAATAGTGTGATGGAGAAACAAAAAAAATATAGTGAAGGAACGTGATTTCATAGCATAAAGAATGGGGAAATAGAATGAAGTTTTTTGTTCTACATGGTGTTCATGTCAACTCATTGAATGAAATTTTGGACTATTTAAATTTACCTTTAATCCATAATGAACAAAGTCCTTCATGAAATAAATAGGAAAAATATGTTCATTTGGTGATTTTCATTCCTTGTGGGGAGGGCTGGGGCTTAACCAACATGGGTTCCTTGTTGGTGTTGTTGGCAGTATGTAATCTCATGTACCTAATATATATGATATATCATTATAAAAATAATCTTCCCAAATCCTAACTAATTTCGGAAATTTCTAATTGATATGATTATTTTTGTAGAAAAAAATGAATATATATTAAATTCATATATATCCAATGACCATTTAACATTTACATATCCATTTTCAATTCTTATATATGTCATTCCATGCTCCATTAAATATCTTTCATTTCCCCCCTCATAAATTCAAATACAATTACAATATATTTAATGGTTTTTATCCATTATATAGGTATCATGGATAGGGAGTTCCCCATAAGATATTATAAGGAAAAATATTTCAACATAGTAATTTTATTTTTATATTTTATTGTACACATACATTAGTTATCATTTATATTATCCATATAGTATTAATATAATATAATATTCAATTTCATCATTTCATTCATCATACAACCATTTTGAATGAATCTATTACTCTTGTTATCACACTATTTAATTTTATTTATATCATAAACAAGCTCAAAAATATTTAAGGAAAATAGAAATATATTTAAACAAAATAGACATATTTTTTGGGAAAATAAACTGAGTTCTAAAACCTGGGATACTATAGATATTTTAATAATTTTTTGATATAGATTTATTTGGATGGTATTTTACTTCTATATCATTTATATCATGGATATATATAAATATATTTGTGTGTATGCGTTGAAATAATATCCCTCATTAACTATCAATGTTCACCTATTTCTTATTATTTCATATTTCAACAGTAATTTGAGAGGAATATTATGAATTATGTAAAATATCTAGTATTATGAATGAAAATGACATATTGTATAATTTATTAATAAAAAAATTGTATATAGTTTTCATTTAAATTATATTTATTCATAGTTTATATATTTGATTTTGTTATAATAATAATTGGATCATTTATCTGAACAATATTTTTTCTTTTTCAAGAAAAAATGATGATCGATTTATAAGAGACATTATTTATAGGTATTGAATTATAAATATAAATTATTTATGTTGTAACTTTATGTAATCCTTCATAATATTGTTTAAATATATTTATATAAAAATAAATATCTTGCATTATGTATTTTAATGCTATTATTTCATATAATATATGTATTATATTAACTATGACTATTTAATTATTGGCCATAATTCAAAGTAGAAACTAAATTATAATATCCTGCAACCCTCCCAGATTTCATAGTAAGTTATTTTCTTTAAAGTAATTCAATAGCTTACGCTATACGCAACACCGAGTTCGAGTGCACCACAACTTACCAAACCAGCCGTTCAAAAAGCAGTTATAAATAGTATTAACTGAATTTTGAATTTTATATACTTCATATAATTTTATAATCCATATTATGTGTTTCTTAGACATAACATAATAACAAATTCATTTTTTTAGATAAAAGAAGTATTTTTCAAAAAATGTAATTTTACCACCTTTTAATGGAAAACCATTTTAAAACCAATATTTGACACTTTTTTGTATTCAATTTAATGAAATTAAATTATTCTTTAGAATCGGGAGATAAAAATTTATTTTGGATAAATTTTTGGTACTTTTTCGATAACTTTCATATTTTGATGAATACTGAAAAATACTAAATTTTAATTGAAAACAACTTTTTTAATCAAAATAATTTATAGTGTTAAATTATGTATTTGAATGGTTTGGAAGTATAATTAGACTATATTTTTATAATTTAATACAATTTAGGTCATTATAAGTAATTTAACATTTAAATTTGACATTAACACATGTCAATCTTTTGATAATTTTTACTTTTTAAAAACCCGCTTTTTAGTTTTTGACAACAGGAATTAATTTTAAATTAATTAATGAAAATTCTATGTTTTTAATTTAATAAAATATAATTCATTTTTTACTTGGAATATCAAAATTATCTTAGGGTAAATTTTTGGTATTTTTCTGAAAACATTCAATTTTTGATGAATAGTGAAAAAACACTACATTATAGTTTAAAACCGATTTTTTTTAATTAATAAATTATTTTATTTAAATTTATTTTAAGTCAAAATAGATATATAATACCTATATAAGTTCAATTTAATTCATTGAAATCATTTTATAATAAAATTTGACGCATAAAATTTTATTGAACTTTTTATCGTCTTTTAACCACCTTCTAGGAGCATTTACAAATTTACATAAAACTTAATTTTACTGCTTCTGTGAGTTGAATTTCAAAAATCCAAGAGACATGGTTGAAATAAGTAAGTAAAATTTGGTTCAATAAGATGAAAATATTTTTTTGATGAATAGTAACTTTTGACTTTTATTTACCATGATTAAAAGTAAATAGGGTAATTAAGGGTAAAAATGATATTATAATTACCCTAACATATGTCCTAATTCTATTGGATAAGTGTAATTCGACCAAAAACAACCTTAGTAATAAAATATGATCCTTTTGGTCCACTTGGATTAGATTAGGACATTTATTATTATTTTATTTAAAGAAGTGTTAAAAGTATTAAATTCAAAGTTTAATAACTAATTTTTTTTAATACAGGGTTATACATAAGATAAATTCTACTATAAATATTCATTAGAAATATAAAAATATTTCCTATATAATGGTATTTTATTTATAATTTTTAGACATTAAATAATTAAATTTATTTATGACACAATGATGATGCAGTAATTACCTTATTAATGAAGGATTAAAATAATTGATATTATAAATATCCAAATAAATGTAATTTGAGAATTTTGATGAATTAAACTAATTTTATAGGTTAATATGACATTTTAGGGTTAATTAAATATTTTTTGTTTTAAGTAATCATATTGTTATGATTTTCACAAAAACCAAATACCAAATAGTGTCAAAATTGACATAATTGAGTTTTTAAAACAAATACTATATTATTAATTGATATAATATTACTAAAAATCTAAGGTTCAGCCAAAGTACTTAGATAAGGTTATATATATTAATAATGAACCACGTTGTGTTATTTTGGCTTGTTATAGTAAGTTTATTAACCATATAATATAAAAATTCAAAGAGACATGGTAAATGTCAAACTATTTAACTAAGAGTTAAATCTAAAAGATAAGGTTAATATGGTAACCTAAGACTGTCTAAAACCTATTGATTGAGAGTTTTTTGACCCATACCCACCTTATCCTCTAAATAAATCATTTTTGAGCCATTAGAAACTGAAAATGATTTTCTTATAAAATAATATTTCAAGCTTTTCCTAAAGTGACCCTCACCTCTCTTATAAAAGGGTACTTCCCCTTCTCTTAATTTCACACATCCAAATCCATTTGTATCGGCCAAAACCTACCCAAATATCCTCCCAAATTTCCTCCCTTCATCTTAAAGGCCTTAATTTAGTCATAAATTCAACCTATAAGGAGCCCTTTTGATCAAATCAAAAGTAAGAACCCGAAGAAGAGGTAAATATTTCATCACCTCTTTCAAGTTCTTTTCTTCTTCCACTTACTCTTTCTTTGTTGTTTACATTCTAAAATAATAAATCCAGTATCTTATATATAAATTTATGTTATTATAAAAATTTTAAAACCATATTTATTATTCTATCCATCATATGAATGACAAAGTCACCATACCTGCGTACGTACGGCTTACCGTCTCCACGTCGTGGTGCAGTTTGTTATTCAAACACTACATTATTTAGATGGGTATAATAATGAGTATAATTTATGTAAATAATAAATATAAAATTTTAATCATTCTTTATATATGATATACCATCCAATTACCTACTATTTCACCATCAATATAATGATATTGTCGCTCATGCATACGTACGGATTGCCGTCTCTACGAACGCGATGAGATTCATCCCCATCGTAATCATTCAAGAATAATTTTCATTTTATGATTAAAAATAAAGTTTAAGAACTTAATATAATTCTGTATATGAATAAAATAAATCTTATCCATAACAAATATGTCTTACATAACCAAGCATATAAAGGAAAACAGATTAGTTAACACCTGAAACGATGGTACTACTAAAATATTATTAACAAAGAAATATTAGAGGATCATATATGATATCATATTTATGTATATAGTTATTTTATAATTTAATAATAATGATTTAACTATTATATAGGAGGTTAATGTACCCTAGACCAAGGAAAAGTACAAGGTAAGGGGTTTTCATCTCACTTTATTCCCATGAGATTCATGCTTTATTTGCCACTATTACCTTTTGTGTGGTGTATGTACTGCCCATGATTGTATTGTTTGCGTAATATAATTTAATTTATTGGTATTTACATACTCATTGGATGATCCTTATTCCATGGGGTGTATGTTTCGTAAGTTACCAAATTGGTAAGGGAATTTCAAATTTCAATTTCCACTCATTAGGTTTTACACAAACTTCATTGATTACTATACTCCAAGATTATGTTTGAAATCACTATTTATTTACTTATGTAGTAATTTACACTCCCATTTGTGTGGATATAATTTTGATACAAATAATCACCCCATTGATAAATTCTCAGGTCATCGATATAAACTTGATAAGAGTAATTTTAACTCAAATTTTATTCATTGAGTTAAACATCCAAGTCATTGGTGTTGTTTTTATAAGAATATGTGTGAATGTACTCTGATTGATTTACACTGAATATCCAATCATATCGAGTGTATTTATATTTGTCACACATAATTATGTCATTGATTTATCCTTAACCTAAGGATACAGTCCTTATAAAGGAATTCATCTCAACTTACATTCCATTGAGACTTCTTTGTTATTATGCGCCAATTAAATTTTATTTGGTTTATATACTGTACTTTGACATAGTATATCATGAATACCTTTATTATCATGTTATTATAATGTTTTTATTTCCTCAATTATTTGTATTCAAGTGTCTCTCATTTGGTTAGGAACTCTAAAATATCATTTTAAATATTTTAAAGATTTATTCTTGTAAACCTTTCTAATTAATGTCCATGTTTTCAAAATGGTTTTAAGGATTTATTTATATGTACATGAATGTTTTAAAATGTTAATTCCTTCCAAAAGTTTCAAAGTGGTATAGGACACTTTGATTCAAAAATCTATTTTAAATAGCTTCTTGATAAATAGTGAGACTTTTAAATGTTTACAAGGAAAAGGGGATATTTCTCTCAAATAGTTTTAATGACTATTTTCATCTATGTAAATATCCTTAAGTGTATTTTATTCTTGATTGAGGTTGATTTATCATAATATAATCATCCATACTGTATTGAATGAGTTATGTTTGACTGTGGATGTGCTATTTTTATGCCATTAATGGTTTGTGGTTAAAATATTGACATTTTGTATGCTAGTTTTAATATGAATGTTTAGATTATGTTTCAATATTTTATATGAGGAATGCATTGGAATTATTAAGTGACGGGTGGAGTCTGCTATAGCTCCTTGATTCATCGGTAGATCTCATGAGAAAAACTAGTGTCTTGGCACAAGGCCCTGACAAAATCTTATTTGAAGTATTGACACAAGACCTTGAATATGTGGTTATGAAGTTTGATATTATGCATTCTAACATAATGAAATTGGATATTAATATTACATGTGATTATTCAACTAGTAGAATATCCATGTGAATAATCAAATGGCATTATTTGATTTATCTTTTTTTCCATATTATGCTGAAGTTTAAGTTTAAAAGGCTTGTGTTCTAGTCTTATACATTGCCTTAAATGTTTATTCTTATTTATGATAGTTTCTGCTTTATTTTTACCCTTACTGAGCATTTGAGCTCACCCCTTTCTTATGTTTTATTTTTCTCAGGATGCAAAGAAGCATATTACGATTAACCTTCAGGAATATGCTAAGGGATATAAGAGTGTTCAAAGGGGACACAATATTGTTTTTTATTTCACGATGTAATCTAAAACTTATGTATGTATCTAGTACTTCCAAGGATACTAAATTGATCGATCTTTTGGGATATGATTCCTTGTATCATGCCAATGTTATGTAATAATACACCAATTCTGGGTAACTGGGGTTGGGGCGTTACATATTTTATAAATATTTGGGGCTAAATCATGTTGAAATTATGAGTATTTATTGTGTAGTGATCCATAGGTAGTGATGCATTTGGAAAAGTATCATCTAGACATGGGAGTATGATTACTTCGATAATAGTGGGTTATAATATCTATCAAACCATTCATTATATTAATTAGTACATATTTATTTATGGATTTAATCAATTATCATTACAAAGTTTCATGTTCTATTTTCAAGTGATGAATTTAGATATCTATTTAATTCATTTAAAGAATATTATAGATTCATTATATAATAATATATTTTATAAGTACTTATATATTGACTTGATTAAAAATGTTAATTTGGATTCATTATATAAAATTTATAAATTAAATAAAATATATTCATTAATAAAAATATGGTAAATCAAAACTAAATTAAAAAAGAATTGTATATAGAATTAATATGGTATGAACACATGAAATCCCTATATATACAATTTTTTTCATTTGAATCCATGTAAATTACAATTCATGGTTTAGATAATCTAATTAAGTGGGCCGGGATAAAGAGAATTATGTAGAGGTCCCAATATAGGAGATCACACCATGATTCACTTTGATGTGGAGAATTAGGGATTGATTTTTTATATAAATTTATTTAATGTACTAGTGCTCATCATTTGATAATAAAAAATATTTTACAACACTTTTATTTTATTAATTTTAAATGGTAGTGTAAAATGATTTTTTTATATGTTTCACTGATCAAACATTAGAATCTTTATCCATTCCACATTATTGAATAACTAATAATGATAAAATTGTGTTGATAAATTATAGAAATTTGAAATTAATGTAATTTATTTTTTACATTAGAAAATCATGTGTAATAAATATTCAACTTCCCCTACATGTATATGTAATTAATATTTTTTAGTTAAATATTTTTTCCCTAAATAATAAATTCTTATTTTATTGAAAATTCTTCCATTCAATAATTTTTTTATAGCTATGATATTATCTAATGATTAATTTAAATCACCAATATCATACTAAAAATATCATAACGAAAGTACTTAATACAATTTTATTCTTTATATTTTAAAAAATATAATTTTAAAAGTAATCACACCATATGAGTTGATGAAATTGTGTTCAAACATCATGAATATTTTCCTCTATTACCTCAACCCTTCCCTTGGTTGAGTTACATATCCCTCAGTCTATCCCAACATCTTTGAATCTTCCTACACACTAGCTCTATTAAATTATAATTAATTATACTATATATTGGGAATTATAAAATCATGCAATATTTCCTTCTAATACAACATAAAATTTGGTCAATGAACAGTAAAAATAGTTACACTAGAAATAAAATATACATTCAAAATCATTATGTCATAGTTTTTCACATTAAAATGTAATTTAGGTTTCATCTGTATAATTCCTTACGAATCATGGACCATTGGGTTCCCCAATTTTGGAATAGAAAAACATTATGAATTAAACCATTTCAATATATTGTAATCTCATATATTAATGATTTGGTTATTCACATTCCTAAAACTACGACCTCAAAATACATACCTAATCACATTATTGTATATATTACTATAAACCCAAATAATCTATGACATTCCACTACAGTATGATTTATTTGTCTTTAGGACTATAAATATAATCTTTATCTCTTACAAAAAAATCAATTCATTTTAAATAAAATTATATTATGGTATATAGATTACTATTGTTTGTATAAAATATTAAATATGATTTTGTATGTGTATATATAGTCAAGGAGACCATACATTTATTATTTTAAAACATCAAAACTTCTATATTCTATATCGAAAAATGTATTAATCATCAATATAAATTATAATTGTATATACAATGGATGGATATATATAATTATGGAGTCCATTATTCTGTAGATTTAAAAAAGCACCGAATGTATCATAAGCATTTAAATATGTCATAATCATATTTGTGAATTTTTCAACTTATTTATCCAAAAATAATCCCATCACCATTCATTGATTGATTTGATAACAAAATAAAACATTAGTGGAGTCCTAGAACTTATAGAAAACACAACATCCTTGAAGATACTCAAATCAACAATCCAATTCCATATTTCTAAATGATGTTAACATATGGACATCAATAATACACATTAGCGACGTCTAAATTTACTAAAATCCCTCATAGGTCCATGAAAAATACATGTATTTACATGGATTATATAATCATTTAGACAAAAATATTGGGTCCAAAATTGAGGGTATAATCTCAAATATGTTATGAAATTCCATTTAAATAAAACAACAAAAAATATAATAAAATGAAATCCCAAAAGAACTAGAACAATATGAATCCAACATAATATAATATCATAAAAATATTTTGTGCATTAATTATATAAAATAAAACCAAAATTTAATAAAACTATACCACAAAAAATCATTATATATTACATGATTATGAAATAAAACCAAGAAAACCATTATTGTTACGTGGTAAATTAAATGATCCCTAAACACCATGCTCCTACAATAATGTAGGTTCATCGAGGTAATTCAACCTAATAACACATAAAAAAAGATTGTATACCTATAATTAATAATAATATTGACAAAAAAAATCACATTATACAATCCCATATATGTGATTTAAAACCTAGAGATTTTAAAAAGAAATCAGTGTTAGATTTTGTATTCAACATGTAACCTCGAGATTAAACGACCCGAAAAATATATATTCATTATAAAATTGTAGTTAAATTGGGTGGAATTAATATAATTATATAATTTATAATATATATAAATCCTACTAAATGTTAATAATTTATATATGTTTAGTAAATCATTAATAAATTTTAGTAATTTAATTTTATTCTTTATAATTATGAATTCCTTAAAAATGATTTTATACCATTTCCTATAAAAAAATCACAATTATTTTTTAGAACATTTAATAATGTATTTTATAAAATGAAATATACATTTGAAACCATCATATCATAATTTACTTATGGTGAAATTTTCGGCTTTTTTGGAAAATATTGATTTTTTGGTCAATAGTGTGAAATGGCGATTTATCTCAAAATGAATTTTTTTAATAAATTATGAAATTTAAAAGTTATATTATATATTTAATTTTATTTAATATAAAAAATATTATATTTAGTTATATTCATTCAATGTAATTTTTAACGAACCAATATGGGTCGACTAGAAAAGTCACCCATTGTGGTCCACCACATAGTGAGGTATAACAAAGATAACGGGAACAAGTCATGAATAGAACAAAAACAATTAATTAAAAAAGATTAAAATTTGAAATAAATAATAAAACATGATACATAAAACCCCATAAAAATATTACAATCCATATTGTATGAATATCTGTATTTAATAAATATCCATATAAATAATTGTCACCTCTAAACAACCCTTATATAAAGGCAATTGACTAAAAGAGAACTCATAATGCTACAAGATATTCATACCATTACATAAGTCCTTAAAAATGGTATATTATATCCCCATGTAATAATTTTTATATATCTACATATTCCAGTAGGATACCATGAAATAATATGTAGAATTTCTAATATCAAGAATTCACAAGTTCTATCTTTAAAGAAAAATTCAATTTAAAAAGAATTTACATCAATAAAACAATTTATTATCATATCCACTATTATCCATAAATGGATAATATATTTACCAAATACATCAATATATTAATTTTAAATGAAAATAAATTAAATTCATCATGTGAGAAAATATATTTCAAATAAACTATCATGCGATAAACTAGGTATAAAATAAAAAACACACCATTTATTCCAAAGACAATGGGAATATATATTAAATATTAATGAATCCTAAAAATGAAATTTGTTAGTTGAAACTGATATATAATCATACCACATTCTATAGATATCCAAAAATAATCTCATGGTGGATCCATACAAAATATGGTCTCCTATGTCAATTTCCCAACCCACCCAAGGTTCCCAAAGTGCTATGTTTTTTCAAAAACCTTTTCCAAAAACATGATCACGTTTAATTAAACCAATTATTACTAAAAAATAAATTCTAATGATGAAAATATATGAATCATAATTAAAAAATAGAAAACCACTAACTATTAATACTTTTATAGAGCTACCTACATAAATAATTATGTATACGCAACTACCATCCACAACGTGGATCAAAACACCACAAATCAGCCTTTGAAAGAAAATTCATGAAATAAAAGAAAAATGTTGAATATAAAATAGAAACTTGTAACAAATATAAAGAAAAAAATCATCCAATTCCTCTACTAATACCAATGGAAATGATGAATCTAAAAGTCCACTTACCAAGTATATGAAGGGAAACCACTATATAAATCAAATGCTAAATGATGTGGTCAAAACGAAGGGAGAATACCTCAAATATCACTAAAACAATGAAGTATTTGAGAGAGAAGACAATGAAATAAATTAAAAAACAATTAGGATAAAAACACATTATTATTATTGTAGGTGAGGAATTCATGTTGTGAATCCCTTTTACACTGTCAAATCCCATGTATTAATGGCATGCTAAAAAATAGTTTCCTCAGATGAAATTAAACCTGATTTAAATTTTAATAGAGAAAAATACTTTCACCACCAAAAAACATTTTACACAATTCTTGGGATTAACAGAATCATACTCAAATCATATTATCATTTTTTATTAAGTTCACAATGTCAATTTTTTTACCAGGTAGTACACAGTACAATTTTCTATTGAAATCCTTCATGAAAAAACATAAGGTTATATATTCCTAATGATAACGCTATAAATACACATACACATTCATTAAAAAACTACATTAATTAAAATAGTATTACACCTATAAATAGTATGAAATTTCCCCTTGAAAGTTTACTAAATTCCTAAGAATATTAAAATGCACCAAATAAAAAAGGGAATCCAAAAACAAAAAATGATGCACAACTAAAGGAATCTAATATGATGTTAAAATCTCTCAAACATAAAAATTTTAAATACCAAGAAATTCCTACAAAAATATACTCTTAAATGTTTAATAAAAATACCGCCTCTTCAATAATTCCCCCACAATGTGTCATGGTTATCTAGTTTTCACTTCCATAGTACACCGATGAAATGTATTGTTTTATAGTGAAACACATTATATCAATGATGTGTAATATGAAATTTTATATACTCCATTTTTTATTGGGATTCATATAAAAATTCTTCAAATAAATATCATGTTAATTATCTATTTTATACCTACCTGACTAGGAATCATGAAAGATGTCATGGATGTAAGTCAAATAAGATGTTGTTTCCAACTGATAGTAAATATTTCCCATTCTTCCAATAATCTCAATAGGGAGAAAAAATTTCAATTCTTTCTTACCCTTTATACCAAGCTTATTATTTTCCATGTGAGGATAAAATATTTTAAATACCAAATCACAATCCTCAATATCTAGTGGCTGATGATGATGGTCCAAAAAACATTTCAGATGACTCTATGTCATGAACAATCTTATGAAAACCTATGTCTTTATTACAAATTAATTAATGATTTATCAGATAATAAGAAATTTTGTATAACCTCAATGATCATGGGGTGTAGTTTATTTAGGTAATCATTTTAATTACATGATAACTTAAATATTGGTCATGTCTACATTATCGAAAACTTTCTTAACATGCTCATGACATTCCATCAGTGTGAAAACTGCATCAGATAACCTAAGGATATACATAAAAAGGTCGGTGATCTATATAGACCAATAGAAGAACAATGAAATAATTGCAAAAATATATTATTACATGTTATACTATTTACATTAAATTTAACATCAAATTAATTAGGATAAAAAACATTGACAATAAGTCATGATATAGCATGCTAACACAAAGGCAACATGGGAATGTAGAAGCAACATTAAACATGTCATTATAATCATAGGTCAAGTATAACCACCAAGATATCCAAACATAGTGTTCCTAGAGTAACATCCAATACTCTATACATGAAATTTCACGAGATTCAAAAGTAATCAAACACATTGGAGCTCTTTCTTGGTACACCCAAAATAATCATATCATTAACATGTATTTGTGTTCCACATCGATCATATGACATAAGAAAAAATTTAATTATATTTAATCCCTCTATATTTGAGTGTGGATTAGAAAAATTTAGGAACACAATAAAATACTTATAAATGTATAATAGTTATCACCCTTGATTGGATTTGGGTACAAGTATTCACAGCACAATTGTAAGTCACAAAAACATCGTAATGAAATTTCAGTAGCACAACAGGGGCATGTAATTATTCATGGTAGAGATTAATTTAAATTAAAGGGTAATATAATTATTAAGACTTCAGAAAATCAATAATGGGTATATGTAAGAACAAATTAAATTCTTAGTAATAGGGGATAAAAGGAAAAATATAATGAATATTCATTAATAAAGATGATATAGAGAGGAACACATAGTAAAATATCGCATTGTAACAAGTTAGGTAGATTTTATATAGAGTGGGGGTAAATGACAAACCATTATTAGTACATAAATTTGAGAAATAAAAATTAAAAATAATGTTCTTGAGATGAATATAGAAAATAATGATACCTTACTAAAGTTTTTCATGGTAACAACTATGGTAATGGCCAAAATAAGAGGTGTAAATGAAATCAAATACAATGAAAATAAAATGTATAGTAAAGGGATGTTTATAAATTCATGAAAATACGACCAATTTATATTAAAAAATAATTTAAAAGAATTTTGTTGAATTTAAATTTATAGGGAAGGTCCATTATGTTTTGTATTGAAAATCATGTGACAATTTTGATAGCATAATGGGCCTACATAAAGGTTCATGATAGGGCTAAATGAGAGTGAAAGGTATCTATAATCACATAGAAATCAATAGTTCATTAATAGGGATGTATTAAAACATACAGAAACATGGAAAAATTGGAATTAATAAGCATAAAAAAGTGGTTCCTGAATTAAAATAAAAGAGGGAAATCTTTTACATTTGGTATGGATAATCACATGACAATTTTGAAAGCATAACGGTTGTACATAATGGTTCAAGGGAGGGAATAATGATAGTAAAATGGGTATCTCATTACATGGAAGTCAAATTTAAATTAATAATGATGTATATAGATATACACGAACTTGAACAAATGGAAATGATGAGGGATAAAAAAAATTGGTTCTTGAATAAAAAGAATAGAGGGGGATCTCCAACCTTGAGTGGGGGTTTTGAAAAAGTTGTGAGGATCCTCATGGGATCTTGTGTTCACTATAGAAGAACTCTAGAGAGGTTATGATAGAGTAATTACATGATCAATTTATTTTTAGTGAAGATAAATGAGATCTTTTTTAGTTTTATGTAGGAAAATGAATGGGAGTTCATTATTATTTTTGAAACATTGGTTTTGAATTCTATACAGAAATATATTAAAAATAAAAAAAAATTCAATTTTTTCCCATTAATACTTCCACTGAGTAGTGTTTTTAATTATTTTATAATCCCAAGTGAAGAAATCATTAATATATTTCCCTTCATGATGTGGAAGCAAGTCATGTTTATAAATAATTGATTTAAACAATTAAAATATTGTATATTTACTAGATGATTCATAAATGATTTATAAAATTAATAAAATGACTTATAGAAAAGAATGTTTTAAATGAGAAAAAATACATGGCATTGGATACCCTTTATAGAATTTATTATATCACCTTTTGTTCATTATGATGTCATAATACAGACATTATTTGTATGTAATTTTTAATTTTTACTCAAAAACATTACTCTAAAAAATTATAGAAAATTTACCATTGTATAATTTAAATGTTATGATTATAAAGAATAATTTTTATTTTATCAAAATAATTTTTGAAATATGGGATATTTCACTTTTAAAACAGACTCAAAATTTGTTTAGGAGTGCTAGGGTTTTTTACAGTATCAGTTTTTAAACCATTACAAAAATTTCATTTTCACATCATAAAATTGTTTTATCATCTATATTGAATATATAATATTTAATAATAATATTTAATTAAAATATATGTTTCTTAAAAAATTAGTTAATTATTCAAAAATAGTGTCTTCATTTAAAATATATACTACCCTAACTACAATACAATTCTTGACACAATAAAAATCAATATTATATAAAAATAAGTATTCATTTATAATGTAAAAAAAAAATCTTTAATATTTTGAAATGAAAATATAAATATCCATCTTCAAAGGATTACTTTTATAGTCCATTTTGAATTATTTTTAACCATAATTAAAAAATTTTCCTTTTTCTTTGGAAATAAATATTAAATATGGTTACTATTTATATTGTATAAAAATTATGCTGACCATAATTACTAATATAATTTATTTTGATTCCAAATATGATATATTTTTTATGAAAATCAATTCACTTAGGTGAAATAATTTTTCTCTATAAAAAACTCCTAAGAAATCAGGAAGGTGGTTTTTAAAATGATGAATTTTTTAATGAAATTATTAATTTAAATTCACACTTTAACTAGTAATATTCATTATATTCTATTAAATTCATAAATATTGGTATTTAATATATAAATTTCATTTAAATAATTAATAATAAGATTTTATTTTAAATAATTTTAATAAAAAGACAAAATGCATCTTAAAATAGTTTTTAGATTAATATATTTTAGGCCTAAATATAAACCTATCCCAACAAATGATGTAAATATGATTTAAATATACTTACTTTATTTAAAATTAACTCAATAATAATTATGTAACTTTAAAATAAAATTAAAATAATAATGGGATTCTAAATTAATTAATTATTCAAATTAAATGACAATTTTACAAAAACCTGTACTAACAATTCACTAAATAATCAATATTTTCTCTTTCAGTTATTGGGATCGATTGTCATTAGTGTTTTATCCCCTAGGTCTCCTATATCTCTTCCTGTTATGGTTTCTACTCGGGTTTCATCCCCAGTTTTTCTTTTCCTCCTAGTTCCTTTTGGGTTTCTCCCCCTGTTCGTTCTTTCCCTCTTTGGCATGCATTATTTCTCTCATTGGCATGCATTATTTCTCTCATTGGTGTTTGTGTCGGTTGTTTTTTGGTGGTGTCAGTGCCGCTTTGTTGGTGCCTACAGTGATGTTCCTTGGATGACTTACTGTTTTTGCGAGGAATCTCACGTTGTTGGTGGGTTTCAGTGGGCGTTAGATGTTTCCAGTGGTTTATTGGCTTGGTGATGAGGCATTTGGCACCTCAGGTTGAGCTACCTAGGGAGGTTCATCATCTAGGTTTTTGATGTCTATCCTCTCAGTGGCATGATGGCAGTGACTCTTCGACGACGACGAGAGTGACTCAACGACGACGACGACATTCCCCTTTCGATGTTGATGGTTTTAAGTGAGTCTCACCGGCGAGTTTTGGTGACGTGCATTGACAGTTGTGATATAGGAAAAAAAGATGCGGTTCAGGGCTAAGTGGTGAATGATGGGTATGGATAGTGAATGCAAGTAGTTAATCAACACTATAAGGAGTGAGACCTACTACTTAGACAACACACTCAAGGGAGGGATGTGATATCCAATCCACACAAAAATGAACTTGGGTTGAGGCACAAAATTGGGGGCTTTGTGATCTTGGATCACTAATATAACTTGTAGATTGACAAGGCAATAATGCACAAGAGCAAGGGAAAAAACGGGACAATCCTCACACAACAGAGAGAAATAAAGCATAAGATCTCAATTAATTCTTGGATGAAAATAAAATTCCACGGGGTGGCTATTTATAGCCAAGGGGGTGATACAATGGTCAAGGGTCCAATACCCTAAAGTCATAAAGGCTAAACCTACCTTGTCCCCTTAAAATCCAAAAAGATAAATTCTAACAAAGACTTTTGGAAAACTAGCACACAACTTTCCAACTATAGCCCACCAGATTTGACTTTGAGTGCATAACCCACCAGATTTGACTTTGGTGTCCAAAGATGCCATTTCTAGAATCTTCCATGTGGGAAAGGCATCCAAATTCGTGCAACCATGTGGGACAAGATTTAAACATCAATTTTGGGATTTAATAAGTGATATTATAGGCCCATTTTCTCCATCCATGTAAGGAAAGATCCATTGGTCCCTTAATGAAGTGGGATGGGTGCCCATTGTCGCATTCAACCTCTTTAATCTCCCACGCATCATCGGGCCTTGAAAATCTAACTCCTTCACTCGGGTAATCTACTCAGTGCCTTCAACATGGTTTGCATCATCCTCCCCCTCATGAAAAGGAGTCATACTCGACTATTAATCCTCTACACCCAAAAAAAATAAAGATCAGAAACATTGAAAGTGGAACTTACACCATACTCACCTGACAAAGCTATTTTGTAAGCATTGTTTTTAATCTTCTCAAGCACTCGGAATGGTACGTCACCTCATAGCATGAGTTTTGATTTATGCTTTTCGGGAAATATTTCCTTCTGCATATGAACCCAGACTAGGTCACCGGGCTTGAAAAACATTTGTTTGCTACCCTTTTTTGCACGATCAATGTATTTCTGAGTCATCCGATCTATATTTATCCTTGCATTTTCATGGATTTTCTTGATGAATTCCGTATGCCCTTTTTCATGCATATTAGATGCTTCCTGAAAAGGAAAAGGAACTAGATCAATAGGGGAAAGGGGGCTATAGCTGTAAAAAATTTCAAATGGAGAATATTGAGTAGTGGAATGATTGACCCTATTGTATGTAAATTCCATGTGTGGAAGACACTCCTCCCAATTCTTGATGTTCTTCTTCACAATGGTTCGCAGAAGGGACGATAGTGTCCTATTCACCACCTAGGTTTTTCCATCAGTTTGCGGATGACAAGTAGTGTAAAATAGTAACTTTATTCCTAGTTTTCTCCATAATGTCTTCCAAAAGTAGCTGAGGAATTTTGTGTCTCGATCTGACACAATCGTCCTTGGCATTCCATGAAGTTTGACTACTTCCTGAAAGAAAAGTGTTGCAATATTAGTGGCATCATCAGTTTTGTGACAAGGAATAAAATGTTCCATTTTTGAAAACCGATCCACCACAACAAAAATGGAATCTCTCCCCCTTTTGGTCCATGGTAACACCACAATAAATTCCATTGATATGTCCTCCCAAGGGGTATTGGGATTGGGAGAGGAATATATAGTCCATGTGGGTTCAGTTTCGATTTGGCTTTATGGAAGACAATACACTTTACCACAAATTTCTCAACATCTCTAGATATCCTAGGCTAATAAAAATTCTCACTAAGAACACTTAGAGTTTTTTAAACACCAAAATGCCCCATTAACCCACCCGAATGTGACTCCTTCAGTAAAAGTAAATAGATAGAGCAATTTAGAATGAAAATCTTATCAATCCAGAATAATAATCCATCATGTAAATAGAACTTTTCCCAACTAACTCCAGGTTTACAATGTTCATAAGGTTCTCTAAAATCACTATCAGTAACATATAAATCCTTAATGTATTCAAAACCAAGGAGTTTTGGATCCATCAAGGATAAAAGAGAATATCTACATGAAAGTGCATCGGCCATAGTATTTTCTTTACCCTTTTTATGCTTGATGACATATGGAAATGATTCAATGAATTCCAGCTATCTAGCATGTCTACTATTTAGTTTATGTTAGTTCCTAAGGTATTTAAGAGCCTCATGATCAGAATGGATCACAAATTATTTAGGCAAAAAATAGTGCTGCCATCTCTCTAGTACTCTAAACAATGCATACAACTCTTTATCATATGTAGCATAGTTTAGAGTTGGTCCATTTAACTTCTCACTAAAATAAGAAATAGGCTTAGCTTCCTACATGAGTAATCCACCAATAAAAATTCCACCTGCATCACATTCAATCTCAAAGGTCTTACCAAAGTCTAGGAGTGCAAGTAGAGGGGCGTGGGTGAGTCAATCCTTGAGAGCATGGAAAGCCTTCTCTTGATTTTCCACCATTTGAAAGTAACTTTCTTCTTTTTCAATTCATTCAATGATGTTTCTAGTGTGCTAAAATCCTTTTAAAAATCTCCTGTAAAAATTAGCAAGTCCATGAAAACTTCTTACCTATCCAACGGAGGTTGGAGTTGGCCATTATTGTATTTCTTTTATCTTATCAGTGTCAACTTCAAATCTATTTCCGCTCACAACAAATCCAAGGAAAACAATATTATCAAGGAAAAATTCACACTTATTGATGTTTCCAAACAATTTTTATTTCCTTAACACCACTAGGACTTTTCTTAAGTGATCTACATGTTCATGAAAAGTCCTACTATACACCATAATATAATCAAAGTAAAACACCACAAATTTTCCAATATATGCACGTAAGATATGATTCATTAACCTCATAAATGTGCTAGGAGCATTGGTGAGACCAAAGGGCATGACTAAACATTCATAAAGTCCATGTTTTATCTTAAATTTCATTTTCCACTCATCTCCTTTAATCCTAATTTGATGGTATCCACTTCTTAAGTAAATTTTTGAGAAAATAGTAGAACCATTTAATTCATATAGCATATCATCTAACCTAGGGATAGGATGAAGATACCTGACGGTGATGTTGTTGATGGATCTGTAGTTAATGCACATTCTCCATGTTCCATCCTTCATTGGTACTAGAAGCACCGGTACAAAACAAGGGCTAAGACTCTCCCTGATATATCCCACATCCAACAGATCTTGAACTTGCCTTTGAATTTATTTTGTATCTTATGGTTTGGTGCGATATGCAGGGAAGTTCGGTAGTGATTCTCCATGTATGAGGTCAATTTGATGCTCAATACCTCTAATGGGTGGCAAACCAGGTGGCACCTCTTCAGGAAACACATCTTCAAATTCCTTCAACAAAGATTCAACAACATGTGGAAAAGTAGATGTTAAGTTGTTAGTGTTCAACATCACCTCTTTGTACATAAGTACTAAGATATTTTGCTGAGAAATCAAATATTCCTTAACCACACTCTTTTTTGAAAACATCACACTTTTCTCTCCTCTCAAATATTTTTACCCTCTTTATTTTTCTTTTCTCTCTATTTCTTTTCTTCTTTCATTTTCTAATTTCCCCTCATTCTCTCCTTTTTCATTTTTTCTCTTTTTTTCCTCATAATTTTTTTTTATTTTATCTCAAAATTTGATCTTCCAAAATTTTCTTGGGGGACATGGGGTTGAGGTTTATAGGTTCCCCTCTAAGTACAAAAGAGTGAAGATTCAAGAAACTATCATGAGTAACACGCTGATCGTACTACCACTGTCGTCCCAACAACAAATGGAAAGACTTAATCAGAACAACATAACACACAAACACATCTCTGTACTTATAGATGGTGAACAATACCTTCACTTTCTTAGTGACCTTAATCTCACTAAAATTATTCAACCATTGAAGCTGGTATGGATTTTGATGCCTCAAAGTTGGGAGTCCCAACTTCTCCACCAACTCGGTGCTCGCCACATTGCTATAACTTCCCCCATCAATAATAACACCACATACCTTCCCATTGATCTTTCATCATGTATGTAAGAGGTTCTCTCACTGCTCCTTTTCTCCAATAGTCATTTGTTCACTTAAAACTCTCATAGTGATAAGAATCTCACCATCTTCCGTAAATTCTCTATTATAATTTTCTAGAGATTCTTCCTCCTCTTCCGAGCTCTCTCCACCAGTCTCACATTCTCCATACTTGTTAATGGTCATGGTATGACAATTTGGGAACTAACTAGCAATGTTACCCCTTCCTTGACATTTGTAACATCGAATATCCCGATTCCTATTTTGGTTAGCCTCAAAAGTAGGTTTCTTAGGTTGAAAAATTACCTTGTCACTTTTGCGATCAACCTCCTATTTTTCTTTTAATGACTCTCTAATCTCCTTCCTCATATTTCTCCATGGTGTGAAATGGGTAGTGGGTTTCATCATGTTACTCCTCCTTTTTATTTGTTACTTGATCTTGGTGGCTTGGTGAATCATATCTTGTATTTCTACATGATGGTACATCTCCACTTGATCGAAAATCTCCCGATTGAGCCCATGAAAAAACCGTGCCATGGTTGCCTCTGGATCCTCCTCAAAGTTTTCTCAAATCATGGAAATTTTCATCTCATAATATGCATGGCATGAAAAGACCTGCTCGATCTGCATCACTCACTTCAAGTATGCTTCTAGATCACTTTTACCTTGAAAAGAGGGAACCTTCACCTTTATCCAGCCATGTAGGTCATTATATTGTTGTCTCCTTTGTCCACCTCTAGGTTATTGGTACAACCCCCTCCTTTGTGGGACATCATCAAGATCATCTTCAAAGTTCACCATATTCTCCTCCATGATGTGGGGATGACATGGTGCTAGAGCGCATCATGGGTTATCATAGATCATCATTGGGCTTGGTTTATTCTCCAATTCATCAATCCTCTCATGCAACACTTCTAAATTCATATCAAGAAGCTTCTCGAAGTGGCTCACCAAAGCTTTCATTTGGATTTGTGTAGCTTCAGATGTGGGAGATCTACTTCGACTTCCTTCATTGCTAATGTGTGCAATTTTCTTCCCACGATCTTCTACCATGATAAGTTATGCAAACAAAAACACACACCAGGGGGGGGACACACACAATGATACACACTCACTCACACATGCGATATGTACACACACACACACACAAGATGTACACACTCACACACACAAGGATACACACTCACACACGCAAGATATACACACTCACACACACAAGATGCACACACACACACACAACAAGATTCACACACTCACACACACAAAATATTTTTTTCTTATTTCTCTCCACTCTCAACAATCAATGAAAATTATAATCTCTTATGAAATATAATACCTTGTTTTGGGTGATCACTTGACACCAATATTTCCCCAATCAAGATTGTGTCGGGGGCTGAATTAACACAACCTGCTTGAGTGGTAAAGGGTAAAGGGTGAAAAGAGGGTAGAAAATGGATAAAGGGTGGGTGGAAAGGGGGGTACAAAGGTGGAATTTGGGTTTTGACTGATTGTGAAAGATAAGAAAAATTAATTACAATATGAGCCCAAAATGATATGGGGATAAAGTAAAATGACGGAGAAAGTGATTTATGGAAATGGAAAGTGCTAATAATGCAAAGCATGATGATGAAGTAATTGTATCTGATTTTTTTTTATTTTTTTTCTCGGTAAAATCTCCCCAAAAAGTTTTGTTCTTGGAGTTTTAAATCACAAGATGATTTAAGGGAGAGTAAGACAATATTTTTTGAAATCTCTCAAAAAAGGATGTTCTCAATTTTGAAAAGCACAAAAAGATGAGTTGAGAGAATTTGATTTTTTTTGATTTTTTTTACCAGATACAAATCACATATAGAGAATTAAAGGAAAAAATAAGATGGAAGAATAATTTACTCAATGTAAAAATATTTAAATCTTGCAGAACAAAGGCCAATTCTGAAGGTTTTCAAAGATTTTTTTGAATGGGTGGATAATAAGGAAAGATAAGAAGGGTAATGGAAAAAAGTAAATTAAAAGAAGGGATAGATGCCTATTGTGTCAACCATAGCTCTGATACCAACTAATGTGAGACACATGGGGTGGTCCAATCTTCATGGCATAGGTCGACAGAGGAAGGATGTGGTTCGGGGCTAAGTGGTGAATGATGGGTATGGATAGTGGATGCAAGTAGTCAATCAACACTATAAGGAGTGTGACCTACTACTTAGACAACACACTCAAGGGAGGGATGCGATAGCCAATCCACACAACAACACACTTGGGTTGAGGCATGAAATAGGGGGATTTGTGATCTTGGATCACCAATATAACTTGTAGTTTGACAAGGCAAGAATGAACAAGTGCAAGGGAAAAAACTGAGACTATCCTCACACAATGGAGAGAAATAAACCATAAGCTCTCAATTAATTTTTGGATGAAAATACAATGCCATGGGGTGGCTATTTATAGCCAGGGGGGTGATACAATGGTCAAGGGTCTAATACCCTAAATTCATAAAGGCTAAACCTACCTTGTCCCCTTAAAAGTCAAAAAGATAAAGTTTAACAAAGACTTTTTGAAAATTAGCACACAACTTTCCAACTATAGCCCACCAGATTTGACTTTGAGTGCATAGCCCATCGGATTTGACTTTGGTGTCCAAAGAATGCCATTTCTAGAATCCTCCATGTGGGCAAGGCATCCAAATTATGCAACCATGTGGGCCAAGATTTAAACATTAAATTTGTGCTTGAATAAGTGATATGATAGGCCCATTTGCTCCATCTATGCAAGGAAAGATCCATTGGGCCCTTAATGAAGTGAGATGGGCACCCATTGTTGCATTAAACCTCTTTAATCTCCCACACATCATCAAGCCTTGAAAATACAACTTCTCCACTCAGGTGATCGACTCGGTGCCTTCAACATGGTTCACATCACAATTTTCCTCTAATATCTCAATAATATCCTACCATTCATTGGGAATCACACTCTAAATGTTAGGGATCCATTCCATATATTCATTATTCATGTTTTTAATTATCTTATTCCTTATATTTTAAATTTATAAGGTTGGAATAAGTTTTTCCATGCCCTTATTACTATTAATTTTATGTATAAAGGATGAAATACCCATTTTTCTCTCATCAACCCACTCTATGAATTTTTAATTAACGTTGATATGCTGCCAAAATTTCATGGTAAATTTCTATGCCAAAAAAATGTGTAGTGAGTAAGAATAAACTTTTTACTATCAATAGTGGTCACATTAATGAACATATATAGATTTTATTGGGGAGATAAATGTATTTATTTCTTAATACATGATCTTGGAACAAAATATGATGATTAATGAATCCACATTGTATGATCTATGTGTCACACATAAGCATGCAAATGAAATGAATGTGAAGGGTAAGACCATAACTATATAGCTCTCCAATTCGTTATGAAATGTTTTAGTTTCATGCAATATCATTCAAGGTATTAGGATGTGAACATAATCCATCATGGTATATTTTATATCATGATTTATTTGTTGTTAACCTTATCTTATGTTTATGTTGTAGGGTTCAATATTGTTTCCACATTTACCATATTGCATTTATGATTAACATGATATGTTATACCTCATTATTAATCATTAAAATTATCAAAAATTTTATGCAATGTATCAGATATTCCATGTAAAAAATATATATTTTTAAATTATATGAATTTTTTTGAGAACACACTCTTCTACAACATGTGATTCTGAGGCCTAGAGATCCCTGAACGGATTTTTGAACTTTTTTAAGGTACGTTCAGTAAACGTGTGAGAAGACATTTCTATCTTTTGAACCAGTGCTCAGATTGAAAATCTAATGAAACCATTGAACTCAGAACATTGGGATTCACCTAAAAATGACTTAACTTTAGCTGGTAAATGATGAGTGGAAAAGTTATTTTTTTGGAATTTGCATGAAAAATAAAAAAAATAATTTAAAGAAATTATTTTATTTATTTTCTCACCATTGAGTGGAAGAGGGTGACGCTGTGGTGAAGAAAAAAGGAGGTGATGAGATGCATTAATGAGGCTCATTAATGGCCAGTATCATGTAGTGTAACGATGAAATAAAGGAAGCATAATAGAAATGTTGATTCACAAATGAAACAGTATAACGACACGACATCACATTGTAACTAAAACGTTGCGACATGTTTTATTTTTAATTGTTTGACGTGTTGGTGGGGAGAGGATTAATTAGTGAGGATCCTATGATGAACCTCCAATGAACCTCCTCCCTAATGAAGAAATACGAACACCGATGAGACTTCATCATATTCGATGTGCCTCGAGGAACGGAGCTGGATTCAATGTCAACATCTTGAAACCTCAAGGAAGAACGTGTCGGCATAGAACACCAATGAGGTAGGACTTTATGCATTCTTTGTATTTGATGAATTCTTTCATGTTATTGAAAATTAACAATGAACGCAAATCAACCGACTAATGGGTTGATCCGAAAATCGATCATTCTTGTGGGTAGATATTGTGTGGGGATTTGATTTGGGGTTTTCAAGATGCGTGGTTATCATCATGTTTATCCCCATAATTAAACTCTACTACAGAGGGTGCGGGCCATCGTGAATAAGGCCCAAGCCCTCCACCACAATTGTTCTTGGTTTGTTCTTTGAAGTCACCCAATCAACTTGTTAGGAAGGCAAATTAGAAGGCATCACAGTGATTGTGGTGCCCTACGGAGATCGTAGGGGAAGACAACTCCAAAAATGAACCATCGGAGTGACTCTGGTGGCCTGTCGAAGGAACCATCGGTGGACTACAGTGGTGGCTACAGGCATAGGATGGTGGCACCACCATCGGCGCGCCATGACAGTATGAAGTCGCGACCTACTGGTTGTGGCGGTGAGAAGATGCGGCATTGGGCTCCATGTGGAGGGACGACCCGCGTCCGGGCCATCCGGTGGCTGGTGAGCCATGGTCTGTCGACCATGGATGGAGGAGGCCCCATGCCAATGGTTTCAGTAGGAGCTGAACACGGAATGGCTACCTCGTTCTGGCAGGACGACCCACCCCTGGCCACACCGAGTGGCCAGGCTTTGGGTTGGCGGGCCATGCCCCCTGCTAGCAAGTTGGGCCGGTCCCATGGGGTGCGGGGCTGGAACTACACTAGTGGGCTAGAACAGTAGTGCAATGGTCTGGTCCCACCCCCATAGAGCGGAGCTGGAAGAGACTGGGCCACTGAGTGACCTGGATGGTAGGAACTTCAGCCAAGCTGGGCCGGGTCTAGCGAGGCCCATTGGTCCTGGCCCACTGGCCAGGCCAGACCAGACCAACCCAACCCAAACCGAGTTAGATTGAGTCTATCTAATTAAACCAGGGTACGTGGGATCCCCGAGCCGGGTTGGTCAGGTCAGTCCGACCGGGTTGGATTGGGCCCAGATACAACTGGCCCCCTATTTACAAAAACAACCATATCTTGCAAACCACACATCTTATTGACACACCGTCGGAGGCATTGGGCCCATTTTAACAAGGCGATCCATAAGATAATACAATTGAGTTTTGGAAGATGTTGGAGTATGATCAGGTTTGTAACACCCGATACTTTTTATGTTATATAAATCATCAAAGGAATCTTTCACTACACACAACACTTGCTTGGCTTTCTTTACACGCAATCGTGACCTTCCTCGATAGCTTGCGTCATACGCAATACCGAGTTTCACTAAACAACGATATACTATTAAAATATTATTAAAACTAGCCGTTATGAATAGTAATAACCACATTTTGAAATTGTATAAATTTTATTTTTTAAAATGGACTTAATTTTTGGATTCAGAATATCGAAATTATCCTAGGGTGAAATTTTGGTATTTTTCCGAAAACTTTCAATTTTTGATGAATAGTGAAACCACTAATTGGTAGTTAAAAAAACTGAATTTTTCATAAAACTTAATTTTACCGCTTCTGTGAGTGGAATTTCAAAAATCCGAGAGACACGGTTGATGTTAGTAAGTAAAATGTGGTTCAATGAGATGAAAATAATTTTTGGTGAATAGTAACTTTTTACTTTTATTTACCACGGTTAAAAGTAAATAGGGTAATTAAGGGTAAAAATGATATTATTATTACCCTAACACATGTCCTAATTCTATTGGATAAGTGTAATTCAACCAAAAACAACCTTAGGAATAAAATATGACCATTTAGGCCCACTTGGATTAGATTAGGACATTTATTATTAATTTATTTAAAGAAGGGTTAAAATAGTTAAAATCAAAGTTCAATAAGAAAATCATTTTTAATATAGGGTTATACATAAGATAAATTCGAATATAAATATTCATTATAAATCTAAAAATATTTCCTACATAATAAAACTTTATTTTTAATTTTTATACTTTAAATAAGTTAATTAATTTATGACACAAAGATGATGCAGTAATTATCTTATTAATGAAATATTGATATAATTGATGTTATAAATACCCAAATAAATATAATTTGAGACTTTTTATGAATTAAAATAATTTTATAGGTTAATATGACATGTTAGTATTGATTTAATTAACTTTTTTCGAACTAATCATTCTGTTATGATTTTTAAAAAAATCAATTACCAAATAGTGTCAAAATTGACATAAAATAGTTTTTAAAACAAATATTATATTATTAATTGTTATTTTATTCCTAAAAATCTAAGTCTCGGCAAAAAGACTTATATAAGGTTATATATATTAATAATAAACAACCTGGGGTTCGTTTGGCTGCTTATAGTAAGTTTATTAACCTTATAGTATAAGAACACAAGAAGACACGGTAAAAGTAAAATTATTTAATTTAATGTTAAATCTAAATGATAAGGTTAAAATAGAAACCTAAACTTGTATAAATTCTATTGGATGAGAGTATTTCGACCCATCCCCACCTTAGATTATAAATAAATCAATTTGGAGCTATTTAAAACCAAACTTGACTTTATAATAAAATAATATTTTTAGTTTTTCCAAAAGAGCCCCTCTCCTCCCTTATAAAAGGGAACCTCCTCCCTCTCCTCCTCACACCAATTTGAGCCTTAAATCTCGGACAACCCCTGACAATTTCTCCTCTCCACTTTCCTAGAGACATACTAGAGGTACTGGTCTTCTTCAAAGACCAATTTTAGTGCCCTAAAAGGAGTTCTCAAAGTAGCACTTCAAAGAAGAGGTAATGTCCGTTACCGATTCTTTCATCTTTATTTCTTCTTCCACTTCTTCTTCTTTAGTTGTTTCATTATGAAGTAATAACATCAGTATCACTCATACACTGATATGTTATTATAATTATGAAACAACCCTTTTTCACCATCTATCCATCCTACGGAAAATGAAATCACCGCGCGTGCGTACGTACGGAATTCCGTCTCCACGCCGTGGTGTAATCTATTTTCCACCACCACCTTACTTGGATGGGTATAATGGTGTAAATAATGACTATATATGATTATTGTAAAGTGATATTGATTTTGAAATAGTATACATACACTCCAATACAATTCCATGATCATGGGAACGATATCATCGCTCGTGCGTACGTACGGAATACCGTCTCCACGATGTGATGCGACTTGTTCTACATGATCTTCATTGCATAATGATTATATAAATGAATTGAATGAATGAATATGATATATATTACACTAATAAAATTCTGTAAATGAGGTATCTATAACCTAAAGATAAGAATAAGAATTTATTCGACAAAACACGCATAAGAACAAAAAGTAATAAACACCCAAATAACAAGTAGTAATGAAATATTACTAATAAGAAGCTAAGAATATGACCATATATGATATCATAACAATAAGTATGATTCTGGAATAAGTCAATAACATTATTTAAATCATTATACAGGAGGTTCGAACACTTACGAAGCAAATTGGACCTAAGGTAAGGGAAAATATCACAATCTCATTTTTATCCGAGATTGTTTATACTTTGGTATTTACTGGGGTGTATTTTGTCATCCACATCCATGTTACCTCAATATGTAATATTATTTACATCCACCTACAATTTTTTAAATCCAATTTTACCCTTCGGTGAGTTTTTAATAAAATATATGAAAGGAATCTTTTGTCGTTTTTCGTACGAGGTACTTTTTGACTTTTCCGACAAAAGTACGAGAAGAATGTTTTTTTAACTTATACGGCATGAATGGATTTTTAAAAAATTATTTACAAGAAGCTTCCTTTACAAGTTTTCAAGTTTATTTTTAATCAACTTCTTTTAGTTTAAAATTGTATGACATGTTAAGAAAGGAAAAATATTTTTGAAGTAGAAAGGATATTTTTCTCAAGAATGGAGTTCAAGTGTTTTATCAAAATTATTTTCCATATAAGATAATATAGGGTTCTGTTTCTATCCCTATTATTACATGGATTTGATTATGTTGTGATGGAAATATTTTTATGAATTCTTTTATCTTATATGAATTGTTTTATGATGTCACGATGTTTAAAGATTACCATTTTTATTACATGGGTTATGCTATGATGTATGGTTTATGATTTTGTGGCACACATAAGAATGGTATCATTATGAGATGGGTGGGACCTATATCTACCTCCAATGCATTGGGTAAAGATTTTATATCTCATGAGATAGACATGGCTGGAACGGCAGGTTAAACCGGTTTAGTGAAACAGGATTGAAACGAGGAGTGAACTCGGTTCAGAAATGGACTTTGTCCACTAAGATAGTCTTGGAAATGAGTCTTGAATAATAAGAAATGATTCTCTATGATTATGTGTGTATGCAAAAAAGTTTCATGTTTTAAGTTATGATTATTGGGATTACATTTCACTACTATGATTTATCCCATGTTATGAAATTATGATCTCTTTTGCAGATTAAGATTTCCAAAAGTTATGTTCTTATGTATATGATGTGATTGATATTTCTTTTGTTTACCCTTACTGAGAATTTGAGCTCACCCTTTTGTATGTTTTATTTCCCCAGGTCAGGAAGAAGGTTATTAAGTAGGATATGCCAAAAAGGGACTCTAGATATGATGAAATAAGTGGGAGGCAAAGTAGATGCTTTATGAACCAGTTGTTTATGTTTCCCAGTTTCTAAAGACTCTATACCTATACGGTCCTTTCCTGATTTTGTTATATGTTGTAATAAGTATGCTTCAATTTTGAAGTACTAACAATGTATGTAAAGTATGGGTCGTTATAAGGTTGGATCAGACTCGAATCCAACCAGACTATTTTTACTAAAAAGCCAATAACTTATAGACCAGGCATCCGAACGACGCGACGTCTATTGTGTTGGGATCATTATGATGAGACAGTCCTTTGGGGTTAATCTATGTGGGAATTCATGGTGATTGGGTTATGTAAAATGGATTGATGAGCATATTATCTGGAAATCATGCATTCTATGTGCGGGAATCCAGTGGTTTGCTGTGGAGTGATTAAAGAATAACGATCCTGCATGGGTCAACACCTAGAGATCCTGAGTGGGTCAAAACCTAGAGATCCTTTGCGGGTCAGCACGTAGTGATCCTTTATGGGTAATCACCTAGAGATCCTATGTAGGCTAGAACCTAGCGATCCTCTATGGGTCATCACATAGCGATCCTATCTGGGTCAGCACCTAGAGACCCTGTGTGGATCTGCAACAGAGCCTCTCGACAGAATAAGATGATCTAACTTTACGACTAATCATATTTACTTCTATACTTATGTTATACTTAGTGTGAGTTGCATCTTTTACATTGTTCTATGTGGTTTTTATCTTTCATAGTGGTATTACCTCTATGGTATTTTTCTTTTTTGGACTTTCCTTCATGGATTACTGAGAGACCATCAGGGGTCTCGGGGTCCCTACTAAGCATTTTTATAATCACCCCTACACGGGCTTCACCCGCACCTGTTTTGTGTTGCGAAGATGACAAACAGATTTGACTGGGGCCTTGGGGAGCCACGATTAGACGATTCTTAGAGGTGTATTGATAGAAGTGGTGTGCTGCAGTGACATCTGACAGAGATTTGTACCTACCCTTCAGGTAGGATCTTTGGCGAACAAACTCTATATCTTGTATATAGTTTTATATACTTTATTTTCATTTGGACTTCTATTATGGCACATTTACATTTAGTTTACATACTTTACTATCACTAGTGTTACTTTTTGGTGGTTATTATAATTTCCCTCCTTTGTGTTTTTCTTTGTGTGGTATGCCATATCTGTGTGTACAGGTTTAATGTAAATGCCTTCTATTTTTGGGATATTCCTTCCCAGTGCTAGTCACTAGCCCTAACCTATAGAAGGTGGGCTTGGGTTGTCCTAGTATCAGCCCCGGGGGATGGGTTATGACAAAGTGGTATCAAAGGGTGGTCAATTATACCAAAATAACTAAGAGTCTATATTTTTAATGAGGCAATGGTGTTTTGTGTTTGGAGTTCATCTTTTAGGACTGGGAGTCCAGTGTTGGTGTGGTGGCCGACATATCCATACATTAGGACCCTGAATTATATTTTTTGACTCAGTACACAAAAAAACTTGTTGCATGTTTTTTGGAAATGCCTTTCCCTTAATCTCTTTTGAGTCAGCTCACTAGGTATAACTAATTGACCGTGGAACATCTGTTTCTCTACAAAATTCCTCCACAAAGATAGCTAGATAGGATTATAGTGAGATATCAGGATGATGGTCCACTAAGAGATGAGGCGTCAGTGAAAAGACTGCTTATAGAGATAGCTCCTTTGGGTGGTGTACCAGCAGAAGAACCACCTATAGAGAAGTAGTTGCTACTAGCCCCACTAGTGGATAGTGCATTCTGACTGAGTTCACTTTTTGGTGGTTATTCTACTTTCCCTCCTTTGTGTTTTTATTTGTGTGGTATGCCATATCTGTGTGTATAGGTTTAATGTTAATGCCTTCTATTTTTGTGATATTCCTTCCTGGTGCTAGTCACTAGCCCTAACCTATAGAAGGCGGGCTTGGGTTGTCTTGGTATCATCCCCAGGGGATGAGTTATGAAAAAGTGGTATCAAAGGGCGGTCATTTCTACCAGAAGAACTAAGAGTATGTGATTATACACTAAATGAGGCTAATATTAATTGTTAATATATATAATATTCATGTTATTTATTATTCATAAACACCATTTTAGTGAATTTTACACTTTGAACATCATTTCACATTATGATTGTAATTCCTTCTTAAAATGCACTATTATGTGGTACATTTTTTAACATCATTTAAAGTACCCAATGATTCATCTAATTTTAAGGAATGTAATTATCCATATTTTAATTTTATATTTTGGGAAATTGATCTAAACTTCAATATGAACATTTTTAATTCAGGGATCAATGGAGAATTCATGAAATAAGATGGGGATATTTTGTGATGAAAGGAAACAATTCTGGAGAAGTCAGATTGGACACCAGCCCACTGATGTGAATTTGGGCCCCAACATACAGGCCCAATGAAGCCCAAATGTTTTGGGATGCTATAAGAAATATATAGAAACAAATAATTCTTCATAATCCAATGATAATTTGGCCTCTATGGTGGTTATTAAGGTGACCCAATTTGGAGATAAAATTATGAGCCAGATTCTGCGGCCCAGAAAAAATCCTACCAATATAATCATATCTCGGAATAAACTACTTCAAATGGTACCAAATTTTACAGGAGGTTAGGAAAAATCAGGAGATACATTTTCTTCTTCTATGTAACACTCTAATTCGGCCATCTAGAAGGTATTCCAAGCATGTCTGTTCGGTGGATGAAAGCTGGATGCCACCTCGGGTCAAGGGTGAAAAAATAAACACTCCCTCAACTTTCCACCCACCTATGGCCTACCATAATCAAGTGGGATGATTTTTACTATTTGAGGCTCAACCCAAGGCTCCCAAAATTCATATTTAAGGTAGTGGTGGTGGAGAAGTTGAGAATATTTGAGCTTTGTTTTCATCTTAATGATATGCTGCCAATTTGTCTTTGTAACGTTCTTCCTTCACATGTAAGTTGTTTTAATTCATCCTAGTTTCTTAATAAAATTTCTTCTTGTACTATTATTGGGTTGTTCTCCATCTCAATTTTATATAGGTTCCTCATGCTGTGAATTTATTCACACCAAACCTTGTGAAATTATTCACACAACGGTGGAGTGATCATTTTCTTTTTATTGTTTTCTTTACTTCTTCAATTCCTCCCTCATGATTCTACTTCCTGCTTCCATTGAAACCATAGAATCAATGGAGGGCTAACCCACTTATGGGTTGATCCAAGGGAGTAGAAATGGGATGGATTTGATGTTATTTATCACCCTATTAATGTCTAATAACTTATTTAATTGAGATTTTTATTTGATGATTTTTAAACTCCATCGTCCTTGTTGAATTTAAGGCCACACACTTCAAGTGCTAATACAAACCTTTACCTTGAAGTGCTCAAAACTTTGATCCTTCAAGTGTATAGGTGATTAGTATTAAACAGTGTAGGTATTAAACCAGTAAGTTATGATGTTGTTTTATCTTCTTAAATAACTCATCTCAAATATAAGAAATTGAAATAGTTGAAGAAAGAATTTCATCCAATCCACCCCGAGTGATAACCTAGGATCAACTAATTATTTTAAATTGAATTCACTCAAGCCTCTTAGAGTTAATTTAAAACCATATTAAATCAACCCAAGTTGGCCACTTCATATAAAAAAAAATCCATAGAATGTACGTGTCTTTAGGTTACTTCTTAGGTCTCTGAGGATTTGATATCCCAAGCTAAACTACAAGGACCGTTCTACCTTCATATCTTGGGTAAATTTGAGCGTGAATCAGTCTGTATTTTTAATAAGGCAATGGTGTTATGTGTTTGGAGTTTAGCTTTCAGGACTGGGAGTCTAGTGTTGGTGTGGTGGATGACAAATCCGTACACTAGGACCCTGAATTATGTTTTCTGACACAGTACACAAAAACACTTATTGCACGTTTTTTGGAAATGATTTTCCCTTAATCTCTTTTAAGTCATCTCACTAGGTATAACTAATTGACCATGGAACATTTGTTTCTATACAGAATTCCTCTACAAAGATATCCAACTAGGATTCCAATGAGATATTAGGACGATGGTCCACTGAGCTATGAGGAATCGGTGCAAGGACCACTTATAGAGATATCACCTTTGGGTGGTGTACCAGCACCACAACCACCTGAAGAGCAGTAGTTGCTACCAGCCCCACTAGTAGATAGTGCATTCTGACTGAGCCCACTGGCCAGGCCGGACCAGACTGACCCCGACCCAAACCGGTTCAAGTCGAGTCCATCTAATTGAACTGGGGTATGTGGGACCCCTAGGCCGGGTTGGTTAGGTCTATCCGACCAGGTCATACCAGGCCTAGACACAACAGTCCCACTATTTACAAAAACACTCATATAATGCAAAACATGTGTCCGATTGACGCACCGTCAATGGTGTAGGGACCCTTTCTAAGGGGTGGTCCTTCTAATACTCCCCTTTAGTTTTGTCTGAAGTTGGAGTAGGTCCAGGTTGGATCGGACATGAATCCAAGTATTCCCTTTTTACTAAAAATCATATAACATACATACCGGGCATCCGAACGATGCATCATCTGTTGTGTTGGGACCCTTACGACAAGATAGTTATTTGGGTTTAATCTTTGTAGGAATTCATTATAGTTGATGTACGACTGATGGATTTAGGAGAGGATCCTCTGAAAATCTACATACTATATTCAAGAATCCAGTGGGAGCCTATGATGTGGAGAAAGAATAGTGATCCTGTGTGGGTCAACACCTAGCGATCCTGAGTGGGTAAGCACCATGAAATCATGTGTGGGTCAGCACCTAGCGATCCTATGTGGGTCAACACATAGTGATCCTCTGTGGGTCAGAACCTAGTGATCCTTTGTTGGTCATCACCTAGATATCCTGTGTGGGTTAGCACCTAGCGACCCTATGTGGACAGAATCATAGACTCTCAACAGAATAAGACAATCTATCATTACAAATAATCATCTTTACTTTTGTATTTATGTTATACCGGGTGTGAGATGCATCTTTTACTTTTTTATATGTGGTTGATATATTTCTTGGTTGTATTACTTATGTGGTATTTTTCCTTTGTGGGGGTTTCCTTCATGAATTACTGAGAGACCTTCAGGGGTCTCGGGGTCTCTACTGAGTATTGTTACACTCACCCCTACACGTTCCTCACCCACACTTTTTGCGTCTTGTGAAAACTATATAAAGCTTTAACTAGGATCTTGGGGAGCCATGACTAGACAATGATCGAAGGTATATTGGTAGACATGGTGTGCTGTAGTGACATCTGACAGAGAGATGTACCTACCCTTTAGGTAGGATACTTGGCAGATGAACTCTGGAGCTTATAAATCATTTTTTGTACTTTTATTTCAGTTGGTCTAGTATTATGTCCCCGTTACTTTCAGTTTACACACTTTACTCTCAGTAGTGTTACTTTGTGGTGGTTATACTAATTTCCCTCCTTTGTGGTTTGATTTGTGCAGTATGCCCTATCTGTGTGTGTACAGGTGTAAAGGAAATTCCTTCCCTTTTTGGAATATTCCTTTCTGTTTCTAGTCACCAACCCCTGGCCTATGGAAGGCGAACATGGGGTAGTCATGGAATGGGCCCTGGGGGATGGGTCATGGCATTTTATGTCTCATTAATATGTCTATTATCTAAAATGTATTTATTTATTCATGTTATTTAATGTTTATTCTCTTATTTGGCATTATAACTCACCCCTTTCTTATGTATTTCCCCTGGTTATCCCATACAGTTTTGAGTATGAAGGAATCTGATGAATATCTTATGGTGGATTTCAATAAAGATGATGTATTCCCAATTTTATGTTATGTAATTTACCTAATACCTACTGAAAATAGACTTATTTATCTTATGTTTAGTATTATGAGAAATATTATATAATAAGCCCTTATATAAAGTATAATAAATAGCATGGTTTTCCTAGTTGATATCAAATAAAAATATTATTTATTTTTGGTGTTTTTAATTGAAAAGAATAATGAAATTCTTACAGATATAAAAGTGTTTAATAAAACATCCCTAAATCATGTAAAGTATATTGTACAATATTTATCAATAAAAATAAATCCATGTGTGGATACTACAAGTGGATGTGGATCTGAAATATATGTACATTGTGGTAAAACCCAAAAACTCTGTGTTAATACTAGTGCACAATAATATTCCTTGTTTCAAAACTATATTGACACTCCTAGGGGATATGAATTGGTAAATTCATAGGCTCATTATGAACCATTATTATGGAAAAAATTCTAAAAATATTATATTTTTGGGAATAGATCATTGATAGCATAGATTGTAGTCTATAAAAATTATAAGTTAAGGAATAAATTTATTTTATAAGTAATCCAATTAATGTTATTTCATTCCATTCTATGTGTTTAGTATTTTTAAAACACTCATCCTTAATTTTCTCTTTATTGTATGTAATGGTCGGAAATTGGATGAATCTTGTAGACAACCAATTTGAAATGAAATGTGGTCACTTCCCAAATGATATTCCTAACCTAATGGGAGTAAGAATAGTGAAAATTATGATTATACTCTTTTAATTGACTTGGGATATGAATAGAACCCTTGATCAATTAGAGCACCAAAATACCCTAATAAGGAATATGTTGAAATTGAGGCCTTCATGTGACAAAGGCCACTAACATTCAATGGAATCATGGAATAGTTGATCAATTCCATTAAGAAGATCATCTCCATCCATCAATGTTACTGCTAATAGAAAGTTATATAGGGGAGTTATCATATAGTGGTAGAATTGGATCAGTGGTGTACATTGATATAAAATATAAATCATGAGGAATATATCACATTGATGGGGTGGAAGTCATTCCAGAAAATGGTTTTTGATAAAAAAAAATACTTGCACTCTCCATCATAAAATGTAAAGAGATTTCTTTTCCCTCAGGAAAATAAAATAAAAATCTATTAGGTTTTATGAGGAATAAATCAAAAAACAATTCAAAATAAACCTATATTTTTATTTTTACCTCTAAATTCAAGGTTTTCTACACATATGGTATGATAAAACTAAGTCTATAAAAATCCTTGGAGATATGAGACATTAATATTTATGAAGAAATTTTCTTATGTTCCCTCAAATTCCAAACTAAGATAAAAAACTCAAGGGTATCATGGGGATAATAAGAGGATAGTTGATTTTAAT
Source organism: Viscum album (assembly GCA_963277665.1). NCBI lineage: Eukaryota > Viridiplantae > Streptophyta > Magnoliopsida > Santalales > Viscaceae > Viscum > Viscum album. Next base: position 1,749,643,478 of record OY728148.1, on the reverse strand, counting down.
TCTTGTAGTATAAGAGATAAATATAATGGTGCTAATAAATGTCAACATCCCAATTCTCAATGGTGCTGAAATATATACCCCAACAATTTCATAAGGGGGAATGGAAATGATTAATGTTTGGAATGGAATGGTATCTATCTAGTGATTTTTCATGGTAGAATCCCACCAATGTGATGGAGGAATGTAATTCTATGGCCAACCCTAAAAATATTGTTCACTTATCCAACTACAAGGAACCAATTAATTTTTAAAACCAATTCAATAAGATAAGTGTTTTTGGATCCAACCAACAACCTCTAAGTCAGAAAGGATGATCTTTTCCCAACACATCTGATAAGGTGGATGCCAAAAACAATGTAGTGATAGATAAACTAATTATTCATTGAAGAATATTGAATATAATTTTTTATTCAAATTATATTAATTTTTTCATATCATGAAAGTTTATTAGAACTATTCATACACCACCACAAATCATGGATGTATAGATATTAGTGAAAATTGAAAATGGGGAAATTATTGCATCCTACGTGTATGACTCATCCCCTATAAAAATTTGTGGGATGGGTATACTATATAACCTTTTATATACACTATAGTTTATATTTACACAAATCTAGGTATGTAATGTTATTACCCATATATATCCAAGATATATTTACATGAGAAGGAAATCAATCACTATATTGTGAATTGTCCTTCAATTATGTACATGTGAAATGATGAGGTTGAATCATCATCTGAAACAACATCTCAAGAATTTATTTTACTTCCTAATGAAAAATAAAATCTATCTGACATGATTGTTTCTATGGAATGTATCATCCTTGAAAAATTTCTAATTTTTAGAGAATACACAGATATGTTTCTCGAGGAACTGTCTAGCCTTCCTCCTAGCAGAGAGTTTGTATTTCTAATAGATCTTATTCCTAGGGTATTTATATTATCCAAGAATCTATATAGAATAGTTTTTATTTAATATTATTAGATGAATAAAGAACTGCATATGAATTTGTATAAAGGGTTCATAAACCCAGGTCTTTCATCATGGGGTGCACCGGTCCTCTTCATCAAGAAGGAGGATGGGTTATTGGGCCTGTTGGTCAGAGTGGAATCTCAAGAGGGGGGGGGGGGGAGGTGAATTGAGTTCCTACTTAAAATTTATATTAAAGAATTTATATTAAAGATCCCCTAAATTTTGAAAATGGACCAGTTAATTAAGGTAGTAGAGATATATATGTTTAATTTGTCAACATGTTTCTCAAAGGGTGATTATTCCTCAGTTGAATTAGTGTAAAACACTTCTTTAACTTTTGAAACAAGTTTATTAAATTAAACACATACACACACTTAAAAAAAACTATCAAAGTGAATGAAAAATAGTTTAATGTTTTATCAATAAGCAGTAGAAAATAGATAAAATAGAGTATAACAAAATATAGTGCATATAAAGGTTAAATAAGAGGTACAGTCTCAAGCCGAGACTTAATCCTCTATACTTGGTGATCACCTGCCACCAACCATTTTAAATTAATAAACTTGATACACAGCTTGTATCGGGCTTTACAATAGTTTTCACAAACTGTCTAGGGTTTACACCCTCTACCACAGTTCTTCGTGGGAATGAAAAACAACACAGAACACACAAGATATCTTCCATAATTATATGTGGGAAAACAAGGATCAATATAAGTTTGATGTGGGGATTTTTTTATCCTCCAATTCAAGCACAGGAGACAGTGTGTATGACACATATACACACTTCTTAGAAATTTAAAACAAAAGAACACATTAGAGAAAATAAGATGAGATTGAGTTTTGAAGGCTCTATGTGTTTGTAGTTCAGCTCTTGACTATTTTAAATGAAGAATTTGATGTTCGAGTCTTTCTATGGAAGTTGTCTCCAAAAAATAGTGTCACAACTCCAGGTTCTGGCTTTCAGAAATTGAGTGTTCTAATTTTTGTGTTGATCAAGAGTTGATGAAGTACAGAAGGTAAAAGAGAGTTTGTCCTCAAATGATCTTCATGGGGCTTGTGGGTTCTCAGTGTAAGTGTAGAATCGTTCATCTTTGATCTAGCAAGTAAGTTTCTTCATATGCTCAGATGTGCTTCTATTCCCCTCCTCACATACACCTGCCTCTTTTTCTTCTTTTATATTTGAGGTCCAATAATAGGTATAATTACATCACGTGCGATCTTTATTATACCTCGTACTGTCCCCAGATACAGTCTCTCAATATGTATACATTAAATATTAATTAATGTCAGAAGTATTAAAGTTAGAAAATATGACTGTTAGAATAATATTAAGAATTTGACAAAGTATGGAGTAGAAGAGTATGGTAGACTGGTAACAGTAGCCTTCACAATAGTAGGCTTAAATAGTAAGTGCATATCAGTATCATTCATTGGTAACCTCTCCAATGGAAACCATACATAAATAACTCTCCATCGGTAACCTTCAATCGATAATTCTCCATCAGTAACCTTCAATTGATAATTCTCCATCAGTAACCTTCAATTGATAATTCTCCATCGGTAACCATAAATTGATAATTCTCCATCGGTAACCTTGCATCAGTGACCTTTGCATCAATGACCTTTGCATTGGAGACCTTTTCATCAGTGACCTTTGCATCAGTGACCTTTTCATCGGTGACCTTTTCATCAATGACCTTTAAACAGGAGAGCAGTGAGATTAAACGCACATAGTTATCACTTTGATATAAACATGATTTTCACATAAATGATTATCATGTAATAGAAACATAATTACCATATAAATAAAACATGATTTGGATGATTTGGGATTATCAAAACATGATTTGGGATTATCAAAACAGGCAAGTCCAACAATCTCCCCCTTTTTGATAATCACAAATTATGTCACTATTTTCTGAATTAGGGCTAAGAAAATTTGATAGTATCTTTAGATGCATGTATAAGAACATTTGAAACATGTTTATTATGGAAAAGTATATATAGTATATATATGAAAAAGGTTCAGTCAACTTAAAAAAAATATCCACCTTTAAGTTCAGGCAGCTTAAAAATTAAACTTCACTTGTTTAGTTTCTCCCCCTTTGGGTAACTTTGAGATTCAAGCTTAAATATTTCTCCCCCTTTGTGATTAACAAAAATACAGGAGGATAAAAAGAAACAAAAGAGGATTTTCTAGTAATGAATCAAAAGTAAAATATACAAAAAAATGTTACAAAGATCCCTATCAACTAAGACATCCCACATTCAATCCACATCAGAGATGTACAAAGGAGATTTGTCTTTGGAAGTGGAGGAATCAGGTTCTGAATATAGAGGGATAGGTCTAGGGATAACAGTCAGCAGGGTAGGAGGAGCTATAACAGAAGCATCAGTAGACTCGTAGTGGGTAGATCTCTAAGGAATGGTGGGGGTCAAGCTTCTGATAGCCTGTGCAAGAGTCATCAATGGTGTAGCACTGGAAGATCCTGAGGCACTTAAGGTAGAAGGAAAGGCTAGAGGAACAATGATGGGAGTGTAGTTTACATGGAGGAAGGGGAAAAGAAGATTTATTAAATCCATAATAATACTTCCCCTATCTCCATGGCTGAAATAAAATCATCCTTATTCTCCATAAATTTCTCCAAGGTAGGAGTCAACTCTCAAAGCCTACTTACCTGATCTTTAAATGCTTGAGTGACAGGTGGAATCCTCAAGTTATCAAACAAAAACTTGAAGTGACCATCCATCTGATGCTTAGTGTATACCCTTTTGTAGTAGAAATAAAATTGTTTCATGATGGCCTTCTGATCTTGAGCTGCTTCCCTTAGATAATTTCCTACAAGATTATGAATTTATCTGGTAGTGGAAATAACCTGAGTCATAGACTGAGGATCCAAGGTACTGGTACTAGATAACTTCTAAACTTATTATTTAACAACCAACTTGAAGGATTCTAGATAAACAGGAGGAGAGGCTGAAGATGAAGCATATTCACACAGAGGTTCCATAGCGAAATCTACTATCTCCTTATAAGATTTAGTCATCCCACCGATCAATCTCTTCACATCATCATCTTGGCCACTCACATGTGTCTCCATGTACTTCTTAAAGTCATCAAACACAGTGACCATTTGATGAACCACACTTTTAATATATTGAAGATCTTTGTCCACCTGAAACCTTGAAAACATATAAGAGTCTAGTCTAGTAATAGACTGCTTCATAGATTCCATAGAATCTTCCAAGGTTATGATCTGATTCTTACAGTCCTTTACCTCCTCTAGAAGGATGGAGTGAGAGATAGAAACTAGCATTTCCACTATAGAAGTGACAAATTCTTGATTTTGAGTCATATCCCTCTCTAACCCAACAAATTTCTCATTAAAGTGGTTCTTCAGATCTGATTTCATTGATTCAAAATCATCCTTCTTCACATAGTCAAGAGGCAAAAGAACCATTGGCTGCACAATAGTGGTTTCTGAAATAGTAGGAATGGGATGAATTCTGATTGGCTGGTCATCATCTGATTCTCTATAATCTAATCCTAAGACCACATATCTAGGGTCTTCTGACCAATATTTTATTCCAAGAGATACAACAACTGAACCTATGGAAACAGGTTCCTCCCCCTCACTTTGAGCATTCTCCTGATCAACCATATCCATCACTGCCATACCTCCTTGAGAAACCTCATCAACAGGAGGCTCCACTGCCACTTTTTCTACTAAATATTCAACAACTTCCAAAGAAATTATAGTTTCAACTAAATCAACAACTTCTTCATCTACAACTTAAACCATTTCTGCATTCCCTATAAAGCGACTGAGACTAAGACATTCTTCTCCACTTACATCAACAGCTGTATCAAAGTCATCATGACTAGATTCAGTGTCTTCATCCTCATCTGAGGTCCCTATAATGTCTCTTAAGAAATTTTCTGCCCCTTCTTCCTCATTGTCATCACTGTCCCTTCGAACAATCTCCCTTCTATGAAATATCTTTGGTGGGATAGGCTCACCAAATGATACAGTATTAGCATGGGGATTGAAGGGAAGGTCTGGATCTCTCCTGTCATCTATAGGAGAGTCCTCTCTTTCTAGAACAACAACAACTTCTCCTTCTTCAACTAAATATGCAGGCTCTACTTCACCAGGATTTAGACCGGTATCTATCTTATCCTTAGGTCTAGTAGGATGAGTGATAGGATTGAATTACTCATATAACTTACCTTCATCATGTACCCATTTTCTTTTTCAGGGGTTCCAATTTATCTTCATCAACTTGCGAATTACCTTTGCAATGCAGAAATTGTCACTTACTACAACTGTTTTCTCCTTTTCTCTAGAAAATCCTTTCACCTTCAGCATCAATGATATCAATCTAGCATGAAATAAGGCATTGGATTTTGAACTGGGCTTTGTCATATCCTCCAATTGAATCATCAACAACCTACATAAATTTATCTTCTGTCCATGTTTTAATAGATACAAAATAAATACATCCTGAAATTTCAATGTATCAAAGTCCCCTATTCTAAGACCCAGGACATGCTGAAAAAATTGAAATGGTAGCTTGTCTTCGCCTTCCATCTTAGTAGAAATGACTTTCCTAGTAATCCCACTCACTGTTAGTTCGGCTAAGGCTTCTTCATAAGAAAAGAACTCAGTTGTGGGAGACACTACTCCGGATTAGCAGTCATAAATCCCTTCATGTGGTACTCTCAGACAGTCATCCCATTCAATAGAGGAAAAGCTTACACTTACTCCATTTACCCTTGAAGACATTATGCTCTCATCCTCAGTATGTTTGAATTTCAAAAACTTATAAAACTCCTTAACTAACTTCAGAAAATAAGGTCTATTGTTGTTTGTAAATAATTCAACCCAACCTTGAGCTTCAAGTTCCTTCATCACTAAAGATCAGCTCATCACCAACCATTCAAAACTGAGCTCTTTTTCAACTATGATTTCCTTTTTTGACAGATGAGGGTTGATCGGCTTTTCCACAGCCTTGGTTCCACTTGATGTCTATTTGGATTTTACGCACCCCCTTCATCATTGACCAACAGTCTCTTCACCCTTTCCATATGATCTGAAGTGGTTTGAGGGTTTCAGAAGAGGGTTAGGTTCTGAGGTTAGGGAGAAGGAGATTCAGGAGAGAGTTTGAGGTGGATCAAAATGTGGTATGGTCTTTTAATTTTATAATTTAGGGATCAACAAATAGATCAAGTAAAAGATATAAGTAAAATAAAAAAATGTTTCAACTTCTAGTAGAAAGAAAACACGAAGTCCTGGAAAACATTGACTATCAGTAAGGTTCCATCAGTGAGGTTATAATGGTGAGGTTTCTATCGATGAGGTTCCTATCGGTGATGTTCCTAATGGTGAGGTTTCTATTAGTGAGGTTCCTAATAGTGAGGTTTATATCGATGAGGTTCCTAACGGTGAGGTTTCTATCGGTGAGGTTCCTAATGGTGAGGTTTCTATCGGTGAGGTTAATAATGGTGAGGTTTCTATCAGTGAGGTTCCTAACGATGAGGTTTCTATCAGTGAGGTTCCTAATGGAGAGGTTTCTATCGGTGAGGTACATAACAGTGAGGTTTCTAATGGTGTGGTTCCTATCAGTGAGGTTTTTTATTGGTTAATATTTTATCATACCTAACTCATGTTTGATGTAATTTAACCTCTTAGAATTCAAAGTCTTTGTGAATATATCAACCAATTGGTGTTCAGTACCAATGAATTCAAGAGTGATATCACCTATTTGATAATTATCTCTCAAGAAGTGATGTATTACATCAATGTGCTTTGTCCTAGCATGAGATACTAGATTTTTAGAGATGTTAATAGCACTTGTATTATCACACTTTATAGATACATGTTTGAATTGATATCCAAAGTCTAGTAAAGTGTGTTTCATCCACATAATTTGAGCACAACAACTACTATCAGCTATATATTCAGATTTAGCATTAGATAATGCAATAAAATTATATTTCTTACTAAACCATGATACTAGTGACTTGCCTAAAATGTGACATGTTCCAGAGGTGCTCTTTATATCTTACTTGCAACCAGAAAAATCAGTATCGAAATAACTTATTAAATAAAAAGATTGTTCTCTTGGATAAAACCGTCCTAAGTTTATAATAAACTTGAAATATTTGAAAATCCTTTTAACAACAGTTAAATGAGCCTCTTTAGGATTGTATTAAAATCGAGCACACATTCATACACTGAACATAATATCAGGTATTCTAGCAGTAAGATAGAGCAGACTTCTAATTATACCTCTGTAATTGGTTTGATCCACTGGTTTACAAGTTTCATCAGCATCCAACTTAAAGGTGGTACTCATAGGTGTATCACTACCTTTATTACAGTTCAAACCAAAATGTTTCAAAATATCCTTGGTATATTTGATCCGATTTAAAACAATACCATTTTTATTTTGAAAAATTTGAAATCCAAGGAAATATTTAAGTTCCCCCATTAAACTCATTTCAAATTCATCTTGCATCATTTTTTAAAAATAAATACATAAAGAATTTTTAGAGGATCCAAAAATAATGGCATGTACATAAATCTATAATATTAAAACATCTTTGCAAATCCTTTTAATAAAAATAGTCGGATCTGTTATTCCTTTAGTAAAACTTTTTGAAATAAGGAAAGAACTAAGTCTGTCATACCAAGCTCTTGGATCTTGTTTCAGACCATATAAATCTTTAGAAAGTTTAAAAACATGATTTGAAAAATAGGGATTTGTAAAACTATGGGGTTGTTAAACAAATACATCTTTAACTATGTACCCATTTAAAAATGCACTTTTGACATCCATTTGATAAAGTTTGAAATTAAGATGAGCTATATAAGTAAGTAGTATCCTAATGGATTCTAGTCTAGCTACAGGTGAAAAAGTTTCCTTATAGTTTATTCCTTCTTCTTGACTATATCCTTATGCAGCTAGTCTAGCCTTATTTCTAACTATGTTTCCATATTTATCAACTTTATTTCTAAATACCCATTTAGTGCCTAGGGTCAACGTGTCTTTAGGTATTTATATTAATTACCAAAATTTGTTTCTTTCAAACTAATTTAATTCTTCTTGCATAGCTATCACCCATAATTCATCATTTATTGCATCATCAATATTTTTAGGTTTAAGCTATGAAAGAAAGGCTTGATGTTCAACCTAGTTTCTCAGAGAAGCTCTAGTTTGTGTTCCTCTATTCAAATGACCTACTATAACATCTAAAGGATGATTCTTGAGAGTTATAATACCTCTAGAAATAGTTGAACTAGACTCCTCATGAAGGTCTATAGGTCTAGATTCATCATGTACAGATTTTGAAGAATTTCCAGAACTGGTTGTTTTCACTAAGGGCTAACTGTCTTTATCATTAAGGTCCAGAATTGACATATCTTCTTCAATGAGTTCAACAGAGGTTTTGGGTTCATGTGGATCAGTCTCATCAAATTTTACATGAACTAATTCTTCCACACCCTTTTTTCTCTTATTAAATATTCTATAGGCTTTACTAGAGATTGAGTAACCTAGGAAAATTCCTTCATCACTTTTGGAAGAAAACTTGTCAAGATTTTCCTTTGTATTAAAAATGAAGACTTTGTAACTAAAAACTCTAAAGTAATTAACCTTAGGCTTTCTATTATTCTAGAATTCATAAGGGGTCTTCTTAAGAATAGGTCTAATTAAGACTCTATTGATAATGTAACAAGATGTATTAACATATTCAACCAAAAAATAGATAGGTAGATTATACTCATTAATCATAGTCCGGGAAATTTATTAAAGTTTCCTATTTATTCTTTCTACAACTCCATTTTTTTGGGGTGTTCTAGGAGCAGAGAAATTGTGAGTATAGCCATTTTGTGAGCAAAAATATTTAAATTTTTGATTTTCAAACTCACGTCCATGATCAATTTTCATGGTCTTAATTCTTTCCACTAAAATTTTCTATAGACTTGGAATATTTAATGAAGTAAGAACATGCTTCACTTTTTTGAGCTAGAAAGTATACCCATGTATATATAGAAAAATCATCTACAATAACATAAACATAGTGCTTCCCATTTAAACTTGAAACTCTAGATGGTCCAAACAAATCCATGTGAACCAACTCAAGTGGTTGAGAATTATAAACTTCTTTCTTTGGTTTGAAAGAAACTTTGTTTTATTTTCCCTTTTGACAAGGATTACAAACTTTGTTAGGTGGGAATTCTAATTTAGGTAATTCTCTAACTAAACCTTTCCTAGTTTTTTTCCTAAGTGAGTGTACTTTTCAATTTCCCAATCTTCAGTTCCATAACCAGTATTACTTATGAAATTCATTTAAACATGAAACATTTTTCTTAGATAAAGAATTTAAATCAACAACATATAAATTTTAATTTATAAGAGTAGTGAATATTAAATCTTTTTTAGAATTAAAAAAAATTTCATGCATTATTTTCAAATTTAACATTAAAACCATCATCACATAACTGAGAGATACTTAGTAAATTGTACTTTAACCCATCAACAAAAAGTACTTTTGAAATTAATATAGTATAAGGGTTACCAAATTAGCCTAATCCGATGATCTTCCCTATTCCATTATCACCAAATATAACATGTACACCATCAAATTTAATTAGGATCTTGAAGCATGATTAGTCTCCTATAATGTGTCTTGAACATCCACTGTCCAAGTACCATAGAGTTTTACAAGATCTCTTTAAACAATTTTCCTGCAAAACTGATTAAGTATAGGGTAACTTTGGTACCCAGATTTTCTTGGGTCTAGAGAGGTTAGCAAGTAAAACTTTGGGAACCCATAATTGTCTCATAGATTTCCTATAATCAATAGATGTTTTGAGACATAAACACTTTGTTTGGTCCTTTAGAGAATTGTTTTTCAAAAGATGGTCCAGAACTTGAACTAGCAGTGAACTGTCTAGATTTTGGAACAAATTTATTCTTAATAATTCTTCTCTATCCTAGATGATATCCTAGACTAGTTGTTTATTTTGGAGCAATATATTTTCCTAGTAACTGAGTCAAGGTATCTCTACCTACAGTAAACTTCTCAAGATCACTTTTCATTTGCTCATTGGATAATTTAAGTTCAGTATTTTCTTTTAACAGTTTAGCACATTTTTCCTTTTCAATATCCAGATCAGAATTATAATTGGAATTTAAAGCATGTTGTCTTTTCAATAATTTATATTTATCCTTGAGTTCATTAAAGGTGTCCTCAAGCATTACACAATACTCAAATAGTTCATCCTTATTCATATTTTCATCATTTTTTGATTCACTTTCATTCCCAGAATAGTAAGCATTATGTACAAGAGAATTGGGTGTTACCTCATATGTTTATATCATAAAACACAAGTTTTCATGTTTTTTATTTTAAATATCAAAAGTATTAGATCCTCTCGATCTATCTTATGATGTACTACATATATCTTTCATATCCTTTTTATATCCTTTGACCTTGTCTTCATACTTTTTCTTAAATTTCAGCTTGGGAAAATAAGCTTTCACATGACCTTTTCATTTACAATCATAATAGACCATCTCATTTGAGTTAGCATTCCATTTTCTATCCTTTTTCCACTATCCTTTATTATTATAACTTCCTTCATAGTTTAACTTTCTAAAGAAATTTTTCTTATGATAGAAATTCTTGAATCTCCTAGCAAGATGAGTCATCTCATCATCACTATCAGAATCTAAGTCCTTACTAGTGGAAGTGTCTATAGAAACTTGAGCCTTTTATTTGTCCTTTTTATTTGAGTTAGAAGTATTGAATGCTAAAGATTTATTTCTTGGTTCTTCATCTGCTTCTTGATTTACCTTAATCTCTTCTTCTTATATCATAAGCTTTCCAATTAGTTCTTTCACTGGTAGCTTGCCTATGTCACAAGATTCTCGAATAGAAACTGAAGTTCCTCTCCATTTATCAGGAAGGAATCGAAGAAATCTCATAATATGATCCTTTCTTTCCACTAGTTTTCCAATAAGACTCATGGTATTCACAATTTCATTAAACCTAAGATACATTTCAGAGATAGGTTCATCAGGCTTCATCTTAAAATTATAATATTTAATAGTATAAGTATTTAATCTCATTTATTTAACATTGGTTGTTACCTCATGAGAAATAGCTAAAGTATCCCAAATTTCATATTTAGTTTTACAGGAAGATATTTTATTGAATTCTTCATCACCTAGATAACAATACAATGCATTCATTGCTTTACAATTATTATTATAAGTATCTTTAGTCAGCTGAGACCATGTGTCCCTAGAAGTAACAGGTAATACATGTTGTTCTTCAATCGTGTCCCAAATTTCAGGTCCCATGCTCTTTAGATACATTTTCATTTTTAATTTCCACTGAGCATAGTTATTTCCATTAAAGAAAGGTGGACTGTTAGTAGCAACACCCTTAAATCTATTATCCATTGTTAACTAGAATTGTAAAGAACTGAAAATTTAGATATGACAGAAATTTTAAGATCTTTAAGATACAACAAAAATCGCAGTTAAAGAATTTGACAAGTTTCACAGCAGTTCAAGTAATAGTAATAAAAACTAAATTAACAAACCTCTGATACCAAATGTTGGTCAGAGTGGAATATCAAGAGGGGGGGGGGGGGGGTGAATTGAGTTCCTACTTAAAATTTTTATTAAAGAATTTATATTAAAGATCCCCCAAATTTTTAAAATAGACCAGTTAATTAAGTCAGTAGAGATATAGATGTTTAATTTGTCAACATGTTTCTCAAAGGGTGATTAGTCCTTAGTTGAATTAGTGTAAAAGACTTCTTCAACTTTTGAAACAAGTTTATTAAATTAAACACATACACACACTTACCAAAACTAACTATAAAAGTGAATTCAAAACAGTTTAATGTTTTAGAAATAAGCAGCAGAAAATAGATAAAACATAGTATAAAAAAATATAGTGCATAGAAAGGTTAAACAAGAGGTTCAGTCTTAACTCAAGACTTAATCCTCTCCAATTGGTGATCACTTTCCACCAAGCAGTTTAAATTAATAAACTTGATACACAACCTGTATTAGGCTTTACAATAGTTTTCACAAACTGTCCATGGTTTACACTCTCTACCATAGTTCTTTGTGGGAATGACAAATAACACAGACCACACACAGTGTCTTCCACATTTATGTGTGGGAAAACAAAAAGTAAGAGAAGTTTTATGTGAGGATTTTTGTATCCTCTAGTTCAAGAATAGGAGACAGTGTGTATGAAACAAATACACACTTCTCATAAATGTAAAATAAAATATCACAGTTGAGAAAATATGATGAGATTGATTTTAGAAGGCTCTATGTGTTTGTAGTTCAGCTCTTGACTCTTTGAAGTGAATAATTTAATGTTTGAGTCTTTCTCTGGAAGTTTTCTCCAAAATAGAGTGTCGCAAATCTAGGTTCTGGCTTTCATAAATTGAGTGTTCTACTTCTTGTGTTGATCAAGAGTTGATGAAGTACAGAAGTCATAAGAGAGTTTGTCCTCAAATGATCTTCATTGGGCTTGTGGGTTCTCAGTGTAAGTTCTGAATCATTAATCTTTGATCTATCAAGTAAGTTTCTTTATATGATTAGATGTGTTTCTATTCCCCTCCTCACATAAAATCAGCTCTTTTTATTCTTTTATATTTGAGGTCTGACAATAGGTATAAGTACATCACGTGCGATCTTTTTCATACCTCATACTGTCCCTCGATACGGTCTCTCGATGTATCTACAATAAGCATTCATTAATGTCAGAAGCATTAAAGTTAGAAAATATGACTGTTAGAATAATCTTAATAATTTGAAAAAGTATGGATTAGAAGAGTATGGTAGACTGGTAATGGTATCCTTCACAATGGTAGGCTTCAACAGTAAGTGTACATCAACAAAATTCATCGGTAACCTCTCCAACGGTAACCTTCCATAAATAACTCTCCATCGATAACCTTCAATTGATAATTCTCCATCGGTAACCTTCAATTGATAATTCTCCATCAGTAACCTTCAATTGATAATTCTCCATCAGTAATATTCAATTGATAATTATCCATCGGTAGCCTTACATTAGCGACCTTTGCATCGGACCTTTGCATCAGTGACCTTTGCATCGGTGACCTTTGCATCGGTGACCTTTGCATGAGTGACCTTTGCATCAGTGACCTTTGCATCGGTAACCTTTAAATAGGAGAGCAGTGAGATTAAATGTACATAGTTATCACTTTGATATAAACATGATTTTCACATAAATTATTATTATGTAAGAGAAACATAATTACTATATAAATAAAACATGATTTGGATGATTTGGGATTATAAAAATATGATTTGGGATTATCAAAACAGGTGAGTCCAACAATGCATTTTCAGTGATTATCATGATCTCAAGAAGATAAAAATAGATAAAAATTATCCTATTCCAATTATTGTCAAATTTTTTAATCATATATACAGATCATAGTAATTATCCAAGGTCGATCATTGATTGGGATATTACCAGGTAAGAGTGAATAAGGAGGATATCCCCAAGACTGTTTCTATAAAAGGTATGGGATCTACGAGTTTGTAGAAATTATTTTTGGAGTCACTAATTATAATTAAATATTCATGTACATAATTAATAGAGTTTTTAGAGATTACATAAATAAATATTGGGTAGTCATTATATATGACATTTTACATACTCCAAACGAAAATAGGAGTATGAGGATCATCTCAGCATTGGGAAGAAGACCTTACCAATGGATAATATTTCTATAAATTATAATAAATGTGAGTTATGATTGAAGTATGTCTCATTTTAGGGGTATATCGTCACATAAAATGGGATATCTATAGATCTTTAAAAATAGAATAAATTGAAGGATGGTTGAGGCTAACATCTTTCATAGATATATTTAGTTTCCTTGCACTAGCTAGGTACTATCATTGATTTTTCATACATTTCACATGATTATCAAACCCTCTAACAATGATAAATCAGATATGAGTCAAATTTTCATTGACTGATGAATGTCAATAGAGCTTTAAGGAGTTAAAAAATATCACTACTTCTGTTCTTACATTACCCACATGTGGAAACATTTTCATGGTATTCATAATTTCTACGAAGAAGGTATTGGGTTGTGTGTTATTTTAGAATGATAGTGCGATAGCCTATGATTAATGGATATTGAAATTCCATGAATATAACTACCCAATTGATGATCTAGAGATGGATTCTATGAATTTTGAATAAAAAATATGGAGTAATTGTCACCTGGGGAGAAGTGTGAAATATATGAAGATCAAAAATTTATCAAGTATATATTCACTATGAAAGAGAATACTATTCTCTATATAAGATGGTGTGATCTAATAATACACTATGACTACTCAATACACTAATATATAGGGGATAATGTGGTGGATGCTCTATGTTGAAAGGATTCAAAAAATATAACCATATATGTTAATTGAGAAGAATCTTAACTTCTATGATCTGAACTATATGTACATGGGAACCATAAAGGTATGAACATTGTCAATCCATTCCAAAAATATTTATCAATCATCCCTTCTATACAGGATTATGGATTCTCAAGTAAATTATTATGAATTTAGAAGAATGAGGAAGCTATAAGTAGATGTAAAGAATAAGAGTATAATTTCAATGAAGAAAGAGTTGTGTGATTTGGGTCACAACTATTTATACCATTATATCCACAGTTAAAGAAGGAGTTTTTAGATGATACGCATAGCTCAACCTTCTCCATCCATCATGGAAGTACAAAAATGTATTAAGATCTCCAATAGAACTATTGGTGGCACAATATTAAGATTGAGATCACAAAATATATCTCAAGATGCATGGTATGTCGACAAGTAAAGATAGAATAGAAAAAATAGGAGGGGATTATGAAACCATTAACCATAATATAATGGTCTGGACCTCACATTTCTATTCCTTTTCAAAAATCTTCTATTTAAGGTGTTCCAGGATATCAATGTGACTAATCCCCAACACTTTTCCAAATTTCTAGTTCTATGGATAGCATTTCCTGTTTTCTATATATTGTTTCCTACCATTGGTAGGTGTATAGTGTTTCCAACCACCAGTAGGTGTACAGTGTTTCTAAACATCAGTAGTTGTACACTGCTTCTAGATGTCGGTAGGTGTACAATGTTTCCAAATTTTGGTAGGTGCACCATGTTTCCAAATGTCGGTAGTTGTATAGTGTTTCCAACTTCCTATAGTTTCTCCCCTTTAGGATTTTCTTTGATGAAAAACACTTTCAAAGCCTTGATTTAAGGGATTTATGGACCATTCAAATCCCATAACTCCTATATTATTTTTCCTAAGGCGTGGGATGACATTACATGGTCAAACCGCTTGGATTAGTGTGATCTGCATAAATGGAAAATTTAAACCATTTCAAATACCATTAGTCACAGATATAATATTTTAAACTCAGGAACCTTCCCTTTTTTTATTCCTTCTCCTTTATCTTGGTGCGTATAACACCGATAAATTATTCCCATAGGAGTGATATGATCAAACCTTAACCCTTTGATTATTTCCCCTTGAAGTTTCTTCCAGCTCCCTGTGCACCCCCTATTTTGGTACAAGCAGTAAGTGTCTACCCATCATCGATATAAGGAATGATCTACCTATGTTCTTGTATTTTCATCAATCCTTATTACCCATTTATCCTTACCATGTTATGGGATGTGATCTCGATGTTTCTAATCAATTTTTATTGGGTGCCGGTTGGTATGATCATGTCGTGATGTACTTAGGTAAATGCAGTTGTCCCTGGGGAAGGCGATCGTGATTTGCGCATAGATTGTTGTCTTTTAAAGAACATCGAGAACCTTTTGAGGTAGGGGATTCAAGGATTATCAATTATTTTATGTGCAACTATAGTGTTAGTATGTTTTAGCCCACTGGATCAAAATGGAATTGAAATAATAAACATTAGTCCTGGATAAATAAATTGGTATCGATCATATGTTATTGCCTCTTATTTTTTCTAGATTTTGTGATATCTATGCTTTTATTGATATCATTTTATTCATGATGAAATTTTTAAATAACATAAATCCACAATAAATTGATAATTATTTGGATAAAGATAAAGAGGCATGTAAATGAATCCAGTTATTTTTTTTGTAATTTGATGTTAATCAAATTGATGGAGTAATCATTTTTAATCAATTTAAGATTGATATGATAGCTTTCTATTTAGGTTGCCTATAGTTGGAACCTACTAATAATGAATCATCTAATTCAAGATGAATTAATGATCCAGTTGATCGATAAAAGTTAATTCCCTGTAGGTTTTTGAGTTACCCTCTTTCTTGTAAGGTTGAGTGTCATCTACTATAGAGCCATGATATCTCCTTGTGTGTGAAGGTATAGTGACTTGTTTTGGTCCAAGAGACTAGTTTATTTGTTTTACCTACTAATTTTGATGTTTTATGAGCCTAGATGGATGTTTTGTGATGTGGGGATAGGTATTCCTAGTGTTTATGGTAGCAGTTGATGCCCAGAGTGGCAAGATGCATCTGTTTATACATTTGGGTGTCGGGGAGGACACTAGATATGATGAAACAGGTTGGGTGTGGATGATTTTACACTTTCTAAATATTATTGGTTTTTTATCTTCTTTACATTAACCACAAGTTAAGGCATCTGGTCTTTCTACCCTCCTTCCAACAATAGGTGAAGACACGCTGGGTATTCCACGTTCTTTCAGTGTTTAGATTTTTTAGGATGGATGGGTATTCAATCTTGTTATAGGTGGAAATTACTAGATGGGTATTTCACCTAATCACCTTGTTTATCCCCTTGTGCTTGGTATATTAGAATGTTTTCTAGAATTCATGAGAATATAGGAAAGTGATAATGTTATTAATAAATTATTGAATAAATGATGTTAACCCCTAGGTTGATGTTTGCTGGGAAGAAATGTCAACGATGAAATTTAAATGAATAGTGGACTTTGGGTGTGATGATAAAGAAATATAATGTGGAATTGATAATGGTTAAATAATGTTTTAAAGATTGATTGACATAACATGCAACTGATAAAAAGGGAATGAGGTAATATAATAAATCTCTTTAAATAGGCGTGTACTTATAGGATACCTAGTCTTAGTAGTGGTAGCTAGGAGTATGAGAGATGTTAGATTTAGTTGAGTCTAATACTAGGATATTCCCATAGTGTGGTTTTGAGCTATTTTATATTCTATAATTTTTGTGCTTCTATACGCCACTCCACCCCATCAGTTAGGGAAACTAACACCCCAGGGATTTTGAGCCATGGGGGTTGTTTTTCTCAACATCATGATGGGAGTATGGATGAGTGACTACCCACAATGTCCCTACTATATTATCATGGTAGTTACTTGTTATGGTAGGAACAATAGTTACTTTCCCCATATATCTGTGTAGAGGGCTATAATGGCTAGTGGTTATTCACACACATATATTTAGGATATAGTTTCCTATGGTTTACTATATGTGTAATGTGTGTTGGTTGTGATGTCTTGATGATCCTTACTCAGTGTATGGGCTGTAATGGATTGAGGTATAATTCATGATGAATGATACATGTTATGTGAGATGTGGTGGCTCTCAAAAACTACCTTGGTACATTGTTTATGTTGATGTAGTGGCTATGTTGCATGAGGTGTATTTTGTTGTGCTTCACCGAGATGTCTGTGGGAAATAATTTTCAGAGAGAGATGCTTAGAACGTGTGACATTGGGGAAAAGAGGAAAACTAATGGGGAAGTGGTAGAGGGGTACCCTTTATATTTATTATTATATTCTATACTATTTGAATGCATTAAATTGTGAGAGTATCCATGGTGTGGTTGGGAACATAGTATATTTATTTAAGTGATGAGTTAGTTTCACTTGTTGTTCACTTTGCTTTAGTATTCATTCATTACTTTAACATGAGAGGATCTGGGTAAGATCCTTATGAGTATACTTTTATACTCACCCTATGCATATATAAACTTTTTTTCAGGTCACTTGTAGAAGTTTGGAGATCATGCTAGTTACTATTAGCTTGGGGTTGTAGGAGCTGTCCGGGAATTGTGGTCACTATCATTTTTACTTTATTTTGGTACTTGCATCTTTCCCTTTTAGTTTTAGTAGTTCTTTCATGACATTATATATGTGTACATAGGATTTATTTTATATTTCATTATGAGTTGGTATTGTTTGGTGTATGTCTTATATCTATCTTCCTCATGTGTTCTCTCATAGGGTAATGCCTCACATTTTTATGTGTTTAATATACCCTCGGTTCTAGTCGCCAACTCGTGGCTGAATTGTGGTGGGACTCGGGTGGTCACAATCTCCCTTATAACATTTCTGGTCCAGGAGGGGTACAGATTGTGGGGAGGTGGTCATGAAAAAGTGGCATCAAAGGTTTGGTTGAGGGATATGATGGATTTTTTTGTCAGTCACTGGTGAGGTTTCATGGGATGGTAGGGAAATAGTGTCGAACATCTTTGGAATTTTACAGTGATTACTAAACAAGGTGATACTGGTTGTAGGTTAGAGACCTAGGAAAGGATCATGCATCATTCTTCCTTGTTCATCTATTTGAATGGGTAGACCTTTGGATAGGTTAACCTAGAATGAATAAAAGAAAAAATTAATTAATTAATGTTGAGTCATCCATATTTTAGGCTTAAGAGCTCTCAATGTTTGTTATTCTATAGGTGTGGATTCAGTTCCACATCCTCATGAGGATCACAGAGAAGATGACTAGAAGGCTTTTCTAGAGGATCTCCATAGGGTAGAGGTTGATGATGAAAACACGTGGAGGGGGACACTCTGAGAGTTTCAATTTCAGAGTCTATATAAGTATGAGGGATCTGATTTAGATATATCCATGGAAGACTGGTTGGATGAGGTTGAGATATCCTTCAGTTCATTATGTTCTTAGAAGGAGCACTGGGTGTATTTGGTTGTGATGATGCTACTTGGGGAAGAAAGGAAGTAGTGGTTCTTGTTCCTTAGGGATCGCGAGGAGTCGACTGTCTCATGGGAGGTGTTCCTAAACTACTTCAGATTCAAGTTTCTTTCATCGGCCGCAAAGGCAGCCAGTCTCCCAAAGAAACGAATGCTTCGGTAGGTATGGATCATGGAGTGAGAGTTTAGGATCCATTTCAGGAACATTTTACTATATTCTTTAGAGCTGTTTCCAGATGAGGAATCTAGGGAGATTCATTTACAAGAGGCTTTGCATCCATAGACGTGTGTCAGGTAACCCTGTTTATGTTAATGTTATATCTTGAGGTGTTGGATAGGGAAAATGTCATCGAGAGGATGTTATCTAGAACTGGATCTTCATGAGAGGGGAGTCACCAAGATTCCTCATGAACCAGAGCTCTGGTTCGGGGTTCCCAATTTTCAAGGCAGAAGAGCTTCCATTCAGCTGGGGGTAGGTCCCAGCCCTTAGCATCACGTTTCTATTAGGGTGGTAGTTATATAGAATATTCCAAGATATAAGGAACTTATTTTTATTAGGGTGTAAAAGGTAATTCTCTATGAGAGTTCCCAACCTTTCAGAGAGGTTAGAGTGCACTAGGTGTTCCACTCCAGTTTCCTCCATTGAGGCAGTTTCAGCTGAGGCATCAACATTAGGTTGCCCTAGCTTTGGATCATCAATGAACAAATGGGGTAGGCATAGTAAAGCCCTAGGATTCTCCCCATCCTCATAGAGTATATCATGAACATTTTGGTGGTCGGGATTGGAGTAAGAGAGGTTGTGGAGTAGGACGTG